>CM059198.1:42018957-42448398 GCA_030323885.1 Branchipolynoe longqiensis
CACATTTGTGATATTGGGATGTACTGAGGATGTTGTGTCGTATTAAGTTGATCACACATGTCTGTAATAGTGTTAAAGTAGTATCACAAGGACAATCACGCACTTACCGTATGATCGATCACTCTCGAAGGGAGGGAGAATATTGAGTGGTACTTATGGCAGTAGGGTAAGGATGTCATACATTTGAGACGTGGACGTTCTGTTGCATTTCTCTACATCAATGTAAGTTAATCCATAGTTCGTTCAATGTTTTCCAACGGAAAGGAGATGTGATGTATTGGTGTCATAGGTAACCATGACTTGTGTCATTGGCAACCACGACGTCATGTAGGGAATGCTGGGAAGGGCCTGCTCAAATAAACAGTTCCACAACGCAGCTCAATGAGTTAACACGTTCATTACACTACTTACCTCTAGCCGGGTCAGCATGTTGTGACACTTATATGTGCCTAGGTAGGTAATGGTGTGAAGTCCTGTTATCCTCCTGTGTGTATATATATGCATAAGCATATGTCTAAGTGCACCCTCCTCCCCTCTATGTGTGCTATGTAACTTTAATAACAGTGTTATCAAAGCTACATAGCACACACAGTGGTGAGTCAGGCTCAGCACTCCCCTGTAGTGTAGAGCCCAGGCCTGCCCCTCAGAATCCAAGAATGACAGACGCTCTACTGAAACGATATCCTATAGCGGTTGGCCTCGTAGCCTGATTACCATCATAATTCAGTGGCGATGCCTGGGAATCAGAATAGAGCATTACTGTAACTAAACATTACTTCCTGCAAGATGCACCAACTCCTCTGACCAAAATAACGTTATAAAGACTCTTTGTCACGTCTTCTGCTAGTCCCCAATCTCAAAGCAGACCACCTGATGGTGAGGGAAGATTGGGTGTGACATCAACTTGTACTACGTGCGTGGTCATGCCAGCATCCACAGAACCAAACAAGCTGCGTATGCTCTGAACAATGATGCATCGTGTGAGACCCCTCACTCTAATCAGAAGCCACATATTCTCAAGTATATCAAATCAAACTGGCAACATGAATGGTCCTAGCCCGGTGGCTCATGCCTGACTCATGCCCTTTACTTCACTAAGCCACCCTCTGAAGACATTCGGTGTCATTGTCCATAAACCCTCAGCCCCATTCTCTTGAATATGTGAATTTCATGACTTTATACGAACAGAAACCAAGTAAAGTGTGAACAGATTTGAGAGTTCCGAAGAACAATTGGACTGTATCTATCACCTCTTATGATGTTAACTGTTTTGTGAGTTAAATTTTGCTCACACTTTAGACTCATTAAACCACTTCAAAATTGCATCTGATATCAATTTTTCTGTCATTTAACACACATTTAACCATTTCAGAATGTCGTATAACTATAAGTATCACTGTAAGTAAATGTGTTTACTACATTTTTCCATATTCCAAAGTGACAGACCAAATTCTAATAGCTTGTCACTATATATATATTTTGTTATATTAAATGATCATTTTATTCAGCGAATAAAGGTATTTTTTTCACCGCCGACGTACTGGTCTTCCTGCCATATAGGCTATGGATATGACCTTTGCTCTCAACATGGCATTAGACCACCACCAATCAATCACCCCCCCCCAAGATGTCGTCTGGATAGGACACTAATGAAATTAGTGCAGTCAAATTCCACACACAAACCAATGACTTAAAAATTGATACTTGCCACTTCCTAGCCTGGCGCTCGGCATTATTAGGATAGGGCATGGACTGGTTGGTTCAGTGTCAGGATAATGTGACTGAGTGGGATATCAGGTCATGCTGGTGGCCTGGTCTCACAGTGGGGCAGCACTATAAAGTCGTCATGAGTGCGCCCTATCACCAGTCGGTACCCGTCCTGATAATGTGATATGACCTTAAATGTTGCGAGGACGTAAAACTATAACAACCAACCAACCATCCACATTTTAGCATAAGACCAAAAACTGGTAAAACTGCATCGGGCTAGCACAGTAGCAGCAATTCAACTTTTGCATCAATTGTTAAGTCATTGGTTTGACTTGACCAGGGTTCGAATGACATACCGGAATGGGAGGTGGAGGCTCAACTCATTCGGCCATCGCATCTGGTTATGTATTACATCTACGTCACATGCGAGATACATTTTTTTTTTTTTTTTTAAACACCCGCTCAACCCTCATTTTTATTTCAAAAGGACGATCGCCATTTTTTTGTATTTGGCCTAACTACATGTTATATATAGTGCAATATCAGGACGATTGCATAGCAGTACCCTTGGTTACAGTAGCTCCATATATATATATATATATATATATATATATATATATATATATATATATATATATATTTATGTTCTGAGATCACTAGGCTCGGCACACCTTGCGGATGAGAGGATCGTCGGCAGTGTTAACATATGTTGGTTTAGTTGATATCGACTTGTCATGGGCTCTAAAAACCCAGCTACTGGCTCTATGTGGTCTACATGGGTTCCCGGTAGTGCTTCCAGGTTAGATCACTGGTGGTCCATAGTGATACAAGAGAAGATTAGTGTTCCCTGCCCGGGAATTTAGCACTAGTTACCAGTCGAACCCGTCACCCATCAGCCTTTGCATGAGGCAGGCAGCAGTGGGTGTGGCGGGAGGCGGAGTAGAGAACACTACGCTGCGCTATCCACGCCGCCCCCCGATTCAACAACGTTCTAGGTATTACACCCGGTGCGCGGGACCAGTGTAGAAAGCATCACCAAGCGGTGGGTCACAATCGAGAACAGGCTTGACACTCGCCAAGCACAGGCCGGGATGTGCGCAGTGGCGCCAAGCGCGCGGCTTCCAACCGACTATTTCCATCCAATTTGATCTCATCTCTGTTGCACTATAGTTATTATGTAAATATATGTTTATAAAATCATCACCCTGCAAAAAGCAACATCTAGCGGCCTTCTACAAACGTGTTGGTGTGGTGTGAAGCACTTGTGCAGTTGATTTCGAATCTTTATGAGGAAAGTGCATTGTGCATTTCGCAAATGTGCAGATATATGTACAGGGTACTGCAAAGTACTATGCATTCCTGAAACAAACTGCGATGGTGCGACTGCACATGTGCACAGTACAATAACCCCTTGACAAGGACCATATCCAAGAAATCGTTAATTCGCAAGCATCTATGCTGATAGTAAAGAACGGTTAGACTGGGAACCGATGGCCTATTTTATCCAAAGTGGAATCTCCCGTAATTAAAGCTGCATAGTCCGATGAAATCATCAAATTTTCAAAACCAAAACAATGATCTAACTTTGATTCTACATATCTAGCTTAGATAATGATGCACTTATTAAGCATTTGTCACCACACAGAAGGGAATAGTGAGGCAAATGAATAGATCATGTTACTGCAGAATGCTATGGTGTCAGAGCTTTGGCAAGCTTGCCAAAACTAATTTTGCATGGTTGCTCTCAAAATATCTCAAAAGTTAGCCACTTAAAATAAAAGCTACTTCAAGCTAAAGTAAGGTTCATTATAATGATCAACCTAATGTATTTATCTCAGACAATTTCTGAAACTCAAAACCATCGGACTGCAACTTTAAGAACCCAACTAGAGCTCGAGAAGGTGAATGGGCGCAGTGACGACACACACTCCGACCCCGGTGTGGCGTGCTCAGCCGTGTGCCGTGCTCAGCCGTGTACATAGACTCAAACTCAAGGCATTGTCAATGGTCGTGAGTCACTAACCTTATCAATTTAATATAATGTTTTTGGTAAAGATGTTTTCTATATGTGTACCAAGCGATTTGTTTCTAGGTGGTGTGGTTTTAGAGATATTTCACTTTTCCTGGATTTTCTGTATGAAGATTGCTCACCACCATTGATAATGCTTCGAGTTTGATGGTACGCGCAGTGCAAAACATTAGTTTTAATCAAAATTAATAGAAATCAAGAATCCTAACCTTATAAATTTAATATAATCGTTTTGGTGAAGATGTTTTCTATATGTGTACCAAGCGATTTGTTAATAGGTGGTGTGGTTTTAGAGATATTTCTCTTGTTCTGTATTTTCTGTATGAAGATTACTCACGACCATTGACAATGCCTTGAGTTTGAGTCTAATCAGACGGCTGAGCACGGTACACGGCTGAGCACGCCACACCGGAATTAGAGGCGTCGGAAAACAGCCCACCCACTCACCCACCCAGCGCGCTCTCCGTGCGCAGACGCACTATAACCGACCGGCCCGCGGTCTAGTTCCAGTCAGTGTGTCAGCGCATAGCGGACCGAACCACACAGCGCAGCGCCGGGCCGACCAGCCGCACACAGCCGTCAACAACCAGCCCGCACCGCCGCCCCGCGAGTACCAACCTGTCCGACAGGTGGGACGTATGGCCGTGCTGGTACCCAACAAGAACATCACCTGAATACGCAGAGGAAACAGACAGGGTTAGACACAGCTACTGTCATTCGCCACTCTGCATCTGTGTGGCTGTGTAGAACGCCACGACTACTCGAGTGAACGGCTGAGCCCTCCCCCCCCCTCCCCCCATCCTCCCCCGCCCCGCCAACACAGCCTCACACTCCCGCTCCCAGAGACCTCTCCGACTGCACAACGAGCAGCTCAGCGCTAGCTCGACAGGCAGGGTCAGTTCAGCGCGCTGTTCTAACCCGCTGGTGAACTCTGAACCGAGAGGTCAGCAAGTAAATATTGTTTATACCAACGGGAGTGTCGCAACTGAAGATGACTGCAATGACAGACGACCGTAAGAATGCCAAGTAAGTATGTCACTGGTGATATGGATGTATGTGCGTATATAGTCAATAATAGTAATCACAATTAGTGTAGTATTTGTGAACTAGATATTAACACTGCGAGTATAATTTGCAGCGCCTTCCTAGCCTAGGCCTACATTGTGCCATGATGACGGTTACGTACATATGTACACCTGTGCTCTTTTGTGAACCCTTGACTTTGAGGTTCATAGCTAGTAGCACAAACAGGTAGTTTCCACCTACACACGGTAGCAAATGAAGAGAAATATGTATTCTTCTGAATAGCATTATGGTATACTCTATTTATATTTCATAAAGTGAAGTTATCCGTGCCAGGAAGAGTAACTTGATAACAACCGCTGCATCATACAGGATAGTTACTCCTGCAGCAATCTACAGAACAGGGCTGCTGAACAACCCGTTAGAAAAGGTGGCAGAAGGCTGGGTTATGGACATAACCACTTGACTCAGCACTCTAACATGCTTAATATATTGTTCAAATGCTTACTTATCATAGCCCACTTGTTTATTTTTTCATATATTTTTGTATATATTAAAAAAAGATTGAGGCTGTATTTATACTGTCCATAGCATGCATCTAAGCCCGGGTACCAGGCTTGTTTTCAATGCTGGCCAGTTGTAGTGTTGGTGTTATCTTACCATGCAGTAGCTGCTGATAAGGTATTTGATTGCCTGCATTTCAGTAGCAGATAGATAATTGGTTGGTAAGGTTAGTATTTTAATAGTAGCCTATGTTAGTTGTTTTGGATTTTCTTGGCATATATGTATTTTATTTTGTTCTACTCTTATTACACTGCCAGGTATGTGAGATTGGCGGTGCTCACCTTGTTTTCACTCTTGTTAATTATTTATTTATTTATTTTCTTTTTAATTTTGAAGTGCAGAATATTTTTAATCAACACACTGTAACAAGGACATCCATAGCTTTTTAGTTGATTCACATCAAAGCCATTTTTGCTCTGATTTAAACAGGGTTGTCATTTACTCCTACTGTAGGTACGGGTAACTATGTTATCTACATACAGAAATGTTGTGCATAATTCTCGCCATATAAGTTTCTGGGGTTGTGAATGTGAAGAAGTTACTTAAAGGGCTATCACATTACGACGCATCGCACCAACGTACGCCGACGTATGTGATTTTTGGCCACTACATCGGGATACGTCGCTATGCATGTCGCATTCGTTAGGCACTCATTGGTATACGTCAATGTACGTCAACGTTCTTCGCGATATGGCGTCGCGTGTCAGGGGGTAAGCAAAGTTTTGTGCATGCACAGAACTTTCTATGTACGACAACGTTCGACAACGTGTGGATTTCACATCCGGCGTACATTATGTATGCGTTAGGCATATGTCGATGTATGTTAGATGTACATTAAACAAACGTTGTTCACTATGTTGCACTATGTTGACCTATGTTAAAGGCAGTGGGAACATACAGTCTGCGTACTGACAACATATGGATAACGTAAGCCTAATGTACGTCTAATACGTTTAGCATTTCTCCAACGTGTCTCGACGTATGTAACGTATGAGGCATAGTTCTGGCGATCGAATATAATGTATATAACGTTCACCGGCATTCTGTGAACATACCGTGAGTGTAATTCGAGCATTTTTCGCTCGGAGATACATTAGCCGTACATTGGTGAGAGGTTGGCCATATGCCATGTATACGGTATGTATACATCCAACTTTGCCCCCCCACACCGAAACATTCGATGCTTCTCGATGTAAAAAAGTGATTTTCCGCGTTGGCTGCACACTTGCAAGATGCGTCATAATGTAGAGAAAGGGATGCCTTAATTTATATCACATGTACAACATAGCGTCAGAACATCTTTAGTAACACCAGTATCGACAAGAACAACATTTGGGAACAATATATAACGGGAACTATCTCGTGGTATTGTTTTTTAGTTTCTGAGTGAAAGATCATATTATTTAAGAACCTATTCATCTGGACTGTATAGTGTGACATCAGCATTTTCGATTGTAAGTCTGTCGTCTCGCCTGATTGAGGGTTCACGTCTTGCAACACCTGCCATATCAGGAATGGCGCCGACTTGTAACAGTACACATTAAGCAGTTTTACTCTGATTTCCCACCAACACCATGACCGAATATCCCACTCAGTCACGTAATCCGAACAGTGTGCTAACCAGCCGTTGCCCTATCCAACATGTATTAATTTGGCAAGTATTTGGTTTGACTCAGCTGGGGATTATACCCACGATTTCCTGAATGCGAGTGAGGCGCGTTACCCACTTGGCAAACCGGGTCGCCTGGTACTAGTGTTAGGGCGGAGGCTGGGAGAATCAGCAAGGGCATGGCCACACAGCCAGTAGACTATTGGGTGTCATTGGCCTGGGGGGTTGTCGAGGTGCTGAGTGAAATCTGAATGTAGCTTCGCACCATTCCTCCTATAGCCGTGTTCACACGGGCGGTGTAAATCGATTCGTAGAAATCGACTTGTATAGTTCGGGTTACATTTCGCGTGTGAACGGGCATCTGAGTCAGATTAGGGCTGAATCGATTCCTGTGATCCGCATATTGTAAACCACTTGTAGAGGTCGATTACTTAGATCGATTTCTGTGGATCGATTTATTTTGCCTGTGTGAACGCAACCGACTTACTTGAGGCGGATTAAGGACGTGACAGTCGAGACCTGAGTGTGTTGACTTTCCGGTAAATTTGCTCTATGAAACTGCTAACTGTGCACAGATATTTTTTTCATCATTTATTTTTAGGGTTTCACTGCCCAGCAGAAGTTTTGACCGTTCCAAAACAATACGATTCAGTCGAAACAGATCTAGGTCGAACCCACACTCTCTCGTGCCGACGTCAACTAACCGAAACAGGTGCTGGTTAGTCTGGACTTGCTCATGCGCAGATATCCACTTCCGCCTTAAACCGACTCAAAGCACTGCCCGTGTGAACGCGAAACACTTTCAAACTAAATCGATTCATATGATTCGCCTTGTCTAAATCGCTTTAAACTTTTCCCGTGCGAACACGGCTTATGAAGGCATCTGCGGGGTCGAGGGGGTGGGGGGAGGGTCGAGTCGCCCCCACGGAAGGGCTGACTAACGAATCAACCCTCTCTCTGTGAACCACCCCTGCACACGCAGCCTGTCAAGTGTCGCCCACCCCCCATCACTCGGTGCATCATTGGGGAGGCACACGTATGGTTCACTACCGGAAGTGACGATTCCAACAGCATTAAACCATCAGATTTGCACAGTTTATCAACTTTACAAAGTGAGAAAGTTTGAAGTTGGCGGAACCGACATGACAAATCACCATCCTCCCAAAGTCGATGGCATTTATAAGTAAAGTTCAACTTCTTATGTCCTGAAACATGGGGGTCCTGAATGATTAAATTTGCAGGCTCTTTTGACGTGTTTCAGATTCTCTAAATATTATTCATATCATAATATTATTTATGCAAATTGTACGATGATGTTTGTTGGATTTCCGGAATGTTATTAATACTATTAGTAATATTATGTGTATATTACAGTAAATCCTCTGTGACCTCCCACCTCCACAGATCGACTACTCCCCTATATCGATCGCTTTATTTTGGTCCAAAACGATTGCCCATACAATACCATTGTAATACCGATAAAAAAAAAACCTCCCTAAACCTCCCACCTCCCGAAATGGACCATTTAAAGTCGGTCCCATGGTCGGTCGATTTAGAGGTTTCACTCTATCAATACCATAAAATATGTGAATAGTAAATTACCCAGTGCATATACACCACCATGTATGTTTAATTCTGGAAGTGTAACTGCACTTAGTTGCCCTCTTTTGCTGCCAACTATTTTAGCACGTCTCACAACAGTGATGTGATATTAGTGGGATGGCTCTGTGTCAAGAAGCATGCTCTCTCACTAGGGGCATCCGTAAGTGGAAACTAGCCACCCATGACTGACCATTGATGTGATGCCTCGCTGTACTACACGGCTCCTCCCATTCAGAGCAATCGTCACCCGGTCTGACTGAAGCTCTATGAAGAGGCCATGAAACAGGTCCCCAACTCCAGGGCTTCAAGAACCCCTTCATGTCCCTTTGCACATCTCGTAACGCGTATTGAAAAGTGCTCCACTCATTTATAGGGGAGGCATTTATAGGGGAGGCATGTCTTATGAATATCCAGTGCAATCAGACAACTGGGATATATGGTTGGTTGGTTGGTGGCAACATCTAAGGTCATATCAGGATGGGTACCGACTTGTGACACTGACAGTGCGCACTCATGGTGACTTTATCCAGAATCTTTTTTTTTTTTTTAATGTGGAAGTACGATGTCTGAACACTTTGGCTTCTGGATACTGAATGCTTTATTCACCGTCCAGGGTCCTGAACCACCGGCACCCTTTGTCTATGACGTCATCTCATTTACATATCCTTTGTTCTCCACCCGTGCCTGGATGTCTTTTATGCATATATTACAGTTGACGATGACTCCATGCTCTATAGTAATGTGATAACAGCAGGCCTCAGTCAGACTTACCTCTTGAATATACAATGTCAATCATAGACCAGGCTTTGCCATTAGAGTTGTCATACAAGACCAAGTGGAGATACATTAATAACAAACACAAATATGACTGCCATGTCGTATGGTGAAGCAGTACTGCGCGCCACCTGGTGGTAGGTCGTTCTCAGACGGGCAGCAATATAAAGAAACCATTGCTTTTTCATCTATGATTCATAAAATGGTATTTGCATTTGCCTGCTCATCACATTCATCATTTCTTTAAGTCATTTGGCTGAGAGGTTTATATCAGTATTTGAGCTAGCCCAGATTAATCTGTATCCTTAGTCTTAAATATACAAGTCTCTCTACCTCACCTAATTATTTTTGTTGTATTTGCTAATTAAGCTAGGACAATTTCAGTCCCGGAAGATTGGTATTTTGGATTTCATTACGCCTTATTCTATCCTAGTGCCGAGCGCCAGGCATGTATACATATCACTTGGTTTCGTTTTTAAAGATTAGCTGCGTTTGTTTGCTCATGAATATATAAGGATTTTAAATATAGCATGGACCACGGCTAGTCAGTATCTTTACTGCTCAGAAACCCAATGGACAATCAAATCTCATGATTGGAATTGTGTGTGAATATTCCACTTTGTAACTGGCAGGTGAACATCAGGTGCGTGCCCATGTTTATGTACGTCGTAGAGAGCCTTCCGCTAATTTCTATATAGTCGCAATTGCAGGTGACCTTCACGACTCGTTATCTGTCCACTATCGCACCACACTCCTCGCCAATGCCAGTAGTTCGGACAGAGCTTTAACGACCGCCTTACTCCCAGTGCACTATCCCAATACCATAGAAGGTGTTATAATAAAGACCGCATTTCCTTGGAACTGCTTAGGAAATTGATATTATTCATTTACTAGAGTAGGAGAGTTGAGATCCTCTGCAGAATTTTCATTAACAGCAGATATAATATATTCGAGTTTCCCCCACATACACCCATGGATATATTTCATGTTGATTAGCCACATACAGTACCTCAGTTGGTTGACCTATTCTTGGTAATGCTTTCGAAAACGGGACCAGACGGGATGAGCTAGAGCGCCCATCACCCGTGTTGGTAGACCGTGTGTTCGAAAATTGCTCTGAATTCTCCCCCCCCCCCCTACGTTTATCAAAAACCTCTGAAAATCAAAAAAAAATGCAACGATATTCATCTTTGAAACTACCGTATTCATTTTCACAGACCTGTTTTCTATCTATTGGCCAACTTTCATGAAGATTGATTGCTGTTCAGCACACTCTCAGCAATTCGCAGAGCAGCTCTACGAATAATAATCATTCTTCCACTAATTCGTAGAGCAAAGCAGCTCTGCGAATAGCCTCGTCCAACATACATTGTAAAATGTGTACAAAGTCGGATTGTCTCTGTTTAGACATCATGCAATGATTATTGGGAAACTTAAAATAGTAGGGATAATTTGATTTATGTGAACGAATGTTAAATATTGGTTTATATTCTAGTGGTCATAGATTTTGTATTAAGAGAATAGTAGAACTTATATTGAAGTGAGCTTTTGCATCTGACGTTAAACAATGTTTGTATATAAGGAAGTTAGGATTAGGTATAAACAAACAAACACATATAAACATTACAGAGATATTATACCAACATTATTTGAAGAATCGCTGTAGCTGTAAAAAAGGACAAGTGTTATTTTATTTGGAAAGGTATTCATATTCGTATATATATATAGAGAGAGACATGGAGGAGAGAGAGGAGAGAGATTTATATAAATATAGATTAGAGAATACGATTAGTTACCATATAAATGACTATTGTAGTGGTCTGCACTGACCTCTAGTCTCAGGCAAAGAGCCACATAGACAGGTGGGCGTGGATATGGTTATGACATTAGGGAGCCTAGGTGGTGAAATGGTTAGCACAATATCCTGGAATGCAAGAGATCTGGGTTCGATTCCTGCTGCAATATTTCCCATTTCCATCACCACCCCGCAACACTATGATCCTAACGGCATAACATCTGCATAATATCATATCTGGGAATGAGGTTAACATAAGAAATGAGATCGAAAAGTGAAACCATGGAAATAAAAAAGCTCCCGATTTTATGTTTGTATTCATTTTTTAATTAATCAAATCTATCCGGATCTCTCTCTCTGTACCTACTATGGAAAGTATACTACAATCATGAACCAGTGTACGAATAATAGCATCTTATTAAACATTACCAAGAATATTCATCTGAATAGTGTCCTACCGACAGAAAACTGCATAAGATCTCAACTTTCTTAGTGTGTACATCCCATTAACACAATTTCTTAATGAGTTCCATGAAAACGTGTTCTGCCTCTTATAGTGTATTATGCGCCGTTGTGATATTGTACCCTGACAGTAAACCTTTAAAAGCTCTAGCGGTACTACTGATTTCACTCTATCCATAATCTAAGGCTGTCTACATGGTTAAACATAGGTTCAACAGACGTAGGTAGATTAGCGAGTCGCATTTCCATAGCAGGGCCGTCAACTTCTCGCCATACAAGTCGTCATGTAGTTTCCCTTTCGCTTTAGCTGACAGAACAATCAATACTGCAATCTGCAAGTACTCACCTATCACCCTCAGTGTGGCCCATAAAGGCGCCCGTAAGTGTCCACAGATAGAGGGGGCACTGAACTTCTTGCCGCTTGGGACGCTATCGGCAGCTGATACCACTATCTCCGTACTAATCTTGTTTTCAATCACGTAACTAGTTTCAAGTTACCTGTATGTAATCCGTTGTTGTTTGGAGATTTCGTTTCCGAAAATTCTGCGATAGTATTCGGGAAAGCACTCTTATCATCCTGGCGTTGACTAAGATAAAGAAGGTCTCGTGAGTTGACACAATATCAAGCTTCACATGCAAACCCACACTGGTCACGTAATGTAAGGCTCGGCGCACATCACAGGTGTCCAACAGCCCGCCAGTATTACCTGGTGAACGTCCAACCACAACTGCCATTGTCTGAACCGGTGTTATATGATGCACATCCTCAGCATAATAATTTAATACTAAGCATCTTGATACACAGGCTGGTATTAGTTAATAGTTCAAATATGAAACAAACACCTCAAAACCCCTTCTGATGTCGGCTTGTCTGTCGTTTGTAACCAATTGTGCAATGTTGTTGTTGGTAACCATGTTTAGTTTCTCTGTCAATCTAGAAACCAAACCCAGTTAAATTGAAGGGGTTGAGACTGTTCTATTTGTGTTGGTCAATAACATTTATATTCCCTAGGTAAATAGGCAGGAAGACACCCCGCTCCCGTTTTGAAAATGTCAACTTATTCCATGACCACAATCTTTGGAAATAAGAATCGAACTTAAAGACATTTTAAGTTTTAAATGTATACTGGCCCAAATATTTATTCCACGCGGAAATGAATAAACATGTGTGAAAATAAATTGACGACACAAGAACATTATACACCTACTACTGCCGCTGCTGGTTTTGAAAGGTTTTCTTACTATACTTAATATTCCTGCTGGTTTAGCAAATTATTCTATCAGGAGTTTGGAAACTCCTGCTGGGATAGAAACACTTGCTACGAAATTGTGCATGGATGGTCCGTTCCAGTTTTAGAGAAGGTGATCGTGTCTATTTGTGGTACAACACTGGTACATAAATACCGATCACTTTGTGAACAATGTGGCGTTTCAGACCCAAAGCCTCTGGATGAATTTCGACAGAGGTGCAGCTAATGTTGATGGACATGACGGAGACCCGAGAAACTTAAACTGTATGTTGGGGGCATAGAGAACTTATTTAAAGTTGCCGTTGCCTTCAAATTCAAATTCAAGCCTAGTAGAAGTGACTAATAGAAACTGACATATTTGAACAAATAATCAGAATACCAAGTTATAACAGACTGGCAGGTCTAATTTCAGTCGTATCGGCCCAGGCAGGGGACGAAGCATGGTGAATATCACCTTAGCGGATGCGTTATCAACACTATTTAGATATTTAATAATATACTGCAGTTAAGAGTGGTGCATGTAATATATGCATAAAAGACATCCAGGTACATGTGGAGAACAAAGGAATATGAAAATGAGATGATGTCAGAGACAAAGGGTGCTGGCGATTCAGGACCCTGGATGGTAAATAAAGCATTCAGTATCCAGAAGTCAAAGCGTTCAGACGTCGTACTTTCACATGGTGTCAGATAAGGATGATGCCACCTGCTAACACGCTGCTGAGCCTCAGGCCGCCAGGACACATCACGGGCGAAGAAGCTCAAAAGGTTTTCGCCAACATGTCCATCGCGCTCACTGAACGAGACAAGATCGGACCACTCACGGAAGTTTTTCAAGCATATTGTACCGGTAAATGTAATTTGATAATAACACGCTACCATTTCAATTCTCATAATCAAGCCACGCATATCACGGCACTTAGAGACAGAGTTAAAGATTGCGAGTATGGACCAGTGGAAGAATCGCTTTTACACGATCGGTTGGTGGCTGGTGTCAAGAACATTAATTTGAGAAACAAAATGCTTCAGACAGGTGATCTTATGCTAGAAAAATGCAGAAACATATGCGAGCTCAGTGAGTTCAGTTCCAATCAGTTGGAGGACAAGTATCGGACTTAGAAGTTAAGGAAATCGATTTTCTGAATAGATATACATCTGCACATACCAGTGCACCAGTGGTTCGTCCATCTGCGCCGCCATCTTGGAAGTCGCCATCTTGGAAAGCTGGCAGCACCGGTGCAGGCGAATTCAAAGTTCAATTTCAGAACTGTGGCTACAAACACTGCTGGGGAGTCTGTCCGGCCAGGGGCAAGACGTGCGTTGTCTGCAAGAAGGTCGGGCACTTTGGGAAAGTTTGCGAGAGCAAACTTGGCAGAGTCAATGAGTTGACCATGGAAGAACCCAACTCTCACAACGCTGAACAAGACCCAGATCTGGCAGAAGTCAATGTGTGGCTGGCCAACACCCGGTGCTCGCTCATTACATTTTCGGGGCATCGGATCACTCCCGATGATGAAGTGTCTAACGGGATCAACGGCAGAAACTTTACATTCCAATTGTTGTGCGACTGCCAGCACATCTTGGGTAAACAGGCTTGTGTTGTGTTGAACTTGTTGGCACGCGTGGATGAGGTGCACTCTGGTGTGCCGATGAACATTTCCACCAGGAACGATATCCACAGCTCACGAGCCGAAGATCTGGTAAGCAAATTCAAAGATGTTTTTCAATGTTTAGGTCTGATAAAATCGAATGCTGTCATTCATGTTGATAAATCTGTGCAACCTGTTGTTGACCCGCCAAGGAGGATCCCATATGCGATTCAAAACAAGGTACATGACGAGCTTAATTGTATGGTAAAATTGAGTGTGATTGTTGAACAAGATGAACCTACTGAGTGGGTTAATTCCATAACAATCGTAAAAAAACCTAATAAGATAAGGATTTGTCTGGATCCGACTAAGTTGAACAAAGCTATCAAGAGAGGGCTATTCCCTACCAAAACTATTTACGAAATTATCGCTAAGATGGCAAATGCACAGTATTTCTCAGATTTGGACACCATGACATGGTATTGGCAGATAAAATTAGACTATGAAAGTTCACTATTGTGCACGTTTACCACTCCATGGGGCCTGTACAGGTACACCCATCTGCCTTTTCCATCAAAACAGCCGGTGACATTTTTATTCAGGAAATGCACCATGTCATGGGCGACCTACCCGGTATCGGTATAGTAACGGACAACATTTTGGTATTTGGGTCAACCGTGGAGGAACACAACGACAGACTGAAAGCAGTGCTGGACCGAGCAAGGTCGGTAAATCTTAAGTTAAACGAGTCAAAATCACTATCCTTACTAAGGATGTCACATGGCACTGGCAAAGAGAACAACAAGTTGCGTATGACAAACTCAAAGAAAAGTTGAGAACTGCGCCTATATTGGTGTACTATGATGTTGAGAAACCCATTGTCATTCAGGTAGATGCTTGTCAGTCAGGTCTAGGTGCTGTGTTAATGCAGGAAAACAAGCCAATCAAACTCGCATCTCGTGCGCTCGACTCAGTGCAGTGTGGCTATGCCACTATCAAAAAAAAAACGGCTCGCAATATGTTTCGGCTGTTAGAGGTTTCATGACTATATCTTCGGCAAAGAAGTGCAAATTCAAACTGACCACAAACCGTTGGTGGCGATAATGCAAAAACCAATACATAAACTATCAGCATGGATGCAAAGAATGCAAATGCGATTGCAGAATTACAACATACAGTTGTGTCATGTTAAAGGTTCTCTAATGTTCTTTGCAGACACATTGCCCAGAGCACATGGTGCCAATGTAGGTCACACTGACCTATTTGATGGCACACTCAGCGTCGCTGCAGTGGACATGCAATCATCCAGTCTGTTAAGTAAAATTGTCAAAGAGTATGAAAATGATGTATCCATGTCCATGTTAATAACACATATCAAGAATGGTTGGGACACAACACGCATACAGACACTGCCATGTCTACGGCAATACATTCCACACAAAGACAAACTAACTGGAGAGAACAACTTAGTGATGAAAGGCAATTGGGTTGTGGTACCTCCAAAGCTCCACGGTGAAATGATTGAAGTATTGCATGAGATGCACTTGGGTTTCACTAAGTCCAAGCAGTTAGCGCGTGACTGCATGTTCTGGCCTAACATAAAAAAACAAATTGAGGAAAAAGTCAGTCGGTGTGACACATGCCAAAATAACCGAAAGAATTTGTATAACGACCCATTGATAAACCACCCGATTACGAAAAAATTGGGATGGATTTATTTGAAATAAATCATGAGAATGACCTAATAACCATAGATTACTACACTAAATATCTTGAGGTATAACTTTGTTGAAGGATACGGCGTCTGCCACGGTTATCGAGGCCATGAAGGCTAATGGTCCGCAGTTTAAGAGCCACGAGTACAAAGAATTTGCACAACACTATGGGTTTACGGCCACATATTTGAGTCCCGAAGCAGGGGAATCGAAGAAAGGGGTGATTTTGGGTCATACAGCAATTTTGGGAAGGGAGTATCAAATTTTAAATGAGTCAGGCAACATGTTGTACAGGAACAGGGTTCAAGTTATAAGGGCTCCAGAATTGGTACAGCCCGAGCCAGTCGAGCAGGCACAAAGTGTGCCGACAGCGCAGTCAATTGTAAACAACGCAGCTAATCTAACTAGGTCAGGTTGGGTGATTAGGCCGGCAGACATGCTAGACCTATAAGTTAGTCAGTTGCAAACTGTAATCAGACATGAACACATGTGCGTGTTAGTTTAAGTATTGTTTGCTTTCAGAGTCGTTATATTTGTATTATGTCAAACTGGACACTGTGTCATATAGGAGGCTAAGCAGCCAGACATTTTCAAAGGACATAAGTGACTGGGTTCAGTTGGACATTGGCTAAGCTGTGGGTGAAAGCTAAGTACCCATGATATTATCTTTTATTATTGCATTATTGTATAATAACATGTAAACTTGGTGTGACGGTGACGATTTTTGAGATATTGCATATCTCAGAAATACTTTTGAAGGGGGGATGTAATATATGCATAAAAGACATCCAGGCACATATGGAGAACAAAGGAATATGTAAATGAGATTATGTCAGAGACAAAGGGTGCCAGCGGTTCAGGACTCTGGACGGTGAATAAAGCATTCAGTATCCAGAAGTCAAAGTGTTCAGACATCGTACTTTCACAGTGTGTGCCTGAGAGCGGGTCAGCACAGATCTCTTCTGGTAACACAAATAAAACCGCCAGCGAACACGAGGTGGGATGATGAAAAGAAGCAGCAGCTTCTTGCTTTCTCAGAACGGGCTGCAGCTAATGGCAAATGCGGCCTTCCACACCCGCACTGTGTGGTGGCGCCACTGACTGCGCATCTCCAAGCAGGGGTCGAGGAACCAGCACTCAGTTCGCACAGTAGTTCTCTCATTGGTGGCGGTGCTGATGTTCCTGACTATGCATAACGCATCTGCATGTATTTTTTATATAGGGCTGGGACTTTATATCGTAACTGGCGTAGGTGGCAAGGGTTACAGAAGGAGGCGGTGGTGGTGCCACAGGTTAGATAAGTATCCTGCAAATGCTGACGTCTTTGAGCATTAAACAATGGGCATCCTGTGTTGCCATCCCTATGTGAGTTGCCATCACTATGTGCATTGCCATCACTATGTGCATTGCCATCACTATGTGAGTTGCCATCACTATGTGAGTTGCCATCACTATGTGAGTTGCCATCACTATGTGAGTTGCCATCACTACATGCATTGCCATCACTATGTGCATTGCCATCACTATGTGAGTTGCCATCACTATGTGCATTGCCATCACGTTGTGCGTTGCCATCACTATGTGGGTTGCCATCATGATGTAAGTTGCCATCACTATGTGTGTTGCCATCACTAAGTGAGTTGCCGTCACTATGTGCATTGCCATCACTATGTGAGTTGCCATCACTATGTGCATTGCCATCACTATGTGCATTGCCATCACTATGTGGGTTGCCATCACAATGTGAGTTGTCATCACTATGTGCGTTGCCATCACTATGTGCATTGCCATCACCATGTGTGTTGCCATCACCATGTGCATTGCAATCACCATGTGCATTGCCATCACCATGTGCATTGCCATCACTATGTGTGTTGCCATCACTATGTGCATTGCCATCACCATGTGCATTGCAATCACCATGTGCATTGCCATCACCATGTGCATTGCCATCACCATGTGCGTTGCCATCACTTTGTGCATTGCCACCACCATGTGCGTTGCAATCACCATGTGCGTTGCAATCACCATGTGCATTGCCATCACTATGTGCATTGCCATCACCATGTGCGTTGCCATCACCATGTGTGTTGCAATCACCATGTGCATTGCCATCACCATGTGCATTGCCATCACTATGTGTGTTGCCATCACTATGTGCATTGCCATCACCATGTGCATTGCCATCACTATGTGCATTGCCATCACCATGTGCGTTGCCATCACCATGTGTGCTGCAATCACCATGTGCATTGCCATCACCATGTGCATTGCCATCACCATGTGCATTGCCATCACCATGTGCATTGCCATCACCATGTGCATTGCCATCACCATGTGCATTGCCATCATCATGTGCGTTGCAATCACCATGTGCATTGCCATCACCATGTGCATTGCCATCACTATGTGTGTTGCCATCACTAAGTGCGTTGCCATCACTATGTGCGTCGCCATAAGTGTATTAGGCACCGCTCTGGATATGAGAATCGTAAGTCAGTTGTCATATTCAGCAAGTTAATTGTCATGTTCAGTCATATTAATCTCGCCGCCATGCGCTTGATATTTGACACCAGGTGGCGTGCAGATGTTGGGTGCTGTGAGAAGTTACAACTCCTGGCGGCACCCTATGTAAGAGATAGGGTGATGGACAATAGTTGAGAGCACAGCTTAGGCACATGCTAAAATTGTTAGTAGTATCAACACACACGGCAACAAGGTACCCAAGTATCGCCACGAATAAGGCCTTTGTTGGTGATATGACATTAATTCACAATTACGAACTCCTCGCATGGAAACCCTGTTATCAGGCAGTAAGAGTAGGCTAGGTGAAGAATTCTGATATGGTAGTTGGGAGAATTTAAAAAAAAGTGTATTTGTGTTCAGAGCAAGAACTTCAAGAAGTATTCATTTCATAAGGTTTCAAGTCTTTCTTTCTTTTTAACCATTTGTTCATAATCCCACCAACTAGCACTTTTGCCATATTGGCGCCGGCCACCCTGTCGATACTGGATCTAATAGCTCAAATGAACGCCGAACACCAGATGAGGGCATCACGAGTGTGAGTGACTGCTGGGTTTCCGGGTTTTGTCTAAAGGCAAGAGGCAGGTCCACCACGTGGGTTGCCATCAGTGGTGTCCGCAGTTTGCCACACTGGTTGGTTGTTGGAGTTTTGCATCCTGGCAACATCTAAGGTCATATCAGGATGGATACCAACTTGTGACAGTGCACACTCATGGCAGCTTTATAGTGCTGACCCACTGGGAAATCAGGCTGCCAGCCCCATGACCCAATATCCCACTCAGTCACATTATCCTGAGACTGAGCTAACCAATCATTGTCCTATCATATTAGTGCCGCGCACTAGGCTATCAAGCGACAAGTATCAATTTTATAAGTCATTGGTTGGACTCGACCGGGAACCGAACTCCGATCTCCTGTACGTGAGGCCTGCGCTCTATTGCGACACTGATGACACTGCAGGTGTGCGGCAGAAGCATCACGTCAGGACATAGCGGAGTTAGGCCGGCTGTCATGGCCGCCGGGTGTCAGGGGTAGTCAATAGACCCCTTTCAATGTTTATAAACATTGTGTATGCACGCGCAGCTTGGCTGCAGAACGAAAGCACACTGCCATTGAGTTTGCCAGTATGTGCAGTGTAAAACGTCAATTTTATTCAGAATATCTAGAAATGCAGAACCCTAACCATATCAATTTAATATAATCTGGTTGCTAAACATGTTTTCTATATGTGTTCCAAGCGGTTTGTTTCTAGGTGCTGTAGTTTTAGAGATATTTCACTTTTTCTGTATGAAGATTGCACACGGCGATTGACAATGCATTGAGTTTGCCGGTATGCACAGTGCAAAATGTCAGTTTAAAAAAAAATTAATAGAAATGCAGAACCCTAATCGTAGAAATTTAATATAATCTATTTGTTAAATATGTTTTCTATATGTGTTCCAAGCGGTTTGTTTCTATGTGGTGTAGTTTTAGAGATATTTAACTTTTTCTGTATGAAGATTGCTCACGGCCATTGACAATGCATTGAGTTTGCCGGTATGCACAGTGCAAAACATCAGTTTTGTTCAAAATTAATAGAAATGCAGAACCCTAACCATATAAAGTTAATATAATCTATTTATTAAGTATGTTTTCTATATGTATTCCAAGCGGTTTGTTTCTATGTGGTGTAGTCTTAGAGATATTTAACTTTTTCTGTATGAAGATTGCTCACGGCCATTGACAATGCATTGAGTTTGCCGATACGCGCAATGCAAAACGTCAATTTTATTCAAAATTAATAGAAATGCAGAACCCTACCCATATAAGTTTAATAGAATCTGTTTCTTAATTATGTTTTCTATACGTGTTCCAAGCGGTTTGTTTTTAGGTGGTGTGGTTCTAGAGATATTTCACTTGTTCTCTATGAAGATTGCTCATAGCCATTGAGTTTGCAGTGTGACAGTGTGTCATTCTGCAGCCAAGCAGTGCGTGCAGTGACCTAACTACCTATGCTGACGTCATGTGAAATAGGTCTATAGATCCGCTCCTCTCCAAAGGCTACAGCGATGATGCAATATTCTGGTAGTTCTGATGTAATGCAGGTGAAAACCGTTGGGTACTGTATGGATTCATTGAAATGGCCATGGATTCATTGAAATGGTGCACACTCCAATACACTAAGGTGCCCAGCCGCCCCTGGTAGGCAGAGGGTTACGCAGTCTATATTTGGTTCACCTAGGGTTTATCTCCACAAAAATACCTTAGTTTTCAAGGAAGGAAACGACTCACTGCCAGCGAATTAAATTCACAATAAGCCACATTCAGCGAGATTTGTAGATATAGTCCGGCTCTAGTTTGGGTGAGACGGTGATGCACACCGAGTATTGGCAAAGAACTGCTGAGTGATTTATAGTCGAGAACGTATTCTCACTGCCCTGTATTTTGGTGGTCACCAGTATTCATTCCCTCTGTACCCTACTGTTTCCTCTGTACCCTACTGTTCCCTCTCTACCCTACTGTTCCCTCTCCACCCTACTGGGCCCGGTGTAGATACATAGCCACCAAGAGAAGCTGTTGTGTCAGTTGTGTACGTATTTATATATATGCCGCTGGTATATGACCACCGCTGAAGTCCTTGGACATACACTACGTGGTCCAATGTATAATATTGTCTTGTTTGATATCTACCACGATTTCAATTTGTAATTATAGATTTGATGAGTAGATTTATTAGACTGCTGCTAAATTGTCATCTTTTCTATAGGTAAGACTGACTTTTCACAAATTATCCGTCATGTCTAAATACTACTTCCATTGTGGTGTTCTCTGTGGTGGAGTGGTTAGAGGGTCTGACCTTTTTCTAGGTCAGACTCCTAATCTGAAGGTCAGTGGTTTGATTCCCCGTGCCCCCACCTCTGCCAATTTGGATTTCCACCGCTGTGGATAACTTACAGCGTCATCAAAGGCCAGTTGCTCTCATACCATGTCTATGTGGTGTCAGAGGTTAAAAATCCCTTGGGTCGGTAAAAGTGTAGACTCGGGCTTTCTATCGACAAACTGTCTAATGGTGAAAGCAAGTCTATTCAGGCTTATCCATAATAGGCAGTATACATCTTCAAGAAAGAAAATGATCAAGGTCTCAGGAATCTTTGCACCTTGTTGCCTAGTTACCAGGGAATGCTTGGCAACCACTTAGTGCTGATCGGCGACACCCGACCGTTGTTTTAAAGTTACATAGTCCGGTGGCTTTTCAGTTTTTGCTATATTTTATAGATAAATATATCTAATTGATTCACACTGATCCAAAATTTTACTTTGGCACTTAGTTACCCCCTACAAAAACATATTTCCATATTCCTGAATATTGGAATATCTTACACTTTCAAATTAGTTTAGACCTCTATGCAGGACCATTTGTACACACTGATGCGCCATAAAACTATCCTACATGTGCTACTTGCAATTGGAGCAAGTGTTGTTGTCCCTGCTCAAGTTTTGTGGAAAGGCCTGCTCTAATTGATTCACTAATTACTCCTATGCTGCTTAAAATTATTAGTTAATGCACTAGTATCTAAGTTGGAGTTATAAAAAACTAATTTTGACAAGAAATATATGCAAAAAATATGCTTCATCAGACAATGCACCATATATAGCTGGTGCTGATGTGTTTTAATAGGATGGTTCCGGATTGTGTTAGTAGCCTGGTCCCGGCTTGTGTCAGTAGTCTTGTCCTGGCCTATATTACATGTAATAAGCTGGTTCTGGTGCGTGTGAGTAGGCTGGTTCTGGCATATATTGGTAGGCTATGTCTGATGTGTACTAATAGGCTGGCCATGGCTTGTATTCATAGTTTGGTCCTGGCTTGTATTAGTAGTCTGGTCCTGGCTTTTATTAATAAGCTGATCCTGGCATGTATTAGTACTAGTAGGCTGGTTCTGGTGTGTTTTATTAGGTTGGTCCTCATGTGTATTAGTGAGGTTATCTCTTATGTGTACTAGTAGGCTGGTCCTGGCCTGTACTATTAGGGTGGTCCTGGCCTGTACTAGTAGGCTGGTTCTGGCCTGTACTAGTAGGCTGGTCCCGGCTGTATTAGTAGCCTGGTCCCAGCTTGTTTTAGTAGCCTGGTCCTGGCTTGTTTGGTACGCTGGTCCCGGCCTACATGAATAAGCTGGTTTTGGCAAGTATTCTAATACAAGTAATAGTATTAGTAGGCTAGTTCTTGTAATGTATGTAATGTAGCTACAGGATTGGCTAAATAAAACATTCGTTAAGCAGACACCGACGTGCCCACATTTCTTTACAGTTCTGACGTGCGCTGGTTCCGGTGTATATTAATAGGCTGGTTCCGGCGTATACTAGTACTAGTAGGCTGTTTGCGATGTATATTCATAGGCTGGTTCCTATGTATATTCATAGGCTGGTTCCGGTGTATATTCATAGGCTGGTTCCGGCGTATACTAGTACTAGTAGGCCGTTTGCGATGTATATTCATAGGCTGGTTCCGGTGTATTTTAATAGGCTGGTTCCGGCGTATACTAGTACTAGTAGGCCGTTTGCGATGTATATTCATAGGCTGGTTCCGATGTATATTCATAGGCTGGTCCCCGCATGTATTAATAGGCTGGTTCCGACGTATACTAGTACTAGTACTAGTAGTAAGCTGTTTGCGATGTATATCAATAGGCTGGTTCCGATATATGTTAATATGCTGGTCCCAGCTTGCATTAATAGGCTGGTTCCGATGTATAGTACTAGACTGGTTCCTATGTATATTAATATGCTTGCCCCGGTGTGTATTACTAGGCAGGTCCCGGCGTGTATTAATAATAGACTGGTTCCGATGTATATTAATAGGCTAGTCCCGGTGTGTATTGATAGACTAGATCCGGTGTATTTCTGGTTCGGGTGTGTATTAATAGACTGGTTCGGGTGTGTATTAATAGACTGGTTCCACTGTATTTCTGGTTCCGGTGTGTATTAATACATAGGTTCCGGTGTATATTAATAGGCTGGTACCTGGCATGTGTGGATAGACTGGTTCCCGCGTGTCGTACAGACTACATTCTGAATGTGTCCCAAATCCAGACCGACCACTATTTAGTCTACATGTGTGGTGTTCCCGGAAGTCGGCAGGCGTAATCTAGGACCTGCTCAGTGTCATTGTCTCCGTGGGCGCCGACATTCGTTGATGTGCCCCATGAGCGCCAGCGACCAGCGCCCCCTTGTGGCAGCACTCCACACCGACCGGATAAACCTTACATGATGGACATTACTGTGTAAAGTTGGTGCACGTATAGCTATCATTTATCAACCTGCGCCCGGCGTGTCACTGTTGTCTGCCTTCCTCTTTGTATGTGCGTTTGTTATGTACTTCTATAAGTCCATGTATACCCTGAATTGTTCGGGGTTACCAATGGGGTCAAGCAAGGTTGTGTACTGGCCCCCACACTCTTCTCCATCTTCCTATCAGCAATGCTCGATGAGGCTTTCCGAGACATGGGGGATGGCATCTATATACAGTCCAGACAGAGCGCTGACCTATTCAATGTCGCACACTTCAGAGCAAAGACCAAGACTACTCGGATACTGATGAGAGAGCTGCTATTCGCAGATGACAGTGCACTGGTTGCCCACTCTGCTGAAGAGATCCAGAAGATAGTGGACGCTTTCTCCAATGCATCAAAGAAGTTTGGCCTGAAGATTAACATCAAGAAGATGGAGGTGCTGTACCAACCCAACTCTACAGTAGGTGTATCACCGGCAGACTGGATACCTCATGAGGATGTCATCAGACAGGCTACCAAAGCAGATCCTCTATTCTCAACTGTCTTCTGGTTACAGAAAGAGAGGGCGCCCTCATCTCGGTTCAAGGATACCATCAAGAGAAACCTGAAGCTGAGCGACATTAAGACCGACTCATGGATGCAACTCTCACAGCAGAGAGCTAAATGGAGAGCGGCAGTCAAGTAATGAAAGCAGTCTTTGTTGCATCGCGACTGACAGCATGATGATGATGATACACATAATCAACAGATTTTAGCATATATATATTCATATATATATTCATATATTTTACCTCGGTACTAAGCCTCAGGCTACTCGTAGCTGAGGGAGAAGGAAGCACATCCGGGTCCAGCAATTAGCATAATCAACTCACAACGGGAGGACGTTTGTTGAGTTTCTCCGGCAGTTTTCTACCTGCAATGACATACTAACGAGTAAGTATTGGTTTTTGGACGCTATTTATGATGAAATGTATGTTACCGCTGCTTATTGGAAAGTTATGAAACTTTTTGTAGAGTTTTAAAGGTTTTGTAGTTGTTTTATGGAAGAAGCACGGAAGAAGCCCATGGTGAAGAGGAAAAGGAATAAGAAGAAGATGAAGAAGAGTAAAAAAGACTCTTCTTCGGACTCTTTGTCAGACTCGTCGTCGACTGAGGCTGACCCGGATACCCAGCGAACAGGGAAGTACGCTAAGATCGGAGGGAAGGTCCACAAGAAATGCAGACAAGAGAAGGCAAAGAAGGTCCTCACTACCACCATGATGCGAGAGACAATCAAAGGGCATTTTAATACCTTTAAGCCAGCAGACGTCATTACTAAGCTGGGTGAGAAGTTCACGGGCATTAAAGGGATCCCAGACTCAGTTGTCAAAGAGATGGGCAGTGATGTTAAGCTCAGTGAGGATCGAAAGACGTTTGAGGGGGTGCTCCACACCGTTCACAAGGCGCTGTTGGGAGCGTTGACAGCAATTGCACCCATTGCTAATCGGATGCAGGCTGAGGCGAATGCAGGCCAGATGGATGGCGGAATTGCTATGTTGACAGCAGCAAGCAATTTCCTCTCATACAGACCGTTTGAGAATGTCTTTAAGGCGGTCTGCATGGATGTAGGAAAGGAGGTGGCCAGGTCCAAGAAGGTCGTGGACAATGATGGGAAAGAGTATACCTTGTTTCTTCCTCCCAAGCCCATTAAGGGTAAGCCACTGGATAAGTCCAAGGTGTTTGGCGGACAGCTCCAGTACCTGTTCAAACAAGTGGAAACAGGCAACAAGTGTGGCAAGCACATGGATGCTGACAAAAAGAAGGCTGGTGATGGGAATCCTGCACGCGAGGAGGCCGGTCAGGGACTGGGTACGGCTACCAGTCCAGAGGACGGGGACAGCGAAAATCCTTTGGGTGGAACAATGGGAATAGACCCTTCAGCTTTCAAGAGGGAGTTCACTCCACAGAAGCCGTTCCCTCGCCCAGGGAACAAATAGAAGTTTCCACACAAACTCCCATCTCCACACAAACTCCTGTAGGCAAATTTGAGGCAGAAATATTCAGAATTATTTGATTGAATGGAGAGAAATTACGGATAATTTTACGACACTTAGTATTGTTGAGTGAGTAAGAATTCCGTTTATGGAAGAGCCAGTACAGAAAAGAATTCCTTTTCGGTACCGCTTTGATATAACAGAGAGAGAAGTCTTAAAGGAACAGGTTCTGAAGTTTTGTGACAAAGGAATCATTGAGTCAGTCCTTCATGTAGCAGGCACATTTATTTCTAATATATTTTTGAGACCCAAGCCAAATGGGGATATTAGATAATGTTGGACTTAACCAGGTTAAACAAATTAGTCCAATATAAACATTTCAAAATGTTTTCTCTCGAAACAGCTAGGGATTTGGTTACAAAAGACTCCTGGCTTGCTAGTGTTGATCTCAGGGACGCGTATTATACAGTTCCTATTTAGAAACCAGACAGAAAATTTCTTCAGTTTTGTTGAAATGACCAACTCTATGAGTTTACTTGTATGCCAAACGGTTTAGTGTGTGCACCACGTTTATTTACAAAATTATTTAAACCAATATTTTCGCATATGGCTAGAAAAGGATGTGTTATGTTCCCTTACATTGATGATTCGTTTATTGTAGCTCAAACGCAAACAGACTGTCAAACAGCAGTAGATGATTTATGTGCAACATCTACCAAGTTAGGTTTTTATATATATGACACAAAATCAGTTTTTAACCCAACAAAGAGTTTAAAATGTTTGGGGTTTGTGTTGGATACTAAGGACATGACAGTTTCACTAACACAACAAAAACTGGATAAGTTTGTGACTACAGCAGACCAATTATTGGAAATAATTAGGCCAAAGATTAGACAGGTTGCAGTACTGATAGGGATCATGATAGCTTATGCCCCAGCTATTCTATATGGGAAAGCTCATATTAAGTCGCTAGAGATAGATAAGAACTTAGCATTAGCTCGTACTAAAGGTAATTTTGAATGGAAAATGACTATTTCACCAGAAGGATTAGAAGATATTATGTGGTGGTATTCACACATTAATTCTTCTCCTAACCCCATTAGGATGGGTGAAGCCAACACCATCGTCACAACAGATGCATTGTTAGAGGATGGGGTGCTCATAGGGACCACCAAGCAACTGGGGGACGTTGGTTGGAGGATGAAATCTCTGATCACATTAACATGTTAGAACTTAGAGCGATTTACTTAGGTTTATGCAGCTTAACGCACATACTTAAATTTCAGGTAACACTACAGCAATGGCTTACATTCGTAATATGGGAGGGACTCGGTCCAAACCTTGTAACCAGCTAGCCAAATTATTTTGGAACCGGGGCCAACAACATGAGATATGGCTAACAGTGGCGCATATTCCAGGTAGTCAGAATACGTTAGCGGATAGGAAAAGTCACCATTTTCATGATCATTTGGAATGGTCATTGAGTGACAGTATTTTGAACAAATTTGTCTTAAATGGGGAACACCACAAGTGGACTTGCTTGCATCACGAAACAACAAGATATCAAAATATGTATCTTGGCATCCAGAACCACACGCTTGATGAGTGGATGCTTTTTCTTTGGTTTGGAATAATGAATTCTATTATATATTCCCACCATTCAGCATTATCAGCAGAGTGGCCAGGAAGATCAGAATGGATCACTCACATGCAATTCTGATAGTACCAGAATGGGACACACAGCCATGCCTGGCAGCAGTGGCATTGGGAGCGAGAGACATGCTCAGATTCCCAAGATCAAGGAAAAATGTACAGCATCAAGGGCCGCTCACGACACATGGAGATGTGTCAACGACACCCCTATTGGCATTCCTTTTTTGAACAAACATTTAGAGCAATATGGCCTGGACAAAATTATACAACAAAGGTTAATTTCACACGCCTGGAGAAAAGGAACAGTTAAATTATATACTAGTTATTTGAAGAAGTGGGGACTTCATTGATTGATTAAGAAAGTTAAGCCATTAAGGCCTACAATAGCCCAGGTTGTCAGATTTTTAAGAATGCTGGAAGATGAAGGATTAGGATTTGGGGCAATTAATGCAGCAAGACGTGCACTGTCAATTATTCTACCAAGAATAGACAGACAAACGGTTGGAAAACACCAGGTGGTACACTGGTTTTTAAGATTGGTTTATGAAAGAAACCCACCAAAGCCAAAATATAACAGATTTTGGGATGTTTCAGTAGTATTCAAGCTTTTTAAGTCATGGCCTAGTAATAAGCATTTATCTATTAAAGAACTAGGATTTAAGTTAGCAGTCCTTTTACTGCTAGTGACGGGCCATAGAGGGCAGACAATAGTGGCTTTGTGTCTAAATGGACTGGAGATAGACAGCAAGGAGGCAACGTTTGATTTAGATCAATTGCTAAAATCAAACCGCAAAGGGAACTCACTGTCCACGGTGCATGTGAATAGTTTTGCTGGTGATCGACAAATTTGTGTAGTGTCAGCCATTATGGCTTATATATTCAAGACAAAAGGAGTAGGGAATTCCAGACAGCTTTTGATTAGCTTTATTCAACCGCATAAGGCTATCTCGAGAGACACACTCGCAAGATGGACCATTAAGATACTTAAGGAGGCAGGTGTCATTATTTGACGTTATGCATCCCATTCAATGACAGGGGCCATGGTCTCGAAGGCAAGAAAATTAGGAATCTCAGTAAAGAGAATCCTGGCCCATGCAGGCTGGAAGACGGCTAGATCATTTGCAAAACATTACAACAAATGACTAGAAAAGTCAAGGGACCTAGCGACACGCTTGCTCACCAATTAACAAGACATGTGAGAAGTAAAAAGTATATTTTGTTTGATACTAATGTGTATTGGAATAAGAATGATTAAGGATAAAAATGACGTTACGTAAAGGTCTCCCTCGGCTATGAGTAGTCTGAGGCTTAGTACCGAGGTAAAATAGTATAGTTATATGAATCTTACCTGGGTACAGATGATGGATAACTGTTATTTTCCTGAGGTACAAGCCTTGGATAGTCATGGGCTAGGGCCCACACACCCAACCCTACCACGACTATTACATTTGCTTGTGCCAAGACGAAAACATTGAAGTATCCATATAAGTTTAAGATCATTTTTATCCTGAATAAGTAGGTAAAGATTGATGGACTCGGATGTGCTTCCTTCTCCCTAGCCTCTGACTATCCGAGGCTTGTACCTCGGGAAAACAATAGTTATCCATCATCTGTACCCAGGTAAGATTTGTATAACTATACTATATATACATGAATATTCGGCATTTATACAGTATCCGTAATGATACGTATGCATACATACATACATACATGCATAATGTCTGTGTCTGTGTATCTAAGTTTGAGTCAAAGGCCGTAATGATACATATAGTTATATGTGTAGGTTTTTTAGGGTTTTTTTGTGTCAAGTTTTTTATTCTGCCCATAACGTATAAGCTCCCGTGAGGGTGCTTGTTTTCAAAGCTGGACAGCTGTAATACTGGATTGGTCTGGTCCCGCACTCAAGAGTCTTTACCTGATCTAACTCGGGCCAACCTGTGCAGTTTTGGGTGTTAGTATTTTCTATATTAATTTTTTTTTAATTTTCAATTTTTTTCCTAACCTGTATATGATAACTTAGCCTACTATGTACATCTACGTAGATGACATATAGGCCTATGGGAGAGGATCCCATCCCATTGTGGTTTGTTACAGCATCCTT
Source organism: Branchipolynoe longqiensis (assembly GCA_030323885.1). NCBI lineage: Eukaryota > Metazoa > Annelida > Polychaeta > Phyllodocida > Polynoidae > Branchipolynoe > Branchipolynoe longqiensis. The sequence continues at coordinate 42,048,597 of CM059198.1, forward strand.
TCACCCATGCCCTGTCCTTAGATAGTACACCAGTGTGCCAGAACACCCCTGGACCCTTCAGGACTGTGACTAGGTGGGATGGCTGTGTTGTATGGTTAGCCATTTTGTATTTCAGGGGGATTCAGGGTGATTTCAGGGTTATATATACATATATATATTATCATACATACATACATGCATACATACATACATACATACATACATACATGCATACTGTCTGTGTCTGTGTATGTAAGTTTGAGTCAAAGGCCGTAATGATACATATAGTTATATGTGCAGTTATATATACATATATATATATTATCATACATATACACAGAAATGCATACATACATACATGCATGCATACATACATAAATACATACATACGTACATGCATACTGTCTGTGTCTGTGTATGTAAGTTTGAGTCAAAGGCCGTAATGATACATATGGTTATATGTGCAGTTATTATATATAGGCATATATATGTTATCATACCTACATAAATACATATACATACATTCATACATACATACACACATACACACACAATGTGTCTGTGGTCCTTTTACGTCCATCAGGCTTCACTGATCACGGTCGCTCTCAGTCACACTCTGCTTGTTTCCTGACGTGTTGCATGACAAGAGAGGTAGCTTAGACTCTGAAGGCCCAGGCAGACCTTACCGTAATTGAATAACGCAAGACAGTAATCATATAAAGTGGCATTTATTCTTTCTATTTTAGCTTGTTACAGTTAGGTTTGTGATGGTATTTTGTTTAGAGTTTGAGGATTTCAAGCACTTAACCCTATCGATATATGTTATTAGTTGGGTGGGTGGGACGGCAAATCTGCGCTAAGGAAGCACGTCCGATCGGTTGAAAGTTCTGGTGGAAGTGTCTATATTCGCTAACTGCATCATAGCCATTGCTTGGAATTTACAGTAGGTGGCACATCGATTGGCGTCCATTTGTGTTAGTTCAAAAGGACGATGTAGATGGCGCCAGTAGTCGCCTTAAAATCTACTGCGGATATACAGTCTCGCTCTCAATTACCCATGTTGCGCACATCATGGACAATTGAATACGCAAGACAGTAATCATATAAATTGGCATTTATTCTTTCTATTTTAGCTTGTTACAGTTAGGTTTGTGATGGTATTTTGTTTAGAGTTCAAGGATTTCAGGCACTTAACCAAAAATATAGAGAAGTGTCCTGGAAGCCGATGAGGCAGGATGTTTAGATAATATTGATGAACCGGGTCAGAGGTCCAATTACCTAGTCATCCTATATCCTTTAGTGATGATGGTGTGTGCACACGCCTGTGCACCGGCTCGTCGCATGCTGTAGAGCATTGTAGCACCAGGTGCTGGGTGGCCCGCCACAGACAGGGCTAGTCTTATGCTTGTAATCATTCCAGGACCGCATAGAGTGTAGCCATGAGTGATCATGGATGCCGGAGCATGGGATGGAGTGGTGTCCTGGACACGTACTGCTTCCTAGTGCGTAGTGGAGATAAGGCGGACCAAGGGTTGCCGGACTCATAATGTCTCTGGGAGATGATGATTCAAATTTTGTCTTGGATGACCTGACATGGACACTGATGCCCAGGAGTGGCTGCTTCAAGTCCTTAGCCCGGGGTGAAAGACCATGGTTAGGGCGGCCGGCTTCAGAGCAGGTTGCTTTGTGAAGCAATGGGAAGTGTGGATGAGGTTAGCAGACATCAACAGGAACGTTGGGGCCGGTTATGGTAAGAATGTAGGAATGTTACGCACATCTGCAGCGTCATCGGAGGTGCTTGAGCAGGGAGTGTTGGAATGCTGACCGCCTCTTTGAGGAGGCTAGAGGTAGGTATCAATGATGCTGTCCTCCAAGGACGGTCAAGACCCAAGTCCGGGACCACTTACGTAGCTTAGTAGTGGCTCGGTGACGCGAGTCGATCCTGAAGGTGGATTAAACAGGACAGGATGTGGTAGTGGATGGTTGTAGTGGGTCTAGCTGGTGACTTCTAATATGTGTGTATTAGCTTGTCCTGGGCTGCCTTTTTTCCTCCAGGTCCCAACTGCCAATCGGCCACTAAAGGGTGAAGCAACCGCTGGTGGTGGCATTGTGAATAACCTAGGGAGAGCAGGCAAGAAAGTTTTAGGCGAATCCCAGGTTATATGATTAATGGGTCACCACAGGATTATTTGTTTACCTTGTTTCGTTGAACCGGTTTTCTGTATCCAGTTTCCATTGGGGAGAGTCTTGATGTGTATGCGCCTATGGTTTAAGGGTAGCCTTTGTCTACCTCGTTTTGTCAGACCGGTTGTTTATATCCAGCAACATTAGATTGTTTTGTCAGACCGGTTGTTTACATCCAGTGTCATTAAAATGTGATTTGTCAGCTTTTGTTACTTGACATTTACCTTGTTTCATCGGACCGGTTGTCTGTATCCAGTTTCCATTGAGGAGAGGCTTGATGTGTATGCACCTATGGTTTTAAGGGTAGCTTTGTCTACCCTGTTTTGTCGGACCGGTTGTTTATATCCAGTGTCATTAGATTGTTTTATCGGACCAATTGTTTATACCAGTGTCAGTAAAACGTGGTTTGTCAGCTTTTGTTACTTGACTTATGTCTCTGGCATATGTAGTTAGCCAATTATGCCTATATGGTGCGTAGTGTGGTAGCTGAATTCACCTTTGTATGACTATGACCAGGTATCTGTTGGAGAGAGTCAATTGAGAGTGTTATTGTTATGACATAACACTCTTGCACATGTTGGCTGAAGATCGTCATCTTGTTATATTGTGTGCCTAGTGTGGGTGCACTTAGTTGTTAGAATAGTGCCATGGTGATAAGGCTTGGTGGCCTATTAAGCTTATGAGATAATGAACAAGAAAAGTTGAGACCTTTGTTGAATTGATAGTATGAGTTATTGAGAGCGAATCTGTCTTGCCAGCAGTAGACGGTCGTCACCCTGTTCTCAAGATATATCAACATCGTCTGTAGATGAATTCAGCTTTCGTGTAGGAGGTTGTTATACTCGTGACTTTAGTGTGGCTATGTATACTTAAGCCTGTGTCACTTTCTTCTATGAGTACATCCAACAGCGTATGGGACCGGTTGTTTATATCCAGTGTCTTTTGCGATCTGTTCTACAAGTATATCCAACAGCATACGAGTCCATAACGTCCTCATGGCCTACTTCTGGAAGTAGGTCAGCAGTCTATTAAGCATATGCCTAATGTTGCATACATGAAACATCGTCCGTACAGGTGTAATGTCAATATCGAAACCTATCTGGCCGACGGTCATAACATACCTCTGTGGCCTCATAGCAGTGTCAGTACTGATCATATCTACCAGTTGTCTGTTAGTGAGCGTAGGACAACCCAAGGAAGCTGTGTGCGCCGAGTGATAAAAGCCTCTTTGCCCATTGGCACATGGCGATATGTAGCTTGTAAATTGTATTTGTTGTGACTATGACTACGCCTTGAGTGTAATGGCGAGATGAGCCTATTAACATGGTCCATATGGATGTAAACAAGGCCATGTGAAACAGTTTAGCCAGCACGTCCTCCCCCACCGACACACGTGCGACGCTCCTCGCCATTAGAGGAATAAGTTTCGAACTCATGGTTTTCACGAGATCGTCGTCGATGTCGGTGGCCAGCATCATGGAAGGTTTCACCCGATTGTACCGACACTGAGGAACGCCTTGTCGGTTCAAAGGATCTCGTCTGCATAGAACCATCGAGCAAAGTGTCATGGCCACCTCCACATGGCATCATGTCATCACGCCACCAGCGCGGTGTAATGGACCTGGGTTTTTGGCTTTCCCCGTTCCTGTGAAGCTCATTGACACGTGAATTAATGGCATCGCTGATGTCTGCCATTTGTTTTTGAATTGTAGCCAGAGCCACGGTCAATCCTGCCTCGTCAGGCATATCTGTCACGTCCATTTTCTCAGCGTCTGTGTCGACTTGACGTTCCTCGCACCGATCGTTTGTTCGACTTGAACGAGGGTGCCTTTCCGGCATAGATTTGACAGATAGAGCCACTGACTTCGGCCCAACCTTCGCTTTCTTCTTATTGGTGACTGCAACTTGGATCTCAGGATTATCTACCCTGGATCTTTTGGATCTTATATTTTTCGCCGCCGGCATGCTGATCCTTTGTCCAAATCTGCGCTAAGGAAGCATGTCCGATCGGTTGAAAGTTCTGGTCGAAGTGTCTATATTCGCTAACTGCGTCATAGCCGTTCCTTGGAATTTACAGTAGGTGGCACATCGATCGGTGGCCATTTGTGTTAGTTCAAAAGGACAATGTAGATGGCACCAGTAGTCGCCTTAAAATCTACTGGGGATATACAGTCTCGCTCTCAATTACCCATGTTGCGCACATCATGAACAATGTAATTCAGGCATATGCAATTGTATTCATTATATTGCAGATTGTTTAACACAGTCGTCTATTCTGTGAATTGTTTTTCAGAGGTAGCCAGGATTGGAACTGGGATTATATTTTGCATGGTGTTGTCTTTGGTTTTCATGTCATTAATGTTGATTGTCCAAGTAATTATCCCGCACCATCCTCTTTTAAGTTAACTCCTGATGAGAATTTGTTTATTCATGATAAATTGTTGAAGGAATTGGACGCGGGTTATATCAGTCCAGATATGCTTCACCCAGACTAATGGATGAGTAACGGACATGAAACGGACAAAACGGACTAAACGTACTTAAAACGGACATCAACCATACACTTCAGTCTGGTGGTGTCCAGTACAAGTTTTGTGCATGTTCAAAACTTGTACCGGACACCACCGAACACCAGCGGACAGATAACGGACATGCTGGATTTCAGCCGTATATAAACCGTACATTGCCATATTTCACCGGACAGTGTCTGTTTTCTATCCGGTTCCTCAATCTGGTGAGGTCTGACTCGGGCTTAAGTTAGAGTGTTTCAGTAGGTGAGTCTTACAGCTGTCAAATGGTTGCCACACTGCGCTGCACATCACGCACGCCGCGCCACACATGGGGCGACCAGGGGTGGGTCAGAGGAATGGATGCTAAAGTTACTAAATAGTGGCGCACTCCATGTGGATTGCAATGCACATTGGCCTACCCAGTTCTAACAACCTGATATTGAACTGGCCAGTCCGGTAGCATGTTTGTACAATCCTGATCGTTAACAGGTTGGAGAGCTTACCTCGTTTTGGCAGGTTGGAGAGCTTACCTCGATTGGGCGTTGGTGTTTAAATACCTCATTCGATCCCCGGTTCTATTTCCAAGGTCGAATTTTATATAGGATTAGTTAGCAGGTTAAAAAATATGGTTATGGCACACTGAGTTTTTGGATGTTTTCATATTGGAATACATCACTAGAAAGCACAAAATTATATCTAATTTCCTGGATATTCCTAGGATATTTAGTTGGGACCGGATTGAGTAAATTAACAGTGAATATTAGGAAATAATTCATTAGTTACAACACATGGCTACAGGACAGAACTGCCCATGATAGTACTGCATTGGAATAGCCATACATCCCAAACAATAGAGGAACCTCCAGTCAACCAAGGGGGTATATGCTGGTTTGTGGCCCACTCATATACTTCCACTTGCCACTGAGGGAGGTCCTGTGCGGACTGTTGTACATCATTTAGATATATCTTTTGCATACCAATATATATATATACATAATAAATAATTCACTGTGATTATGCATCTGATGCATAATCACCACAAAGATGGCTTGGCTTCTCTTGCTGGTACAACATTAAGAAAAACCTACCTTAAATATTATTGTATTTGATTTATTTTATTGTTGGTTATCACTTTTTATTTCTATTCATATTATTTAATGGAAGGCCGGTGCCGGGAGGCCTGGCACTAGCAGGCCGAGAGTCCCGGAACCGGCAGACCGAGAGTCCCAGTGCCGGCAGGCCGAGAGTCGCGACTTTAGCCGACTCGCCTTTACCCGACTCAACTTTGCCCGACCTGGCTTTACACGACCTGGCTTTACCCTACCCGATTTTACCCTACTCGACTTTACGAGACTCAACTTTACCCAACTGTACTTTACCTGACTGTACTTTACCCAACCCGACTTTACCCGACTCTACTTTACCCAACTCTACTTTACCCGACTCGACTTTACCAGGCTCGATTTTACCCAGCTCGACTTTACCCGACGTGACAACATCCAACTTGACTTTACCCGACCCCCCAAATAACCAATGTCTACATTTTGTGCTGGGGGGTCGGTAAACAAACAAACAAATGATTTTACCGGACCCAACTTTACCGGACCTGACTTTACCAGACCCAACTTTACTGACTTTAGCTGACCCGACTTTAGCCAACCCGACTTTAGCCGACCCGACTTTAGCTGACCCGACTTTATCCGTCTCGACTTTACCTGACCTGACTTTACCCGATCCGGCTTTAGCCGACCCGACTTTATTTGACCCGACCCTACTTGAACCAACCCGTCTTGAACTGACCCGACTTCACCTGACTCAACTTCACCCGACCTGACTTCACCCGACCTGACTTCACTCAACCCGACTTCACCTGACCCAAGCCGACTTCACCCTCACCGACTTTACCCGACCTGACTTGACCTGCCCCACTTGGCCTGACCTGACTTGATCCGACCCAACTTGACCTGACCTGATTTGACCCAACCGGTAAAGTCATGTCTTGTAATGTCAGGTCGGGTAATGTCAGGTCGGGTAAAGTCAGGTCGTGTAAAGTCAGGTTGGATAAAGTTGTGTCGATTAAAGTAGAGTGGGTCATGTAGAGTCGGGTAAAGTAGAGTCAGGTAAAGTAGAGTCGGGTAAAGTAGAGTTGGGTAAAGTAGAGATGGGTAAAGTAGAGTTGGGTAAAGTAGAGTCAGGTAAAGTAGAGTCGAGTAAAGTAGAGTCGAGTAAAGTCAGGTCGGGTCCAGTCAGGTCGGGTCCAGGCAGGTCGGGTCCAGTCAGGTTGGGTCCAGGCAGGTTGGGTCCAGGCAGGTCGGGTCCAGTCAGGTTGGGTCCAGGTAGGTCGGGTCCAGTGAGGTCAGCTGAAGTCAGGTCGTGTGAAGTCAGGTCGGGTGAAGTCAGGTATGGTCAAGTCAGGCAGGTCAAGTCAGGTCGGGTAATATCAAGTCGGGTAGTGTCATGTCGGGTAATGTCAGGTTGGGTAATGTCAGGTCGGGTAATGTCATGCCGGGTAATGTCAGGTTGGGTAAAGACAGCTCGGGTAATACCAGGTCGGGTTAAGTCACGTCGGGTAAAGTCAGGTCGGGTAAAGTCAGGTCGGGTAAAGTCAGGTTGGGTAACGTCAAGTATTATTGCCATTTTCATCACTATATTGTTGTTATTATTATCATCGTTATTATCATTATTATTATCATTGTTATTATAATTATTGTCATTATTATTACCGTATTATTTTAATTATTATTCGCATTATTTTTAGATTTACATATACATGTATATACATATATAATATATATATACATACAGATATAGATATAAATATACATATAGGTGTCGAATCGTGTAAAATCAAGTTGGGTAAAGTCGGGTCGGGTGAAGTCAGGTCGGGTGAAGTCGGGTCGGTTGAAGTCGGGTCGGTTGAAGTCGGGTCAGTTGAAGTCGGGTCAGGTGAAGTCGGGTCGGGTCCGGTAAAGTCTGGTCCGGTAAAGTCTGGACCGGTAAAGTCGTTGGTTTGTTTGTTTGTTTACTGACCCCCAAGGACAAAAAGTAGACATCTACTTTAATCGACACAACCTTGTCTGACACAACTTTACCTGACCTGACTTTACCCGACCTGACTTTAGCTGACCTGACTTTACCCGACCTGACTTTACCCATCGGGTCAACTCAGGTCAGGTTAAGTCGGGTTGGATCAAGTCGGTTCGGGTCAAGTCGGGCAGATCAAGTCAGGTCGGGTGAAGTTGGTGAGGGTGAATCCAGCTTGGGTCGGATGAAGTTGGTGAGGGTGAAGTCAGGTCAGGTGAACTCGGGTCGGTTGAAGTCGGGTCGGGTGAAGTCGGGTCGAGTGAAGTCAGGTCGGTTCAAGTTGGGTCGGTTCAAGACGGGTCGGTTCAAGTAGGGTCGGGTCGGCTAAAGTCGGGTTGGCTAAAGCCAGTTCGGGTAAAGTCGGGTCCGGTAAAGTCGAGTCCGGTAAAGTCGTTGGTTTGTTTGTTTGTTTACTGACCTCCCAGCACAAAAAGTAGACATCTACATTAATCGACACAATGTTACCCAACCTGACTTTACCCGACCTGACCTGACTTTACCCGACCCGACATTACCCAACCTGACTTTACCTGTCGGGTCAACTTAGGTCGGGTCAAGTCTAGTCGGATCAAGTCGGTTCGGGTCAAGTCGGGCAGGTCAATTCAGGTCAGGTGAAGTCGGTGAGGGTGAAGTCGGCTTGGGCCGGGTGAAGTTGGGTCAGAGAAAATGGGTCGGGTGAACTCGGGTCGGTGCAAGTTGGGTCGGTTCAAGATGGGTCGGTTCAAGTATGGTCGGGTCAAGTAAAGTCGGGTCAGCTAAAGCCAGATCGGGTAAAGTCGGGTCGGGTAAAGTCGGGACGGGTAAAGTCATGTCGGCTAAAATAGGGTCAGCTAAAGTTGTGTTGGCTAAAGTTGGGTTGGCTAAAGTCGGGTCGGGTAATGTTGGGTCTGGTAAAGTCGGGTCGGCTAAAGTCAGGTCTGGTAAAGTCGGGTCAGTAAAGTCGGGTCTGGTAAAGTCGGGTCTGGTAAAGTCGGGTCCGGTAAAGTCGGGTCCGGTAAAGTCATAGGTTTGTTTGCTGACCCCCCCAGCACAATAAGTAGACATCGGTTATTTGGGGGTAAGGTAAAGTAAAGTTGGATGTAGTTGAGTCGGGTAAAGTAGAGTCAGGTAGAGTAGAGTTGGGTAAAGTAGAGTTGGGTAAAGTAGAGTCAGGTAAGGTAGAGTCGAGTACAGTCGGGTAAAGTACAGTTGGGTAAAGTCGAGTCTGGTAAAGTCGAGTAGGGTAAAATCGCGTAGGGTAAAGCCAGGTCGGGTAAAGCCAGGTCGGGTAAAGTCGAGTCGGCTAAAGTCAGGACTCTCGGCCTGCCAGCACCAGGACTCTTGGCCTGCCGGCGCCGGGACTCTGGGCCTGCCGGCGCCGGAACTCTCGGCCTGCCGGCGCTGGGACTCTCGCCTGCCGGGGCCGGGACTCTCAGCCTGCCTGCCATCCATATAAATCCATTTACATCCATATACATCCATATACATCCTTATACATCCATATACATACATATACATACATATACATACATATACATACATACACATACATACACATCCATACACATATCATATTCGTGGTGATTACGCTTCGGTATAATCACAGTGAATTATATATTATGCATACATATAGTGGTAAAAAACTGGTATATAAAGAATACATCTCCCTGCACCAGGCCTTCTGGCACCGGCCTTCCCTTAAATAATATGAATAGAAATAAAAAGTGAGGGTCTGGTAAAGTTGGGTCCGGTAAAGTCGGGTCCGGTAAAGTCGGGTCCGGTAAAATTGTTTGTTTGTTTGTTTACCAACCCCCCAGCACAAAAAGTAGACATTGGTTATTTGGGGGGTCGGGTAAAGTCGAGTTGGATGTTGTCAAGTCGGGTAAAGTCGAGTTGGGTAAAATCGAGTCTGGTGAAGTCGGGTCGGCTAAAGTCGGGACTCTCGGCCTGCCGGCACCGGGACTCTCGATCTGCCGGCGCCGGGACTCTCGGCCTGCTAGCACCAGGCCTCCCGGCACCGACCTTCCATTAAATAATATGAATAGAAATAAAAAGTGATAACAACCAATAAAATATATCAAATACAATAAAGTTTTTCTTAATGTTGTACCAGCAAGACAAGCCATATTTGTGGTGATAATGCATCAGATGCATAATCACAGTTAATTATTTATTATGCATATATATATATTGGTATGCAAAAGATATATCTAAATAATGTACAACAGTCCCCACAGGACCTACCCCAGTGGCAAGTGGAAGTATATGAGTGGGCCACAGACCAGCATATACCCCCATGGTTGACGGGAGGTTCCTCTATTGTTTGGGATGTATGGCTATACCAACACAGTACTATCATGGACAGTTCTGTGCTGTATCATGGACAGTTCAGTTCATGTGTTGTAACTACTGAATTATTTCCTAATATTCACTGTTAATTTACTCAATCCGGTCCCAACTAAATGTCCTAGGAATATTCAGGAAATTAGATATAATTTGTTTGCTTTCTAGTGATCTATTCCAATATGAAAATATCCTCAAACTCAGTGTTCCACAACCATATTTGTGAACCTGCACATTAATCCTATATGAAATTCGACCTTCGAAATTGAACCGGGAGTCGAATTAGGTACTTTAATCACCATAGCTCAAACAAGGTAAGCTCTCCAACCTGTTTAGCTACGGTGGTCATGTGACCACCGATTTAAATACCAAGGTCGAATTGTATATAAGATTAGTGTGCAGTTTGACAGTTTTGGCTGTGACACACTGAGTTTTGGGATGTTTTCATATTGGAATACATCACCAGAAAGCAAAAAATTATATCTAATTTCCTGAGGACATTTAGTTGGGATCAGAATGAGTAAATTAACAGTGAATATTAGGAAATAATTCTTCAGTTACAAGAAATGGCTACAGGCCAGAACTGCCCATGATAGTACTGTGTTGGTATAGCCATTAATCCCAAACAATAGGGCACCTCAAGTCAAACATGGGGGTATATGTTGTTCTGTGCCTACTCACATACCTCCACTTGCCACTGGGGGAGGTCCTGTGGGAACTGTTGTTCATCAATTAGATATATTTTTGTCTACAAATATATATTTCTATAATATATCATTCACTGTGATTAAATACATCTTATGCATAAGCACCATGCATATCACTTTTTTTTGCTGATACAGAAATATCAACAAAAACATGAGCTAAAATATTATTGCATTTAAATTTGATTTATTTCACTTTTGGTTATTACTTTTTATTTCTATTCAAATATTTGGGTGGTGGTAGAGGGAGGCTCGGAGCCGGGAAGCTAGGAGGCCTGGCGCCAGGAGTCCCGGTTCAGGGTTTTGTTTGTTTGTTGTTGTTTTAAGTCCTAGCAACATCTAAGGTCATATCAGGATGGGTAACGACTTGTGACAGTGCGCACTCATGGCGACTTTATAGTGCTGCCCCACTGGAAGACCAGGCTGCCAGCACCATGACCTGATATCCCACTCAGTCACATTATCCGACTCAACTTTACCTGACTCGACTTTAGCCGACTCGACTTTACCCGACTCAACTTTGCCCGACCTGGCTTTACCCGACATGGCTTTACCTTACCCTTCTCGATTTTACCCTACTTGTCAAGTCGGGTAATGTCAGGTCGGATAATGTCAGGTCGGGTAAAGTCAGGTCGGGTAAAGTTGTGTCCGGTAAAGTCAGGTCGGATAAAGTTGTGTTGAGTAAAGTAGAGTTGGTCAAGTACAGTCAGTCATGTAGAGTCGGGTAAAGTAGAGTCAGGTAAAGTAGAGTCGGTTAAAGTAGAGTTGGGTAAAGTAGAGTCAGGTAAAGTATAGTCGGGTAAAGTAGAGTCAGGTAAAGTAGAATCGGGTAAAGTCAGGTCGGGTAAAGTAAGGTCGGGTCCAGTCAGGTCGGGTCCAGTCCGGTCGGTTCCAGTCAGGTCGGGCGAAGTCAGGTTGGGTAAAGTCACGTCGGGTAACGTCAAGTCGGGTAAAGTGAAGTGGGGTAAAGTCAAGTAGGGTAAAGTCAGGTCGCGTAAAGTCACGTCGGGTAAAGTAAAGTCAGGTTGGGTAATGTCAGGTCAGGTGATGTCAGTTCAGGTCAAGTCAGGTCGGGCAAAGCCAGGTCGGGTAAATTCAGGTTGGGTAAGATCAAGTCGGGTAAAGTCAAGTCGGGTAAACTCATGTCAGGTAAAGTAAGGTCGGGTAAAGTAGAGTCGGGTAAAGTAGAGTTAGGTAAAGTCATGTTGGGTAAAGTAGAGTTGAGTAAAGTGGAGTTGGGTAACGTAGAGTCAGGTAAAATAGAGTTGGGGAAAGTAGAGTCGGGGAAAGTAGAGTTGGGTAAACTAGAGTCGGGTAAAGTAGAGTCGGGTAAAGTAGAGTATGGTAAAGTCAGGTCAGGTAAAGTTAGGTCGGGTCCAGTCAGGTGTGGTCAAGTCAGGCTGGGTCAAGTCAGGTCGGGTCCCATCAAGTCAGGCAAAGTCAGGTCGGGCGAAATCACTTCGGGCAAATTCAGGTCGGGTAACATCAAGCTGCGAAAAATCAAGTCGGGTAAAGTCAAGTCAGGTAAAGTCAAGTCGGGTAAAGTAAGGTCAGGTAAAGTCAGGTCGGGTAAAGTAAAGTCAGGTCGGTTAATGTCAGGTTGGGTAATGTCAGGTTGGGTAATGTCAGGTTGGGTAAAGTCAGGTCAGGTAATGTCAGGTCGGGTAAAGTCAGGTCGGGCAAAGCAGAGTTGGGTAAAGTAGAGTCGGGTAAAGGCAGGTCGGGTAAAGTCAGGTCCTAATATTCACTGTTCATTTACCCAATCCAGTCCCAACTAAATGTCCTGGAAATATTCAGGAAATTAGATATAATCTTTTGCTTTCTAGTGATGTATTCCAATATGAAAACATCCCAAAACTCAATGTGCCACTACCGTATTTGTGAACCTGCACATTAATCCTATATAAAAGTCGACCTTGGTAATTGAACCGGTGGTCAAACAGGTACTATAAGTTATAACCACCATAGCCCACACGAGGTACGCTCTACAACCTGGTTAACTTCGCATTCGTAGATTCGTAAAAATCCCAATAATAGTTCAACTTACAAAAGTCTACTGTGACTATTAATTATCTCGGAGCACAGTCGATGCTTTTCAGTTTCTGCTTATAAAAAGTTATGTTTGTGTGTGTTAAAGTGCTCACTAGGATATTGTCTGAAGTAACTTTTATATTATAAATGGCTAATTTTGGAGAAAACCTGTTAATTTCATTTTGGCAGGCACATAGAAAATCAGACACCATATGTTTCAACAAAATTGACTTCCTATTGTGTTCAATGCAGCAACAACTGCTTAATAAATGCACAGTTATCTAAGTTAGGTTATGTAAGGTCAAATGTATGTCAATGTTTTAGTCATGAAAATGTGATGCACTTTTAAAATACATTCTAATATAATTTTCACTCCTCAAAATACCGGGCTAGAACTGCTTATCACGCACTATGCGCCTATTGGAATGTGGGTTCCCTAAGGTTTCAAACCCCATACTCGGTCATTACTGTTTAGGGCATACCACACCCCGGTGATGTAACGCCGGTGCCTGGCGAGCGTTCAGCGTTGCTGAATGCGCCGTGGGATGACACGGCGTTTCGCTTGGCCCCGCGGTCAGTGACCTACACTGCCCGGGGAAGCGGCAGGTGCCGCCGTGTCGCCGATCACAGCACGCCCAGCACCTGCCGAGGCCGTCATCACAATTAAGGCCCTGTCACACTACGACGTGACTACGTCAGCGTAGGCAGAACGTGAAAATAATTATATTACGTCGACGTTATGGGCGTAATATGCAAATTGTGGACGTGAGCGTAACGTGAAAGTAACGTGGGTGTACGTCGTGACCTTAGCTGTAACGTGACAACGTTAGAGGGGAGGGGTAATTGGCGACGTGACCGGGCGTTAGTGTAACGTGAGCGTAACGTCGCCGTAACGGGTGCGACGGGGACGTAACGTGACCGTAACGCCACCGTAACGTGACCGTAACGTGACCGGAACGTGACCGTAACGTGACCGTAACGTGACCGTAACGTGACCGTAACCGTGACCGTAACGTGACCGTAATGTGACCGTAACGTGACCGTAACGTGACCGTAACATGCAAAACGCTGCCCACACGTTGCTCCCACCCGGGCCGTCGGTCTGATGTGACATAACGTGACTCTAACGTCATTTACGCTGCTATAACGATCGCGGAACGTCTACCTAACGTCATTGTCCTGTCATCCCGACGTAACGGCTTCACGTCGAGATACGTCGAAAGTTTTGAACAGGTTCAAAACCTCGACGCGCGCCGACGTAACACGACGTAACATGACGTAGCTCGACGTCACTCTAACGTCATTATGACGTCATCATAACGTAACCCAATGTACGGCAACGTAATGACGAAAAATCGTCACGTTAGGCTCACGTTGGCTCGTTACGTCGTAGTGTGACAGGGGTATTAGCAAGCACTCGTTTAGTAACCCGGCTCCGCCCTCCACCGACAATAGCGGTTGACTGGTCATTGGATTTTACGTCCTGGAAACATCTAAGGTCATATCAGAACGGGTACCGACTTGTGACAGTACCGTCTCATGGTGACTTTATAGTGCTGCCCCACTGGGACACCAGGGCACCAGTACCATGACCTGATATCCCACTCAGTCACATTATCCTCATACTGAGCCAACCAGTCCTTGCCCTATCCTAATAATGCCAAGCGCCTTGCTAGGAAGCGAAAAGTATCAATGTCTAAGTCATTTGTTTGACTCGACCAGGGCTTGAATTCCATGATCTACCCAAACGGGAGATGGACGCTCAACTCGTTCGCCCATCCCGTCTGGTGCCACTGGCAATATGGTGTTTGCTGTGGGATAGTGTGGGACCGTGTGGATCAGTGTGGCACAGTGTGGCACAGTGTGGGACCGTGTGGATCAGTGTGGCACAGTGTGGCACAGTGTGGCACAGTGTGGCACAGTGTGGGCCTGTCCACACGCCTGAACCAGCGTCCCCGTGATGCACGATTGACTCAGCGATCAGTCAGCTATACCTGCTGCACACAACCTGCACGAGTTCGTCGTTATCCCCGCGATTAACTGGGTGATCACTGTCAGCTATACCCACTGCACACCACCTACATGAATGGGTGTGTCATTGTCCCCTGATGTAGATAGGTCTTGGTAAATCCAATTCACTTATTAGTGCAAATAGTAGTTGTGCCAAAGTAACACATACTTTACAAGCACGGGACGATCTCTCATTTCATACTGCCCTTAATTAGTGTTTTGGCGTGCTTGTGTTGTGCACTGAGAGTGAAGTAGCCTGTCGACACTGCGAGTCCTGTAGTGAACGCAAACAGATGTAAACTTGGCTATCATTGACTGTCATGGCCAGTGGTGAAAGCAGACGACGATCTACGTGTCACGTGGGTGGCGCATGTGCGCCGTGCGCGACCGGCGCTGCGCCTGGTGGCCTTGGGAGCGGGGTGTCAGCGGGATCGATTGTCTCTGTGGCGGGGTCAGCATCACACTGCCACCGGCTCGATCATCTCCCACCGCTCACGCTGATGATGGGCCCTGATTATGGGAGAAGCGGCGCGTGCAGTGCTCCTCGGCACCCCGCCCTCCTCACCGTTCCGCCGCGCCGCGCTGGCCGGAAGTGTTTGTAGACCGGAAGTGGTGTTTGTAGCAAGGGGACACCTGTGAGCGAGACGCTGCTTGCAGTAGGGTACAATCGCATCCACGCACCACTGTTCGGTTTTACGCACGAGGAGTTGTAGATGTGGACAGGCGGCTTGGAACATCTGTATCCACCATTAACCAAGCAATAACCCCACCTCCACAGTGCGCCCTGACACGTGTATGCTGGCAGAAAGATCACTCGGAGGAATGCTACCTCTAATAGACTACATCACCATTCCAGTGGCGTGGTGCATTGTGGGATGCGTGGAAGAAAAACAAACCCGCGAGAAGCACATTTCACATGCTAATACACTGGGTGCAGCTATGAAATGTGCTAGTTTCAGCTCATCTCAGCTCTTGTTTGGTACATAGAAAACCAACAAAAATATATAATAAATTAAGATATTAATCTTTTATCCAGCATTGCATTTACATCAATATCGTCAGCACATCTTATGCCATGTGCATTTAGATTTAGGGAAATCTGGGCACTCAGACTAGTGCTAGAGCCATAGCCAGAGTCAGTTTTTCTTACTATATTCATGTTTTTATTTATATCCTATGGTTAATGACATATGTAGAACTAGAAAATTAGTAGGGTTAATCATATATTGGTTATATATTTCTCTGAAACAAGTGTCTGTTGACACATTTGGCATTTTAATATTTAGAACAAGAATTAATAATAGTTTTTTGGGGGTTTCTTTGTGACAAGTTTTGTATTCTGCCCATAACGTATAAGCTCCTGTGAGGTGCTTATTTTCAATGCTGGACAGCTGTGATACTGGATTGGTCTGGTCCCACACTCAGGAGTGTTTACCTGATCTTTCTCGGGCCAACCTTTTGCGGTTTTGGGTGTTAGTAGTTTCTAAATTAGTTTTTTTAAATTTTCATAGTTTTTTCCTAACCTGTATATGATAACTTAGCCTACTATGTAAATCTACCCAGATGACATACAGGCCTGCGGGAGAGGATCCCGTCCCATTGTGGTTTGTTACAGCATCCTTTCACCCATGCCCTGTCCTTAGATAGTACACCCGTGTGCCAGAACACACCTGGACCCTTCAGGACTGTGATGAGGTGGGATGGTTGTGTTGTATGGTTAGCCATTTTGTATTTCAGGGTGAATCGGATGCATGACCATGGCCTGCCTGGTTCTGCTTTGATTTGTGCCAGTACACATACCCAGATGGACTGTGCCCTATGCTGAGAGTCATTTCGATTTCCTTAGTACTTAGGAGGGCTAGTTTTTGTATTTATAATATCTACCATCTTTTCTGGCCTGTCTTTTGCTTTTTGTGCCAGAACACAGCAAGCAGTATCTGCACCCATGGTCAGGTGAGATATTGTTCCTTCAGTAGGTGGTTGTGTATTACCTTGTTTTCTTTAAGAACCTTTTATAGTGGTCCAGGCTTTTGATTGCCCATTGTTGTGTGGGTTGATTATTCCAGGCATGTGCCGCCATGGCCAGTACACTTCTCTCATAAATTTGTGTGTTACTTATTGCTGTCAATAGCACTGGGGCCGCCATTTGCTGGGTGTCCCTATGGGGAGTTGCAGTGTAGTCTGGTTTTGTGGTGTAATGGTGTGCTAGTATTTTGAGGTGCGTTTCCCTTCTACTTGTTAGTAGTGTTGCATTGCATTTTTTGTGTAATTCTATTGTGGGATATCCTTTGTGCACCTGAAGGCACCTGAAGGCACCTGAAGGCATACTTTGAGGGCTCTATTTTGTAGCACCTGTAGTTTCTTTAATAGTTTTGTATTTCCTCCCATGTATACTACATCGCCATAGTCAAAGTAGGGGAGGATCATGCCTGTATATATTTTAATTGCCATGTTTTCAGTCATATAGTATATCAGTTTAGCCAGTAGCCATATTTTATGGTTTACTTTTTTGATAGTATTTGTTATGCAGAGGTCATAATTTAGATGTCTGTCTAGATCCACTCCCAGATATTGGTAGTTGTCTACTTGTTCCAGTTTGGTGTTTCCCAGAAGACACTTTATTTTATCGCTACTCGTTAACCTGGTACCAAATAGTACTGTTTTCGACTTGCTGTTGTTTGTGGTTATCAAATAGTGATGTGGATATCAGCCTTAAAGTGACTGATTGTCTTGTGTGGAATTGTATGTTTCTTCACTCAAAATGTTTAACTATGGCTAGTTTTGTCTTAGTTATATTCATCAGATCATTATATTGCATGGGTGCATACATGGTTATGCCAAATTGCTATGTATTTCTATTAATTTTGAATAAAATCGAAGTTTTGCCCCACACGTATCGCCAAACTCAATGGCTGTACGCCTTTGCTTTGCTGCCAGCGCCGTTTTCAGCGCATGCGCACTCGGAACAGTAATCTTTTCTATTCAACGAGTGATTATGTGGCGGCGCCATTTTGAACTGCATACTGGGCACATTGCACCATGGGAAGAGGCATCGACTCAGATCATATAAACAATGCGTTAGGCGACCTGAATTAATGTTCACACTTTAGTCATTGTGATAATAGAAACTGAAATTTAAATGTATTAAAAAGTTGGCAAAAAGTGATATTAGATTGGTGTGCGACAGTGTGATGTCAATCAGTTTGGTTAGATTCGGCAGGTTGCCACGCATTGTAATATTTGTATCGGATACACCGTAGATAATGTTTTTCAACATTATATAAGCATTTAATAAATAAATAAAAATGTTTATTTATGTGCTGTGCGCGCGCAGTAATACTAGCCCCGCCCATTTTGGAGGCTTCCGCAACTCGGTGTGGATGTCACCTCCGGCCCCGGCTGCTTGTTCTGTTCCGCGTCCTTGATTCCGCTCTAACCGCGTCCCAGTATCACGTGACGTTCATTCATAGCAGAGAGCCCTGGTGGCGGTGGGCACTGCGTCACAGACCGGGGGCCGCCTGGCCGCCCGGCTGCCCCCGGTCGGCCCGGTGTGGTGCCGTGCTACATTTCTTGGCGCTGTTCGTGGGGTGTTTGAGGCGCGGTTCGACTGCCCCCGAGGCTGGCTGACTTCTGTGGTGTTTATAACCTAATGGGGCTGTCATACTATGACGTAACGACGTCAACGTAGGGAGAACGTGAAGAGCGTTGAACTTCTCGGCGTAGTATGCAAATTTGGGCACAAGTTGAACGTGGATGCAGCGTAGTGGACGAGAGCGTAACGTCGGTAAAGCGTAGTGATACCGTCATTCAATGAGAGAGGTCAACGTAATGATGCTCACGGAACGTTATGAACGTTATTCCATCGCCAGAAGAACATTACGTGACGTTAGCTATGTCATGAGACATTGAACGTATGTTGAATGCACGTTCTCCTGACGTTCTCCTGACGTTCTCCTGACTTTCCCATTATGCCGCATAGACGTTTCCACCAGCTTTAATGTGGGTCAATGAGTGGAACGTAGTGAGGAATGTTTGCCTAACATCCATTTAACGTCATTGATGTTTGCTGAACATGAACAGAACGTTCGGTGAACGTAAATCCTTACGTTCGAGCTACGTCAACATTTTTGAACATGTCCAAAACCTTGACGTAACACGACGTAATGTGACGTAGCTCGACGTCAGTCTAACATCATTATGACGTCATCATAACGTAATCCAACGTACATCAACGTAATGACGAAATATCACCACGTTAGGCTCACGTTTGCTCATTACGTCGTAGTGTGACAGGGGTATTATGGTGGTTACCGGCTGCAGAACTGCAGCATTGTCCATGATGCTCAGCAAAATGGGTAATTTGTCACGCGGACACAGCCATAGCCGTCCTAGTAACTAAGGAGGCCTGCATGCTGCCACCTACCGAGAAACGATTGTATCAGTATATGTCTTGTGCGCCAGCGCCGCCTATCTTCACTTTTAAGATACGAAACCTGATTAGCCTAAGTAAACACTATCGTACTGCCATCTGCAGACACCTTTTTGAACTAATTAACCTGTATGGGATTATATAAGGCCAGGTGCTGCGGCAGAGAGCTCACTTCGACATGGGCACAAGGAGGACACTGACTAGCCTTAAAACTGCCACCCACCCAACCCCACGTGACATTTATTAAGGGCAAGGGTTAAAGCTTATATAACCTCACTGTATTGTTGAATTGTTGTTGAATTGAACTTACACTGCTGGAACTATAATAAATCCAACTTTAAACTAATCTGCTGTGTCGTTTGTCAAATTATAGGGAGGCACCGATAAATTGGCCCAATCTTTGGTTGAAGAATAATCTTCTGGTGGGACGGTTGTAGAAGCTGGGGGATGTCTTTACAATGATTAAACGTTGAGTCATTGGGGCAGTCCAGAATCACTCCGGTCCAGTGGTAGCACAGCACTTGTATCCAGCAGACAGCAGCAAGGGTTTCCGAGGAAGGGACGGGTAAAGATGGGTAGCGGTTCCAGCAACAAGAACAAAGTGAGAGAAACAAAAAGGTAAAGGGCCCCACCCAAGCAAACAACTCCCTTGATCAGGGGGAGAAGTAAGCCTGTGAGAAAAAAAAGGGTAGAGTATAGGAAAGAGAAATGAGGAGAGTTGAGTGAAAGGACCATGTCTATTTGCTCTATGGTGACCAGCCGGCGAGCCAAAGACACGGACAGACTAAGAGTAGAAAGTGAAATGCTGGCAGGCTCCCCCTCCTGGAACTCTTTTCAGACAATATCAAGGAGGAGCATGGCCAGCGGAGAGGAGATAGAGAGAGGTGTGGACGAAGTGCAGTCCGGATAGCAAGTGCGAGAATGGGCGGGCATGGGTTGTTATAACTAAGGCGCTGCAACAGGCTGGGTTAAGGCTGCAGGCGAGCGGCCGGCAGGGGGCACCTCTTTGTTAGGAGCAACAGTGTTGGATATTTAATAGCACATGCTCGGCACCCGGCACAAGCTTTGTTACGGGGGTTTTCTTGGTAGAGTGGCCTCGTTGGCCCAGTGTCACATGGCGACACTGCACCTGGCCACGTACACTGTGACTAGCATTGTTAGGAACGTGCGCAGGTGTGGATGCGCATGAAGAGTACTCCTTCGCACCTCACTCATCATGGCACTCTGACCAACAGCTGTCACAGTGTCAGCAGTGGTCCCTTCACTTATATGCTTTTTCGTCAGGAGTTAGAAATCAATTTGACTAGGTGGGTTTGGGGGTGGGGGTGAGGGTGGGTGTGGGGGCACATTGATTGTTTAATATTAATAGCATTGGCGCAACTTGACTAAATTGTCATTAATACCCAAATCAGACCCAGCCACATTCAGTCATAGTCATACCTATTCACACCCAGGTACTTATACTAGTCACACCCAGCTACACTCAGTCATACCTAGTCACACCCAGCTACACTCAGTCATACCTAGTCACACCCAGCTATACTCAGTCATATCTAGACAAACCCAGTCACATCCAGCTATATCCAGTCATATCTAATCACACCCAGCTACACAGATTCACACCTAGTCACACCCAGCTACACCCAGTCACACCTAGCCACATTCACAATCAGTCATGCCTAGTCACACACAGCCACATTCAGTCATACCTAGTCACACACACCACACCGAGTCACATCTATCCACACCTAGCCACACCCAACCACGCTCAGTCATACCTAGTCACACTCAGCCACACTCAGTCATATCAAGCCGCACCCAGCCACACTCAGTCATACCTAATCATACCCAGCTACACTCAGTCACAGTCACACTCAGCCACACTCAATCATACCTAGTCACAGATAGTCACACCCAGTTGCACTCAGCCATACATAGTCACACCTAGTCACACCCAGTCGCACTCAGCCATGCCTAGTCACACCCAGTCACATCCAGTTACATCCAGTCACACCACTGGGTGATACCGCGGCGTCCATTGTGTGGTGCTCGCGAGGCATGTTGTGCACAGGGTGCCGAGTTTGCAAAGTTCAAAATGAGCTTGTTCCTCACGCCCTATGGGCAAGCAATGAGCGTCGCAGTGCGAGTTAGTTAGTTATTGGGGGGTTTCTGACCTAGCGGTCACTGGCTGCAGAACTGCAGCATTGATAAAAGGCGCCGTTAAAACGGCCTGTTTGTGTTTTTTTTTTTTGGGGTCTTTCTTTTTTCTTCGTCCAACTTTACGGGTGGTGGTGGTGGTGGTGGTGGTGGTGGGGGGGGGGGGGGGGGGGGCAGAGTGCTCTTCACGCCATCTTGTGCAGTGGTAGTGTGGTGAGGCGGTGGCCCAGCAGGTGGTAATACGTTCTTGGGGCCCACGGTCCTGTACCTTGACCGGAGAGCAAAGCGGGATCTGGTGTCATAGGCAACAGGGCCATGGATGGTGCGTTGGTCCTCTAGGGGCCCCCATCGCAGGTTGGGTGGTCCAGAGCCAACAGAGCTCCTGGACCGGGAGGTGGTTGGTGGGTGTGGTTGGTGTCCATGGCACCAGCACCCACTCCATCGGTGATCAAAGCGGGAACCGACGTTGTAGGGTCGGGGGTCGAGGCTGTCACACCCGGTGTATCCGGGACCGCACAGGGCTCCCTGACTGGGACCTCACGGGGCTCCCTGACTAGGACCTCACGGGGCTCCCTGACTAGGACCTCATGGGGCTCTCTGACTGGGGGACCTCACGGGGCTCCCTGATGGGGGACTTCATGAGGCTCCCTGACTGGGGGACCTCATGGGGCTCCCTGATGGTGGTTGCTAGTCACCGTCATTATTGTCGGGTTCAGGGCCGCCGTCAATCTCAAAGGTGTGGTAATACTGTCGATAGAATCTGTCGAGTGTCTCCCAAGAGGACTCGGAGAGCCTCGTGAGGATGGCGAGCGCAGCTCAGTTGTCAGACAGGTTGTATGGTGGGCCGAGGAAGTCTCGGATGGTGGTCCTGTCAAAGGCCACACATGATGCCAGGATGTGGGTGACATTGAAGATTTGGTCACCACAGGGACATCATTGCAATGCAGGGGTGTCGATGAACCGCCTGTATCCAGTCCTGAAGCACGTGACCGCCTCTTGCATGGACGCAGAGAGGTTTCTAGGGACTGGTAGGCGCTCCCTGACATTTTCATGCCAGGTCCAACTGATGGAGTATGGGTTCCTGATGGTGGTGGGGTGGAGGGAGGCCTCCCACATGGCTTTGGTGGCTCTAGCGTGGGTGGCTTTGAGCTTGGACAGGGAGTTGCCTATGATGAGGTCGATCTCAGGGGGGCGAGAACCGTCCAGAGCAGCTGAGTCGGCCTGGTCATTACCAAAAAGTCCTATGTCCCAGGCCAGCACTGTGTCGAGGAGAGCTTCATGCCATGGTGGCGATGGTGTTCTGGATCAAGGTAGCCAGAAAGTGGCTAGCTCTGTGGTCCTTGATCTTGTGGACTGCATTGAGTGAGTCAGTGACTATTATGCAGCTGCAGTGTTGTAGGTGAGTCAGTGCATGGTGGATGGCTCTGTATTGAGGGTGGAGAAGTAGTCCATGACCCTGATATGGCGTCTAGCCTGCCTGTCTGGTAGGAAGTGTCCAGCCCCAGCTCGGCCTGTGTCAGGGTTGAGTGAACCGTCGGTGTAAATGGTGGTGGCTTGAGGGAAGTCCTCTTTGGCCTGGGCAATGGTTTCCTGTGCCAGGGTTCTGAGGACTATGGTCGGGTAGTTGGCTTTGCTTGAGCAGAGGCTGGTGAGCCTGACCTCTATGGGCATGGAGTACCAGGGAGGTCTCGCCTGGAGGTCAGGAGCATCAGCGAGTGCCAGCCCGTGGGTTTGTTTCAGGGTGTGGATGGCCATCTTTGTTACCCAGGAGAGGCCGAGGCGCCGTCTTGGACCATTTTGTAGGTAAGAGGCTGCGCTGTGGTAGAAGGCGGAATGGCCTACAGACAGGGCTTCGGAGAGGTGGTTTGCAAGCAGCTGTTATCCGCCTAGGGGGAGTGGTGGGAGGTTGGCCTCAAGGAGGAGGATCTCAACTCTGATTGTCCTGCGAGCTTGGGTGATGAGTCGAGCTGCCTGATATTGGACTCTTTCGAGGGTGAGGAGGTCTTTGGTCAGGGTGCTACTGCGAGGGAGGTGTGCCCTATGGTTGAACCCAGAGATTCTAGTCATTAGAAGAAGTCTCTTGTTCATTCTGGTGGCCAGTTGCTTCACAAGTTTACTAACTTTTCAGTGCCTGGGTTGGGGTTGGAACAGAGCTTGCGGAGGAGTTTGTTTTTGTGGCATTTGGCTCTCCTGATGGCGGGAGTGTTTGTGGTGCCGGGGAGGCGGCAATTTGTTGTCTGTTGGATGGTGGCCTCCATGGCGTGGCAGACAAGTGTGGTGAACTCGTCACAGGTGTTGGGAGGGTTGTTGTGTGTGAGGTGTTGCAGGTGTTGGTTGAAGGCTTCCCAATCAGCTCCGTCCAGGTTGAATATGGCCGGGATTTGTGGGGGGGGGGGGGACCTTGGGAGCGTTTGTGCGTAGGAGCGCTGCATGGTGGTCTGAGTACAGGTCAGTCAGGTCCCCCGAGGCTGTAGCCGTGAGTTGTGTGTTTAGGATGCAGAGGTTAATGGACGTGCCGCTGCGATGAGTGGGCGAGCCATCATTCAACTAGGGTGTGGTTCGCCGAGTCAAGGACCTCTGCAAGTAGTGTGCATCCTCTGGCGGTGTCTGTGTTGTTGCGTCCCCAGATGGAGTGGTGGGTATTGAAATCTCCCATGATTATTTGGTGTGTTGTTGCTTTGCCGTGTGCTTGGAGGATGGGATCGAGGGTGTATTGGGTGTTGCAGAGGTTGTATATGTTGAAGGTGTCTATTATGGTTGTGGCCAGTTTGAGGCATACACACAATGTGTCGGCCGTGGGGTTGGCTCTGGAGTTTGCTATTTTGGTGGAATGGATGTGGTTGTTTACTAAGGTGGTGGTGCCTCCCTTTAGTCTGCCCCCAACTATTGATCCCATTGCGGGGATGTGGTAAGTGGTGTAGCCTTTGATGCGTGGTGGACCTATCTTCCATGTTTCCTGGAGCATAGCCACGTCTATGCGTCGGTTTTTACCTTGTTGATGAGGGTTGTCAGTTTCTTTTGTAGGCCTGCACAGTTCGAGGAGAGGACCGTGAGGTTAGAGGAGTTAGTTGGAGGTGGTGTGGGGTGTGTGTGGCAGTTGGTGTTGTGATTGTTATGTTAAGTATCTATGTTGGTGGCTCCGGGTGTTGCGTTTGTACACACATCCATTATTTATACTAAACAAAGGCTTGGGAAATGCCTCGGTGGCTGAGGCCTGTGTATGTGTGTGTGTGTGTGTGGGGGGGGGGGGGGGTTATGCGGATCCAGGTCGGCGCGGAGCAAACGGCCCAGTTGCTTACCCCTCCGTACTGATCGTTACTGGCCTGTTTTACCAACAGCAGCCCCGTGCTGTACCCCGACTCCTGCTACCCGCCTGGCGCCCTACAGATGACAACCAGCGCCCCAGGACACCAATCTGGGCACCTCACACTCAGCGCACCCTACATATGACAACCACCGCCTAATGGCACCAATCTGGGCACCTCACACTCAGCGCGCCCTACATATGACAACCAGCGCCTAATGGCACCACTCTGGGCACCTCAAACTCAGCGCATCCTGCAGATGACAACCAGCACCTAAGGAGACCAATCTGGGCACCTTACACTCAGCGTGCCCTACAGATGACAACCAGCGCCTAAGGGCACCAATCTGGGCACCTCACACTCAGCACGCCCTACAGATGACAACCGGGACCGAAGGACACCAATCTAGGCACCTCACACTCGGCGCGCCCTACATATGACAACCAGCGCCCAAGGGCACCACTCTGGGCACGTTTGCAGCTGCACTTAGCTGGGGTTCGAATCATGCCCGCACTTCTGTTATTCGAGCTCCCCGAACTGCTACAAGTCTGGGTGTGATGTCTTTTCTACTATCTAAATACATTACTTGTGGTCTTTTAATGACTAGTGTAATCCAAATAAAATTATAGAAATTAGAATGTGTAAGCCCAAAGCTGTATCGAATATGCTAAATAGGCTAAATCAATTAAAAATCTATCCAAGTCTATTCTTCGTCGCCATTGGCCAATCACTGGGTGGAGCATTGAGCTGGTTGGTGGCACTCACGGCTCTTGACTTCCGGTGGTCTGTGTAACATGTGGGTGTTGTACTAATCATTTATCAATTGTTTGTGAATACCTGGTGGACTAGCACTGGTGGTTACGTGGGTTGCTGTGCTGTTCCATGGTAGGACTAAAACACCTGTGAGTGTGCAGGCGTGCAGGGCGAGCTCTTCACACCGCACGGTTCGTGGCCGCCAACTGACCGGACTAGATTGGACGTGATATGACCTGTTAAACTGAAAACACACCGTCTGCATTTGTTCGTCAGCGTTCACAAACAGAAATTATAGTTGACCATTACAAATCTGACAACAACAATAATTAGCAGGGATGTATTTTTTCTTCTTTTTTTGCAGATTCGCAGATTTCCGAGTTTTTAATAATGAAATTGGTCATTCGTGTGATTCATGCAGATCCGGTTAAGAACATATTTGGTGGCATATAAGGGGTAAGTGCCTGGCTTACATCTAGGAAGCCAAGCAAATGTGCTCATATGTGGATTAAAACATGACAGTGTTGGTTGGGATATGTTGGATTCACAAACCAGATGTCAATACTATGATAGAAACAACACTTTGTATGTTCTCTTCAGCTTTGATGTCACAAATAAATGGTATTAGAATGAGTCTCTGGAGGTTTATTCTGACTATTTTCATTTGTTTTGTAATGAGAATCTTCCTCATTGATACACATATGCCTACCATCAAAAACCTATAATTATTAACTATTATTATTATTACTATTATTATTATTACTATTATTAGTAGGACATGACAAGGAGTGGTTGATTCGTTGCTGGGATGCTATGACTCAGTGGGATATCGGGCATGGTATCCCAGTAAGACATCAGTTAGAACTGTTAAGTTGGTACCAGTCTTAATATGACCTCAGATGCTACCAACTACAGTATAACCCCGTTAAACCAGGCTTGGTTAAACCAAACGATCGATTAATCCAAACTTTTTTGGCGGCCTGGCAAAATACTACCATTTGTCATATAAAAAAGTTGGTTAAACCAAATTCGGTTAATCCAAACTATTAGTTAATCCAAACAAAATTGTCGGTCCCCAGGCCACTTCCAGTAGGTTAAACAAAACTTTCATGTGGTTATAAGGTCATCTGAGACCCCACCGACTTTTGTATATGATAAATGGTAGTATTTTGCTGGGCCGCCGAAAAACGTTTGGATTAACCGATCGTTTGGGTTAACCAAGCTTGGTTTAACGGGGGTATACTGTATATACATAAAACCAATAATCAAAGTGTCCACATACAGTGTATATTACATGCATAATGCACCCATGTTTTGGCCAAAGCCAAGTCAAATTCGAAGCCAAAGCTCGGTTAAACCAATGATCGGTTAATCCAAACAAATTTCTAGGGTCCCTTCAAGTTTGGTTTAATGGGGTTATACTGTATTGTGTTGTGTTCAGTTAGTAACGGGCGGGAGTGGCGGTGTTTACGGAGGTGGGTGTAGACGGAACATGGCAGTGTGTGTCCGGCTTCAGGCGCTCCCTTGGCAGCCTGTGGCGAGACAAGCCGGGCCTCGTCTGAAGCGCTTAGGAACTCGGCTCGGTTATGAATAGATAATGCTGAGTAAATAAATAGGGCCTCAGGTGTACAGCTTGCGCAACACTACTTATGCAAGTGTTGCCAGTTTCCACAGCCTCCCCCACCATGCCTCCGGTGTTAAGTGTTATACGGCGTGATATAACATCCTCTTCCGCCGATGATATGTAAAAGTAGGTGAGCATAGTGGAGGCTAACACGGGTCAAACGTTTGACCCGCGTTAGCCTCCACTATGCTCACCTACTTTCAAAAACGTCCACTAACGGCTACGTGACCAGGGCTTAAAACAAGTTTGTTAAACTAATGTACAAAAGAGTTTACCAATTTCTTAACAAATACAAAATATTATACAAATACCAATTTGGATTTAGAGAGAATCACTCAGCAATAATGGCTCTGACTGAAATCTTAGACAACATACTACAAGACCTTGAAAATGGGAAACATGTTGCAGGAGTCTACTTAGACCTGAGCAAAGCATTTGATACCGTAGACCATGACATCCTACTCTCAAAACTTAGGCACAACGGAATTCGAGGCCAGGGACTTAAATGGTTTGAGAGTTACCTAAGCAATAGAAAGCAATTTACATACATAAACGGTAAACGATCCAAGCTAAACTCAATCAGCAATGGTGTCCCCCAAGGTTCTGTCCTGGGACCTCTCCTATTTTTGATCTACACAAATGATATAGTCAACTGTACAAAACAAGATGTCAAAACAAGGTTATTTGCCGATGATACCAACGGCTTCATAACCTCAAATTCACCCAAACAACTAAAACATTCAATTAAAACATTCCTTTCAGACATATTTACATGGTGCAATGATAACAAATTAACAGTAAACCTGAACAAAACATGCTACACAATATTTAAAAGCAGAAGTACAACCATTCCTGATTACCTAAACAACATAAAGATAAACAATAACACAATAAAGAGAGTCCCTTCTGTGAAATACCTAGGTATAATTCTAGATGAGAACCTCAACTGGGATGAACATATTGATGACTTAAATAATTCAATAATTAAAACGGCTAACTCATTTAAAATAATCAGACGACGGGTACATGAGGAAAATAAAAAATTACTATACTATGCATATGTTTACTCCAAAATCCAGTATGGTATAGAGGTGTATGGGAGAGCCAAATCATCAACCCTAAAAAAGATACAGACACAACAAAACAGAGCCTTGAAAATACTGTATAGCAAAGACTATCTCACCCCAACTAAATCACTTCATAAAGACCTGGACTTACTTATGGTAACTGACATTTATAAAATATACATTGCAAAATTTGTTTACAAGCAAAAGAATGGCCTCCTCCCGGAAATATTTGATAATCTCTTCAAAGAAAACAATCAGGTCCATTCCCATACACACACGACAGATAAATAACATACATCACAAACACACTAGAAACAAATATGGCAAAATAACAACTGAAAACCAAGGAACCAATATCTGGAACTCAATACCAGTAGAGATTAGAAACCTTCAAACTTTGAAAAACTTCTGTAAAAAACTAAAGATAAGCTATCTCAATGCATACTAAATCGATTACCAGTAAAGAATATATATAATACCCCTATTAACATA
Source organism: Branchipolynoe longqiensis (assembly GCA_030323885.1). Classification (NCBI taxonomy): domain Eukaryota; kingdom Metazoa; phylum Annelida; class Polychaeta; order Phyllodocida; family Polynoidae; genus Branchipolynoe; species Branchipolynoe longqiensis. Next base: position 42,077,248 of record CM059198.1, read on the forward strand.
CATGCAAAATAACTACTGATACTGCATGTAAGTACATGAATCCATGACACAATATCCATATAATATTCCTATCATTACTTTGTTTCTTACTAACTGTGAAGAGACGCATCAGTAGCTCATCATAATCATTAGTTAAAAATGTAGCTTAGGTTTAATAATTTGTTATTGTCATCACTTATTCATTCACATCATGGAGACCAGCTAGATAAGCATCGCTTTTCTGGGATCCTTTCTGTCTGTAAGGAATTTGTATGCATTTATTGTATCACCTCAATTTATTGTAAACATACCTTGCAGAGAGTTAAAATAAAAGAATTGAATTGAATTGAATTAAGGTACAGCACATTTTGCCACCGAATGATACGGATAAATACATTACGGTACAGATGCCGGTACGTTCAACTACATTCAACTACATTCAACTATGTTCAACTACATCCACTAATGGCTATGTGACCATGGCATGCACAATGTGGAATGGCCATGGTTTTGTGCAGGTCAAAGTATGCTAGAGTATGCTAGAGTATGCTAGAGTATGCGAGAGTACATTAAGAGGTAGGTTCTACTACGTTCTACTATGTTTGAAATTCAGCCTCTAACGTACCGCTCTTTTGAACATGTCCAAAAATTAAATCAGAGATCACGGCTCACCTACATTATTAGCAAGTTAAGATCAAGGACAAGTATGGATGCCAGTACGTTCAACTACATTCAACTACTTTCAACTATGTTAGCCTCCACTACGTTCAGCTACCTCCACTAATGGCTATGTGACCAGGGCCCATATGCATGATGCGGTGTTAGCGAGCCAAAACTGGTTTTGGGGGGGATTTCTAGGTTAGCGGCGAAAACTCAGTATGTAAACACACCGAGTGTAAGCTAACACTGCATCATGCATACGGGCCCAGGGCCTTACACTGCTATTTGGCCGTATGCATGATGCGGTGTTAGCGAGCCAAAACTGGTTTTGGTGGGGATTTCCAGTTCAGCGGCAAAAAGTCAGTATGCAAGGAGCGGTGTTAGTGCAAACACACCGAGTTTAGCTAGTGTAGGCTAACACCGCTCCGTAACAAGTTTATGGGTGGTGTTAGGTACCAATTAAAGATGGAAGTGTTTATATATCGGCGGTACATCGCGAGGCGTAATTTGCAGAGGATCCACATTTTCCGCAACTGAACGCATCCGTTCGAAAAGTTTGACGATATTGAACTTTTCAAGAAATTCAGGTTCGGGCGGCACAACATTCTGGCCATAACTGATTCCGTGAGACAGCAAATCAATCTGGCAAACCAAAGGGGAGCGCTTCCACCACTGCTGCAGGTACGTCTTATAATATCAATCATACCAATGACGACCGAAAAGCCACTAATATGTCACTAATGTCTTCAAAATGAAAGTAGAAGGGTCATTCTCAGAAGTTGTGTACCAAGACTGTGACATCAGTACCACATAATCAAAATGCTGTCTAATTTCTATATGCAAGCTTCCTCAATGTTTATGTACTTTTTGCATTTGAAATAATTGCAAATAAACATATTCTGACATTTCTAAGTAGGTCAAATGATGCCCACCCCCAACAAATAGCAGTATAGCATGGAAACCAATGTGACTCCAAAATCAAATATTTTCCTCACATTTTTAGAACATTTCATATGCCACTTGCTTTATAAAGAGTAGTATTAATAATATGAAAACTCTTTGCTATTTTTGGTCTTATTTGAGATTATTAAAGAGAAAAGCAGAAAAATATTAGCATGCTAACCAGCAACAAATTTACCCACTTGTGCGGCTCAAATTTAAATGTTTAGGGCAATTTCAGGATTTATCTTTTACTATGCCGTAACTGGGTCTATGCATAGAGTGTGAAATGGTGAAACTATTTCCTGTTCTGTATCTGTCAGATTGGTGTTATCTGCAAATATTGTCCACATTGCTACTGCAGGTTATGATCACCCTGCATTTCTATACTAGTGGCAGCTTCCAAGATGTGTGCAGGGAATTGATTGGCGTTGATCAGTCCACATTCTGGCGGACTATTCCTAGAGTGACGGAAACACTCCTGCAGCAACTCCCCCAAAGTGTGAAGCTTCCAACACAGGAGGCTGCTGACCACACAAAGGTGAAGATGTTCACCACATATGACTTCCCAAATGCCCTCGACTGCATTGACGGGACCCAGGTCCGCATAGAGGCCCCCTCAGAGTTTGAGCACAAGTTTGTGAACCGCAAACAATATCACTCTCTGAATGTCCATGTACATTTGACTCTAAATTTCCCTTTTCTCTACTCCCTACTGCCCAGGTACATTTTACTTTAAATTTCTGTTTTGTATACTCCCTATTTTAACAAGCGTTGTCAGCACTACACTGTGCTGTAGATTTAACACCTTTCACCATCATCTGACTATTTTCATTTTCTTTTAACTGACATGGAACAATTCTTTTGGGGTTCTTTGTGGTTAATTGGATCTATAAAAATTGGGGTTACATGTATCGTTTTATTTCAAGTGTATTTTGGATAAATCTGAAATTTATGCTATTTGCAAGTGTTTATGAAATCTTTGCTAACATCCCCGATATGACACTCATACAATTTCTTGTGTATAGTTTATTTCATGCACTTTTCCCCCTTCTTTATTGCAGGTGATTTGTGATGCGGACCTAATGTTCATCGATTGTATTGTCAAATGGCCAGGCAGCGTCCACGATGTGCACATTCTATGGGAGTCATATCTCTTTGAGGCTTTTGAGAGTGACCAGAAACCTGTCACGGGCCTGCTGCTTGGGGATAGTGGTTACATGCTGCGTGACTCGCTCTTCAGCCTGTTCCTCAATCCTAACTCAGCACGGCAGAGGGCCTACAATATCCATCACAAAGCAGCTTGGTCGCTAAAAGGTCCATAGGGATCCTAAAATGATGCTGGCACTGTCTGTGTCAGCTGCGCTTGCAGCCGGTGAAAGCGTGCAACATCATCACTGTGTCTTATTCTGCACAATTGAGCACAACTGCTCAACCTGGATGAACCGTCAGATTCTAAGTCGGAGGGAGAGTCTGAGAATGAAGATGAGCCACAGGGCGATGAAGCAGATGATGACCGGCCTCACAACTATCAACGGTCTGAGAGGGTTCGTTCTCAGGTTGGCAAAGCTGCCCGGCAGAGAATGGTGGATAACTACTTCTGATTTGGATTAGTATGTGTTAGTTACAGGCAGCATTAACTTACTTAAAACAGAGATACATAATGAAATTCCTGAAATTGCGGATGAATTGTGTTTGTATATTTTGGAGATTAATGCCGCTATCAGTGGGGAGAATCCCTTTTAGAGCAAATTTGTGTAACATTGAGATAATTAGGTAGACAAAACTTGCATAGAATTAGGGTGACACTTTTATTTTGTAGTACGATTAGTGAAATTTCCCCAGGTCCATCTCCAAATTGTCTATTTCGAGAACATCCCGGCGATACTGCGCTTCCAGTAAGACTGTCTGTGCCCTCTGGCCCCGAAGCTGGGCTTCCAGCAAAGCCGTCTTAGCTTTGTTCTTAGTCACTGCAGTTTTCAGGAATTCCACCAAGGAAGTGCAGGTGTGAGAAGGGGACCTGCCTGAACATTTACACACACATACATAGATGGGGCCTTCTCAAACACCATTATTGTTTGATTGATTGTTTGCTTTACGAGTGTCAATATTTACACATTTGCTCATTGAACACAATAATGCGGGATATATTTTTGATCAAAAGTAGGGAATGTCCGGATAATGTCAACCTTTGTGTGGAAAATATTAGATTTTGCAGTCAGATTGGTTTCCATGCTATACTGCTATTAACTGGGTGTGGGCACCATTTGACCAACTTAAAAATGTCAGAATCTGTTTATTGTCTATTATTTATATCCAAATGGACATACACACTGCGAAAGCTTGGATATAGGACACACAAGTTCTGAGAAGGACCCACATATAATATTTACCTGCTTGTAGAAGTAACGGTGTGTCCATGGAAACAGACTCAGGGGCTGTTGGAGATGGTGGTGGTCGGGTCGCCGTAGAGGTGACAGGTCGCCTCACGCTAGCCAGGGACGTGTCTGTCAACATCCCACACTCGGGCTAGCTCAGCGTGAAGGTGGTGACATGTGTGGTTTCCTCGAAAGCTGGCACAGCCTTGTACCACCCAATCTCCACCTCGCTGGCCACAGGCAACGCAGAGGGCCCTGGAAGAAAGTAACATTTTCGATGTATAGGCAGTTCACTTTCTGTGGTTTTCTCGTGGGAGCAGGCGGGAGAAGGCACTCACTAGCTGTGGTGGGTGGGGTAGGTAGGAGTAAGAGTAGTGTTTACTTGTGGGTGAAAAGGGCATAGTTTGCTAAGGATTTCATACTAGATGCACTATGTTAAAAAGAGGAAATGTAAAATTTAAATTTAAATCATGTAGTCTTTAAAATAAAGAGCCTGCAAGGAGCGATTTTGAGCATTTTAAAAGATAGCAGCATCACTGTATGTCGGCAGCGACAAGTAGATAATATTATATATAAGCTTTGCTTTGATTCCTAAAATTACCGCCGAAGTTGGTAACAATTTTGGTAAAAAAAATGTAAAAGCAAATAGGATATAGCAATTAGCAGCACATCTATAAATGTTTTCCGAGATAATGCACAATGTACTCACTGACAAAGCTGGCCGGACAGGGTGCTGGAAGAGACGTAGAGAGAGTTAGGATTGTACCTAATAATTTATGTTGCGATTGAAGACAATATTAAAATGTCAAAACAAAAACAAAGATTTTGTGTTATGCTTTTGAGGTAAGAGTGTAGCCATCACACTACCATGATTCTACGTGACATCTAATTCAAATAACTTCTTATAAGCGCTATTTTAATTATTTATGAACTTACCCATCACGCCCGTGTAGTGGTTCGACTCTAAACCTATGATTTTGTGGGCGCTCTCTGCATAGGACAGTGAAGTCTCCGGAGGCCCTCCTCCCGTCTGCATGGCCCTTCTCTGTCGGCCGAGCACCTCCGACTTCATGGCCTTCCACTTTTCCTTGATTTCAGAGCGCGACCGCTTAGCAACGCCACATGCGTTGATAACGTCGACTACTCTGTCCCACACCCTTTTTTTTTTTTTTCGTGGAGGGTAATTTTATTATTGAACGCCAAGTACAAGACGACCCTCCCCAGCATCACCTCCTCCAGTAGGACTTGGACTTCCTGGTGCCCGTAGTTGGCCTTCCTCTGGCGCTTGCTGTTAGATGGAGACCCATCAGAAGCCATCGTAGCAGTTGTTGTTTTTGTAGTAGTCGTAAGTGTATTCGGATTTGTAGTAGTAGTCGTAGTTGTAGGTGTTGTAGTAGATATAGTCGTAGTTGTAGGTGTTGTAGTAGATATAGTTGTTGTAGTCATAGCTTGAGCCGGTTAGAATGTATATTAGTCGTAGCTGAGCATGCAAAGTGTCGCTAAAAAAGAAGTCACGCTGAGCGGATCGTAGTAGTCGTCGGCGGGTTCGTAGTAGTAGTAGTTGTGGGTGTAGTACTTGTAGTAGTCGTCGGTGGGTTCATAGTAGTAGTAGTAGTCATGGTTGTAGTAGTTGTTGTAGTTGTAGTAGTTGTAGTAGTTGTAGTAGTGGTACTGGTTGTGAGTGACTGTCGCTTGTAGCTGAGCAAGCAAATTGGCGCTAAAATCCAAGTCATGCTGAGCGGATTGTTGTAGTCGTAGGTGCGATTGTAGTTGTGGTTGTAGTACTTGTAGTAGTTGTAGTTGTAGTAGTCGTTGCAGCCGGTAAAGTCGTATTTTGCACTTGTAGCAGAGAACATAAGTCATGCTGGTCCAAAGGGATAAGAATACGCTTACAGCGGTGCTGTCGCGAACAAGATACAGGGGATATCCCCAATCTAAAAATAACTGCATGTGATAGCTACCCGGTGATAGCTACCCGGTGTTAGCTCTTATCACCACACACCGCTACCAGCGCATCATGCATACGGCCCCAGTGGTGCTTCTGGGTTAGCTTTCTACTCTATTTATACCCTTATAGGCTTGTATGTAGTAGGTGGTTGGGTTATGTTAGTTTGGATTTGATTTGATTATATTGTTGGTGTACTATTGTACTTTGTGGTATTCATTACACTGGTCCCTGATGTGTTATTTGCAATATTCTGTGCAACAAAACGAGGAAATAAAGTGTGGCTGAATGTGTGTTCCAGCACTGCGGCCAGCCCCCAATACCCCGCTCTAGCTCAGGTCCAGCAGTGGCCGCCTGTCTGGTAGCTGGCTGAGGGTCGCCCCCAATACCCCGCTCTAGCCGCCCACACATGGCACAACTCAGGTCCAGCAGTGGCCGCCTGTCTGGTAGCTGGCTGAGGGTCGCCCCCAATACCCCGCTCTAGCCACCCACACATGGCACAACTCAGGTCCAGCAGTGGCCGCCTGTCTGGTAGCTGGCTGAGGGTCGCCCCCAATACCCTGCTAGAGCCGCCCACACATGGCACAACTCAGGTCCAGCAGTGGCTGCCTGTCTGGTAGCTGGCTGAGGGTCGCCCCCAATACCCCGCTCTAGCCACCCACACATAGCACAACTCAGGTCCAGCAGTGGCCGCCTGTCTGGTAGCTGGCTGAGGGTCACCCCCAATACCCCGCTAGAGCCGCCCACACATGGCACAACTCAGGTCCAGCAGTGGCTGCCTGTCTGGTAGCTGGCTGAGGGTCACCTCCAATACCCCAATGTAGCCGCCCACACATGGCATGACTCAGGTCCAGCTGTGGCCACCTGTCTGGTAGCTGGCTGAGGGTCGCCCCCGATACCCCGATGTAGCCGCCCACACACAGCATGACTCAGGTCCAGCTGTGGCCACCTGTCTGGTAGCTAGCTGAGGGTCGCTCTCGCCATGGACAGATCAACCATGCTCATCGAACCCAGCCTATAATACACTATGGTATGAGAAAATATCATATCCCCCCACCAGGTCTCAGACCGGAAGGGTACGGGTGTGTTCTGGCGCACCCGGGTACCAACTAGGGACAGGTCACATGTGAAAGGAAGGTGGTAAAACTAAAAGTCAGGGACAAGGCCATTAGAACTATGGTTAACAATTTAACACCACAGCCGACCCACCTGGTCACAGACCTGAAGAGTATGGATGTGTTCTGGCACATCTAGGCACTAACTAGGGACAGGGCACAAGTGAAAGGAAAGCTGCAAACAAAACAAACAAACAAATTCTGGGGACATGTCCTCATCCAAAAAGTATGATATTAGTTATATGAAGGGAAGTTATACCCCCCCAAAAAAAACACCAAAAATAACATAGATACTAACTACATAAATAAATGCTGGTAGATGTCCCGGATACCAACCTGGAACCGGATCCCAGGCATACACCATAACATTCCTCAGAGCTGTCCAGCGGTGAAAACAAGCACCCTCACAGGAGCTTACACGCTATGGGCAGCCATCTGGACACATAATATCTTGTAGTGTAAAGGGATTTCACCCTAAGCAAATTAGTTTTCCGTGTTGTCAGATAGGTCCGCTCGTTTGCATCATTAACATATCATGTAATGCTGAAGAGAGATTCTGATTCTATTTGCATAATTCAATGGATTTAATTTCTGCCTTTTTTTTCGATAAATATATTCGGTTGATCACTATTATCCACGTTCTTTAGTTTGAAGTAACTTTTATCTTAAAGGGAGATATGTGGAGTGAAATCATATTAAACAATGTTGACGCTTTCACCAAAATGATGGAAATGATAGGGTTGAATGACTTGCAACGATGACAGGTTCTATTAAATTGACTAAATATCTTTTCTATATGTCAGTGCTGTCATGTTTACTGAGTACAACAGTGCGTACGTTGGATATGTAAGATCAGATTTAGGTAAGTCATTTAGTTTTGAAAATGTCTCGCTTTCAGCGGACTGTGTGGCTTTAAAACTCAGAGGGTAACACTGACAGTATTGCGGGTGACGATGCTTATGGGGCTGTCACACTACGACGTAACGACGTCAACGTAGGGAGAACGTGAAGAACGTTGAACTTCTCGGCGTAGTATGCAAATTTGGGCACAAGTTGAACGTGGATGCAGCGTAGTGGACGAGAGAGCAACGTCGGTAAAGCGTAGTGATACCGTCGTTCGACGAGAGAGGTCAACGTAATGACGCTGCTGGAACGTTATGAACGTTATTCAATCGTCAGAAGAACGTTACGTGACGTTCGCTACGTCATGATACGTTGAACGTACGTTGAATGCACGTTCTCCTGACGTTCTCCTGACGTTCTCCTGACGTTGTCCTGACGTTCCCATTACGCCCCGTGGGCATTTGCACTTGGGTTAATGGGGGTCAACGTAGTGGAACGTAGTTGAACGTAGTGAGGAGCGTTGGAATAACGTCCGTTTAACGTCATTGACGTTCGCTGAACGTGAACAGAACGTACGGCGAACGTAAACCCTTACGTTCGACCTACGTCGAAAGTTTTGAACATGTCCAAACACCTTGACGCAACTCGAGCGTAACACGACGTAATGTGACGTAGCTCGACGTCATTCTAACGTCATTCTGACGTCATCATGACGTAACCCAACGTCATGACGAAAAATGCCCACGTTAGGCTCACGTTGGATCGTTACGTCGTAGTGTGACAGGGGTCTTACATAAGGGCCCGGCGTGCTAACTCAGGCTGTTTTACCCGCAGTGCGCCGCCCGACTACAGCCACTCCGCTATCGGCAGCTCCAACTTCCTGCACGCTGGCGCCGCACCGACCACCGGAAGTGAGTTTGGAGAAGCCGGGGATGACGCCATGGAAGTGGAGGACGCCGAGGTGCCTCCCCCGGACGGTGGCTGGGGGTGGGTGATTGTGGTCGGTGCAGGAATCAACAGTATGCTCCAGGTACAGTGTATTCTAACATCAATGTATAACCCCAACACACGCGACAACACATGCACTTAAACTGCCTAATGTAGTAACGAACTGTATGGGGGTCTGTTTTTATAGAAAGATTGCCATTTCCCTATGACATTTTATTAATCAGGAAAGACAGTCCTGGAGTACGTTGGTGCCTGTAAGCGTAGACAGCTGAGCGGCGCTGGGTATCTCCGGTACACACCGTGCCTGCTAATTCAGTAGTCTGATGGAGTTTATGTAAGTGTACCCCCTGAAAACGACCGACACACACATGGTGGAGACGGGACCCCTTATAAGTAAGTTGTAGCGCTCAGGCGGTAACATGGTGGAGACGGGACCCCTTATAAGTAAGTTGTAGCACTCAGGCGGTAACATGGTGGAGATGGGACCCCTTATAAGTAAGTTGTAGCACTCAGCCGGTAACATGGTGGAGACGGGACCCCTTATAAGTAAGTTGTAGCACTCAGGCGGTAACATGGTGGAGACATTGGACCCCTTATAAGTAAGTTGTAGCACTCAGGCGGTAACATGGTGGAGACGGGACCCCTTATAAGTAAGTTGTAGCACTCAGGCGGTAACATGGTGGAGACGGGACCCCTTATAAGTAAGTTGTAGCACTCAGGCGGTAACATGGTGGATACGGGACCCCTTATAAGTAAGTTGTAGCACTCAGGCGGTAACATGGTGGATACGGGACCCCTTATAAGTAAGTTGTAGCACTCAGGCGGTAACATGGTGGAGACGGGACCCCTTATAAGTAAGTTGTAGCACTCAGGCGGTAACATGGTGGATACGGGACCCCTTATAAGTAAGTTGTAGTGCTCAGGCAGTAACATGGTGGAGACGGGACTCCTTATAAGTAAGTTGTAGCACTCAGGCGGTAACATGGTGGAGACGGGACCCCTTATAAGTAAGTTGTAGTGCTCAGGCAGTAACATGGTGGAGACGGGACCCCTTATAAGTAAGTTGTAGCACTCAGGCGGTAACATGGTGGAGACGGGACCCCTTATAAGTAAGTTGTAGCACTCAGGCGGTAACATGGTGGAGACGGGACCCCTTATAAGTAAGTTGTAGTGCTCAGGCAGTAACATGGTGGAGACGGGACTCCTTATAAGTAAGTTGTAGCACTCAGGCGGTAACATGGTGGAGACGGGACCCCTTATAAGTAAGTTGTAGCACTCAGGCGGTAACATGGTGGAGACGGGACCCCTTATAAGTAAGTTGTAGCACTCAGGCGGTAACATGGTGGAGACGGGACCCCTTATAAGTAAGTTGTAGCACTCAGGCGGTAACATGGTGGAGACGGGACCCCTTATAAGTAAGTTGTAGCACTCAGGCGGTAACATGGTGGAGACGGGACCCCTTATAAGTAAGTTGTAGCACTCAGGCGGTAACATGGTGGAGACGGGACCCCTTATAAGTAAGTTGTAGCACTCAGGCGGTAACATGGTGGAGACGGGACCCCTTATAAGTAAGTTGTAGCACTCAGGCAGGTAACATGGTGGAGACGGGACCCCTTATAAGTAAGTTGTAGCACTCAGGCGGTAACATGGTGGAGACGGGACCCCTTATAAGTAAGTTGTAGCACTCAGGCGGTAACATGGTGGAGACGGGACCCCTTATAAGTAAGTTGTAGCACTCAGGCAGTAACATGGTGGAGACGGGACCCCTTATAAGTAAGTTGTAGCACTCAGGCGGTAACATGGTGGAGACGGGACCCCTTATAAGTAAGTTGTAGCACTCAGGCGGTAACATGGTGGAGACGGGACCCCTTATAAGTAAGTTGTAGCACTCAGGCGGTAACATGGTGGAGACGGGACCCCTTATAAGTAAGTTGTAGCACTCAGGCGGTAACATGGTGGAGACGGGACCCCTTATAAGTAAGTTGTAGCACTCAGGCAGGTAACATGGTGGAGACGGGACCCCTTATAAGTAAGTTGTAGCACTCAGGCGGTAACATGGTGGAGACGGGACCCCTTATAAGTAAGTTGTAGCACTCAGGCGGTAACATGGTGGAGACGGGACCCCTTATAAGTAAGTTGTAGCACTCAGGCGGTAACATGGTGGAGACGGGACCCCTTATAAGTAAGTTGTAGCACTCAGGCGGTAACATGGTGGAGACGGGACCCCTTATAAGTAAGTTGTAGCACTCAGGCGGTAACATGGTGGAGACGGGACCCCTTATAAGTAAGTTGTAGCACTCAGGCGGTAACATGGTGGAGACGGGACCCCTTATAAGTAAGTTGTAGCACTCAGGCGGTAACATGGTGGAGACGGGACCCCTTATAAGTAAGTTGTAGCACTCAGGCGGTAACATGGTGGAGACGGGACCCCTTATAAGTAAGTTGTAGCACTCAGGCAGTAACATGGTGGAGACGGGACCCCTTATAAGTAAGTTGTAGCACTCAGGCGGTAACATGGTGGAGACGGGACCCCTTATAAGTAAGTTGTAGCACTCAGGCGGTAACATGGTGGAGACGGGACCCCTTATAAGTAAGTTGTAGCACTCAGGCGGTAACATGGTGGAGACGGGACCCCTTATAAGTAAGTTGTAGCACTCAGGCGGTAACATGGTGGAGACGGGACCCCTTATAAGTAAGTTGTAGCACTCAGGCGGTAACATGGTGGAGACGGGACCCCTTATAAGTAAGTTGTAGCACTCAGGCGGTAACATGGTGGAGACGGGACCCCTTATAAGTAAGTTGTAGCACTCAGCCGGTAACATGGTGGAGACGGGACCCCTTATAAGTAAGTTGTAGTGCTCAGGCGGTAACATGGTGGAGACGGGACCCCTTATAAGTAAGTTGTAGCACTCAGCCGGTAACATGGTGGAGACGGGACCCCTTATAAGTAAGTTGTAGCACTCAGGCGGTAACATGGTGGAGACGGGACCCCTTATAAGTAAGTTGTAGCACTCAGGCGGTAACATGGTGGAGACGGGACCCCTTATAAGTAAGTTGTAGCACTCAGGCGGTAACATGGTGGAGACGGGACCCCTTATAAGTAAGTTGTAGCACTCAGGCGGTAACATGGTGGAGACGGGACCCCTTATAAGTAAGTTATAGCACTCAGGCGGTAACATGGTGGAGACGGGACCCCTTATAAGTAAGTTGTAGCACTCAGGCGGTAACATGGTGGAGACGGGACCCCTTATAAGTAAGTTGTAGCACTCAGGCGTAACATGGTGGAGACATGGACCCCTTATAAGTAAGTTGTAGCACTCAGGCGGTAACATGGTGGAGACGGACCCCTTATAAGTAAGTTGTAGCACTCAGGCGGTAACATGGTGGAGACGGGACCCCTTATAAGTAAGTTGTAGCACTCAGGCGTAACATGGTGGAGACGGGACCCTTATAAGTAAGTTGTAGCACTCAGGCGGTAACATGGTGGAGACGGGACCCCTTATAAGTAAGTTGTAGCACTCAGGCGGTAACATGGTGGAGACGGGACCCCTTATAAGTAAGTTGTAGCCTCAGCAGTAACATGGTGGAGACGGGACCCCTTATAAGTAAGTTGTAGCACTCAGGGGTAACATGGTGGAGACGGGACCCCTTATAAGTAAGTTGTAGCACTCAGGCGGTAACATGGTGGAGACGGGACCCCTTATAAGTAAGTTGTAGCACTCAGGCGGTAACATGGTGGAGACGGGACCCCTTATAAGTAAGTTGTAGCACTCAGGCGGTAACATGGTGGAGACAGGACCCCTTATAAGTAAGTTGTAGCACTCAGGCGGTAACATGGTGGAGACGGGACCCCTTATAAGTAAGTTGTAGCACTCAGGCGGTAACATGGTGGAGACGGGACCCCTTATAAGTAAGTTGTAGCACTCAGGCAGTAACATGGTGGAGACGGGACCCCTTATAAGTAAGTTGTAGCACTCAGGCAGTAACATGGTGGAGACGGGACCCCTTATAAGTAAGTTATAGTGCTCAGGCGGTAATACTGGACACATGGGCGAGGCCCAACTTGTCTGCCCACATTCACACATTGCTCTCTGGGCACTAATTGGTGGACAGCGGCAGGCAGGCACACTGTGTACATGTATAGCTCTATAACGTTTAATTGAACGGCTTCATTTGCACCAGTCCGAGGTTGCAGTAGGACAGTTGTTATAATAGGATAATTGTTATAGTAGGACAGTATTTGCTGTATTACAGTGGTTGTAATAGTACAGTCGTTGTTGTAGTACAGTCGTTGTAATAGTACAGAGGTTGTAATAGTATGGTGGTTGTAATAGTACAGTCGTTCTAATAGTATAGTAGTTGTTGTAACACAGTGGTTGTTGTAGTATGGTCATTGTTGTAGTACAGTGGTTGTTGTAGTACAGTGGTTGTTGTAGTACAGTGGTTGTTGTAGCACAGTGGTAGTTGTAGTACAGTGGTTGTTGTAGCACAGTGGTTGTTGTAGCACTGTGGTTGTTGTAGTACGCTGATTGTTGTAGTACAGTGGTTGTTGTAGTACAGTGGTTGTTGTAGTACAGTGGTTGTTGTAGCACAGTGGTAGTTGTAGTACAGTGGTTGTTGTAGTACGGTGATTGTTGTAGTACAGTGGTTGTTGTAGTACGGTGATTGTTGTAGTACAGTGGTTGTTGTAGTACGGTGATTGTTGCAGTACAGTGGCTGTTGTAGTACAGTGGTTGTTGTAGTACAGTGGTAGTTGTAGTACAGTGGTTGTTGTAGTACAGTGGTTGTTGTAGCACAGTGGTAGTTGTAGTATGGTGATTGTTGTAGTACAGTGGTTGTTGTATTACAGTGGTTGTTGAAGTACAGGGTTGTATTACAGTGGTTGTTGTATTACAGTGGTTGTTATAGTACAGTGGTTGTTATAGTACAGTGGTTGTTATAGGACAGTGGTTGTTATAGTACAGTGGTTGTTATAGGACAGTGGTTGTTATAGTACAGTGGTTGATACAGAACACTGACTAAGCTCATTCCTGACACCACATTCCACACACAGTCCTGATATAACACACTGACTGAGCTCATCCCCCACACCACCCTCCATACGATCCTGATACAGGACACTGACACGGTCCTGATACAGGACACTGACACGGTCCTGATGCAGGGCACTAACACGGTCCTGATGCAGGACACTGACACGGTCCTGATGGAGGACACTGCCATGGTCCTGATACAGGACACTGACACGGTCCTGATGCAGGACACTGACACGGTCCTGATGCAGGACACTGAGACGGTCCTGATGCAGGGCCCTGGCACGGTCCTGATGCAGGACACTGACACGGTCCTGATGCAGGACACAGACCCGGTCCTGATACAGGACACTGACATGGTCCGGATGCACGACACTGACACGGTCCTGATACAGGACACTGACACGGTCCTGATGCAGGACACTGAGGTTGCTTTTCGTGTGACTCTTTTTCTGCAATGTTTTAAAGTAATCACCTTCGGCTTTTGGTTGCTTGTACTGAGCATGACAACGAGCAGTAGAGTTGGCTAATATTAATAAGGTCTGCCTCTGGGTCCGGGCTGGGTGGGTCTGCACCCTGAAGCCTTCCCTTACGTCGGCATGTCATGACGCATCTTTTGTACAGCACGTCTCATAATGCCTATTTTTATATCAGCCTCAATGAAACAGTATAGTTGATGATAGAATTCACAGTTATCAAATAAAAAACGAACCCTCGCGAAGTGTTATAAGACACTTTACTGTGTATAGTTCTGCTACTAACCACATATAATCTTAGGGTGAGACAAACTATTACACTCTCCGCTAATATTGTGACAGGGTATTTTGTTTAATGTGAGCACATCATATTCACAATGTGCTTAAGTTCAAAGATGTTTGTACTTAATTTGTAATTGATGCCCGCTAAATGGGACAGCAGAGGAGGAAGGCAGACCAATTAACCAAATGTAGACCTCCCCTCACTCTGCTCGATAATTCAGTGTTCAGGCCATATCTTAATGGCTAAGCGAAAATAAATGATAACGTATGCATTTTGGCAGTTATGCATGTTGCCTGTGACTTGTGTCAGGTTTATGCCTGGGGGATGGTGGGGTTCGCCTGCACGCTACTAAACGTAACTATAGCCACGTCTCCAAGCAGTTTATATTTAACGCCAATATTTGCGATCACGACTTATTTGCGCTGAAACTTCCAGTCTGGGTGAACTGCACGCCCTTAAAGGTCAAGGACCATGACCAATGAAACTTTGCATATTCACAATTATTATGATCAAATGTGATTAGTCATAATGTGTATACCTTAAGAAAACCGTTTTTCTAGGAACTTTTTAGAGCCTAACCATGGTCTGAGGGTATACGTGGTCAAACAGTGGTTAATAGTGTCGTTGAGCCCTACTGACTGCCCTCAGTGACAATCTAGGTCATATTACAGACCTGGAAATAGTGCAAACCCTACTGTCACTTAGCGTCAATTTTGAGATTTTTGAGTATACCTTATAACCCATGTATGTCTATCTGCTCTTCTGTTCCCTGTGTGACATCACAGCACTAATAACAACATCCATGTGGTACTCTGATGCTCATGGTGCTGGGTAGACCAGTCCTGACTTACTGGTTTCGAGCTCAAGTAGCCCATTTTCAGTGTAATCTTTGACTAAGATGACCAGGTATTGGTGTAAGGAGTACAAGGTAAATGATGCAGTCTGACCAGGTATTGGTGTAAGGAGTACAAGGTAAATGACACGGTTTGACCAGGTATTGGTGTAAGGAGTACAAGGTAAATGATGCAGTCTGACCAGGTATTGGTGTAAGGAGTACAAGGTAAATGATGCGGTCTGACCAGGTATTGGTGTAAGGAGTACAAGGTAAATGATGCGGTCCGACCAGGTATTGGTGTAAGGAGTACAAGGTAAACGACGCGGTCTGAACGCAGCTGTTGCCATTACAGGGTCTGATGGTGCAGACGTTCGGGCTGCTGTACCTCCAGTTCCGGTACAGGTACAAGGCGTCTGCCGTGGACGCTGTCTGGCCGTGCGCACTGAACCAGCTCATGCAGGGAACGTTAGGTAAGCACACCTTCCTCAACACAGATGTGGCGTGCGGTTGCCATGGGAACAGTCAGCTAATGTCACCCGAGTAGCACGAGAATAGTGAGCGTCCCTCTGTAGGTGAAGTGGGCAGACCGGGCGTGATGCGGTGTCAAAGCGTGGTGCCACACAGGGCTGCTGAATTAGCCATGTTTGTGGGCGTGTTGCCACGTCAACACGACAGGTGGAGGTGGCAGGAAGTGGAACCATTGCGGTAGCCGTCTGTTTGACACTTAGTCAAGTTAGTGGCGGGTGCAACTACACCAGCCACAATGCTAATGTTGTTGTTGCCAAAGTTGATGGTGCCAGACAAAAGAGTATCAGTTTCTATTACTGATGCGGAAACAACTGAAACTCTCCTCCTTCCGAGCCACTGTGCTTCACAACCACCATGTCATAGCCTCCAACTGACATGAACACAGACCGCGCTTAGTGGTGCGCAACTAGCTATCACAACCACGCACAAACTGACATGAACACAGACCACGCTTAGTGGTGCGCAACTAGCTATCACAACCACGCGCAAACTGACGTGAACACAGACCGCGCTTAGTGGTGCGCAACTAGCTATCGCAACCACGGGCAAACTGACATGAACACAGACCACGCTTAGTGGTGCGCAACTAGCTATCGCAACCATGCGCAAACTGACATGAACACAGACCGTGCTTAGTGGTGCGCAACTAGCTATCGCAACCACGCGCAAAGACGGACTGGTTAACAGCACATACGGTTATGGGTTCGTCCCCAGCTAAGTAATGAGGTGTAACTAGGGGCGAGTGGAGCTGTAACTAAGGGGGGGGGGGGGGTGTAGGGCGGGTGGACCTGTAGCTAGGGGCGGGTGGAGGGTGTAGCTAGGGGCGGGTGGATCTGTAGCTAGGGGTGGGTAAGTGTAACTAAGGGCGGGTGGAGCTGTAGCTATGGTCCGGTGGAGCTGTAGCTAGGGGCGGGTGGAGCTGTAGCAAGGGGCGGGTGGGTGTGTAGCTAGGGGCGGGTGGACCTGCAGCTAGGGGTGGGTGGGTGTAACTAAGGGCAGGTGGAGCTGTAACTAGGGGTGTGTGTAACTAGGGGCGGGTGGAGGTGTAGCTATGGGCGGGTGGAGCTGTAACTAGGGGCGGGTGGGTGTAGCTATGGGCGGGTGGAACTGTAGCTGTAACTAGGGGTGGGTGGGGGTGTAGCTAGGTGGGGGGTGGACCTGTAACTTGGGGCAGGTGGAGCTGTAACTAGGGGCGGGTGGACCTGTAACTTGGGGCCGGTTGGGTGTAACTAGGGGAGGGTGGAGCTGTAACTAGGGGCGGGCGGAGCTGTGTCTAGGGGCGGGTAGGTGTAACTAGGGGTGGGCGGAGCTGTAAATTGGGGCGGGTGGGTGCAACGTGGGGCGGGTGGACCATGAGGCACACTGACATCCCGCCATGTGTTGCAGGCCCCCTGGCGGCGTGGCTCGTACAGAAGTACTCGAGTAGGACGGTGACGGCCGTCGGCACCGTCTTCATTGCAGTCGGCATTCTGAGCACCGGCTTCGCGCCCAACCTGTGCGTCGTCTACATCACGTACGGGATCCTGCCAGGTGAGTGTGTAGAGTGACATTGATTCTACCTAGGTGTTGTCACATGTTTAATCTGAGTGGCATCATGGAGTGACATTGATTCTACATCGGTGTTGTCATACGGTTAATCAAGTGAGTTCGCTCAATCCAGTTTTTTATGGCAATTTTGCTCTAAAAGAAATATAAAAAGACTGCTTGAACATATTGAAAGTTTATCTCTTGGAAAGGCCCTAAGATTGAACTCGCAACCAAGATGAGCCATCAGTTTTTATAACTACTTTATTTTATTGTGTACCTTTCTACATCATTGTAAGTTCGATTACCTGTCTACTGGTTAGTTTATGTGTAAGTGTAAATCTCCTGGACATGTACCATGGGTCCGATGACTGGGATTTCGGCATTGAAACAAAATCTAAGCCATTTGCTACAATTCTCAAGGAGCTGGGTGCCTATTGCATATAGCCTCGATTCACTGTTTAAAGCAGCCATGGGTTGCGCTGCTCGATGCGCCCTCTGATGGCCCCCACCTTGTCTTGCAGGTATCGGCTTCTGCCTTACGCACACCGCCTCCTTCCTGCACGTCGGCAAGTACTTCGAGAAGCGCAAGGCGCGCGCGCTGGCGCTGACCTTTGTGAACCACGGGCTGGGCGCCCTCATCTTCGCACCCGTCGTTGTGCTGCTAGAGGAGGAGTACAACTACAAGGGCCTCTTCATCATACTCAGCGCCATCTTCCTCAACCTATTCATCAGTGCAGCCCTCTACCGGCCCCTTGAGAAACCTCGCAAGGCGGGTAAGCCATACAGGTTCCAGTGTGGGAAGCCAGAGCCGCTGGAGCAGCTGTGCGTAGAGGAGGCGGGTGAGAAGGTCGCGAGGCTGCTGTACTCAGCCGGCTCGCACCCGGCCAGTGCCGGGCCCGGCTTGCACTGCAGCGCGCTGAGGGAGAAGCAGCTGCTGAGGCAGACCGACGAATACTGCCCTTCTGGCGGCAGCCCGGCGGACAGCACCGTGTACCCACACGCCGACTTTTACCCGGTAGTTGTCAGGCCAGGTGAGTACAGCGCGCCGCCCCGGCCCGCCGGCGACCAGCGGCGGGGCCGTGGCCCGCTGCACATGTTCGCCGCCCTACTGTGTGAGGAGTACGTGGCCCTCTGCCTGACCATCTTCAGTACCTTCACGGCTACGGCCACGGCCACCTCGTTCGTGCCTGCGTACGCCGTGGAGGTCGGGCTTTCCATCCCACAGGCCGCCAAGCTGGTCAGCGTGCTCGGCATCTTCTTCGCCATCGGCACGCTGCTGCTTGGGTCGCTGTTCGACATCCCGGCGCTGCGCCCATACCGGCTCTACTTCTACAACGCCTTCATCTTCGTCAGCGGCCTGTCCGTCATGTCCTTCCCGCTGACCAGCACGTTCCTGACGCTGTGCGTGCCGACGGCAGTCACCAGCGCCACGACGGCTGTCATCTACTCACAGATGCTGACCGTGCTGACGGACCTACTCGGGCGGCGCAACGTGGCGGCCGGCTTTGGGGTGGTTCGGATTGCCGGCGCGCTTGGCGCACTGACGGGCCGCATGGTGGGCGGTGTGCTGGTCGACGCCGCCAGCTCCAACAGCCTGCCCTTCCTCGTCTTCGGCGCGCTGCCCACCGTGTCCTCCGCCGTCCTGTTTGTGGCACTCATGCGGCGGAAACACAGGCAGGCCAGGAAAGGCGCCCTGGAGACATCCAAACCTCAAGTATAGGCAGACTGCAAGGCTGAATCCTCAGTGTCGACTGGAGTCATATATTGCACCGATGCTTTGTTAGGTGATCATTCACTGAATGCACAATGAAGACTATAATTTTATCAACTATGTGATATTGAAACTGTCGATGCTATAACGTGTGGACACCAAACACAAATCTTCTGGTTGACCATGATGTGGTAACCAGCTACTAAGTTTACTTCAGCGGTGATAGCTAGTAGTTGACATATCCGGACACGGAGGGTCAAGACTAACCAATCTAGCAGCAGCTTCCGGTTGCTTGATTATATATTTAACTTGAAGGCAATGGTCTCTGTGTAGGGTCATGCACATGCAGCAGCCTTTGCCAGCAGCGGTTGCCAGCAGCTGTTGCCAGCAGCGGTTGCCAGAAGCTGGTTGTCAGCAGCTGGTTGCCAGCAGCTAAGTGCCATCAGCTGGTTGCCAGCAGCTAGTTGCCAGCAGCTGGTTGCCAGAAGCTAGTTGCCAGCAGCTGTATGCCAGCAGCTGGTTTCCAGCAGCTGGTTGCTAGCAGCTGGTTGTCAGCTGCTAGTTGCCAGCAGCTAATTGCCAGCAGCTAGTTGCCAGCAGTTAGTTGCCAGCAGCTAGTTGCCAGCAGCTAGTTGCCAGCAGCTGGCTTCCAGCAGCTAGTTGCCAGCAGCTAGTTGCCAGCAGCTGGTTGCCAGCAGCTGGTTGCCAGATGACAGTGGCGCTGACACAGTGCATCATTGTGCGGGGCGGCTCGGAGCAGCTGCACCTCCCGCATTTTCCCGCATCCTCCCACATCCTCCTGCACCTTCCCGCACCTTCCTGCACCTTCCAGCATCCTCCTGCACCCACCCGCATCCTCCTGCATCCTCGTTCCCCCTCCTGCACCCACCCGCATCCTCCTGCAACCTCCCGCATCCTCCTGCAACCTCCCGCATCCTCCTGCACCTTCCTTCACCCTCCTGCACCCTCTTGCAACCTCCCGCATCCTACTTCACCCTCCCGTACCTTCCTTCACCCTCCTGCACCCTCCCGCATCCTCCTGCACCTTCCCGCACCCTCCTGCACCACCCGTCTTTACTCTCTCCACCCTCCCGCAACATCGTGTACCATCCTGCACCTTCCTGCACCCTCCCGCACCGTCTTTCATCCTCCCGTACCCTCCTTAACCTCCTGCACCTTCCTGTATTCTCCGGACCTTCCCGCACCCTCCTACACCCTCCTTCATCCACCTGCACCTCCTTCACATCCTACACCCTCCTTCATACTCCTGCACCTCATTCACCTCCTGCGCCCTCCTACACCCTCCTTCACATCCTGCACCCTCCTACACCCTCCTTCATACTCCTACACCTCCTGCGCCCTCCTTCACCTCCTACACCCTCCTGCACCTCCTGCACCTCCTACACCCTCCTTCACCCCCTGCACCTCCTTCACCTCCTACACCCTCCTTCACCTCCTGCACCCTCCTTCACCTCCTACACCCTCCTACACCTCCTGCACCCTCCCTGCGCCTTCATACACCCTCCTACACCCTCCTTCACCCTCCTTCACCTCCTACACCCTCCTACACCTCCTGCACCCTCCTACACCCTCCTTCACCTCCTACACCCTCCTTCACCCTCCTTCACCTCCTACACCCTCCTTCACCTCCTACACGTCCTACACCCTCCTACACCCTCCTTCATCCACCTGCACCTCCTTCACATCCTACACCCTCCTTCATACTCCTGCACCTCATTCACCTCCTGCGCCCTCCTACACCCTCCTTCACATCCTGCACCCTCCTACACCCTCCTTCATACTCCTACACCCTCCTTCACCTCCTGCGCCCTCCTTCACCTCCTACACCCTCCTGCACCTCCTGCACCTCCTACACCCTCCTTCACCCCCTGCACCTCCTTCACCTCCTACACCCTCCTTCACCTCCTGCACCCTCCTTCACCTCCTACACCCTCCTACACCTCCTGCACCCTCCTTCACCCTCCTGCGCCTTCCTACACCCTCCTACACCCTCCTACACCCCCTGCACCTCCTACACCCTCCGTCACCCTCCTACACCCTCCTGCACCCTCCTACACCCTCCTTCACCTCCTACACCCTCCTTCACCCTCCTTCACCTCCTACACCCTCCTTCACCTCCTACACGTCCTACACCCTCCTTCACCCTCATACACCCTCCTGCGCCTTCCTACACCCTCCTACACCCCCTGCACCTCCTACACCCTCCGTCACCCTGATACACCCTCCTTCACCCTCCTGCACCCTCCTACACCCTCCTGTGCCTTCCTACACCCTCCTACACCCTCTTCACCTCCTGCACCTCCTGCATCCCCCGCACCTTCCCGCACCACATGTACAGGTGCCCAGGCGGGCATTAGTTGCCTACACAGACGGCAGGTGCGGGTGTATAGGCGCTAGAACAGTATAAGTAGGAACACAGGCCTGTTGAGATGTGTGGGAAGATCCGAGTGGAGATGTGACCATTTGACAACACAGGGACCAAATTACACTTGGTAAGTGAGTTGGTGAGTTTCCTGTTGCCCTAAGCGCTGTGCCTGTGGTGGCCCAGTGGGAGGTGTGTCCGTGCTAGTCCGGAGACACGTCGGCGTGCCCGGTGTGGTGGTTTCAGCGTGTTCCCGTGCTCAGCCGTGTCCCGTTGCTTCTGCGCATGCGCGGATTTTGCATCAACTCGGGTCACCCGAGACACTTATATGCGCATGCGCACATCCTACAAACTCGGGTCGAATAATCGAATACGCTTCTCCGCACTCGGGTGGACAATTTTTTCTTTTTTTTTTAATAACCGATAAAACTACAGCAAAATAGGATTTAAAGTATTTTATGATGGCCTAGTTTAGCTATAGTTCCATTTCATTAATCTAAGTTATTCTTTTTTTGCACACGGCACGTGTATTTGTCGACTCCACTCGCCGTGTTCTATTTGAAATTCTGACCACTCGGATGACCCGAGTCGCCCGCGTTGTGTTAATCGATTACGGCCATGTTTATTAGATTCTGACGCATGCGCAGAAGCGATGGACATGGCTGAGCACGGGAACACGCTGAAACCGCCACACCGGACCAGGGCCCACTCGCCGCATCCCGTGATGCCGCGTGGGGGTTGCCGACCACCTGCCGGCAGGTGGCGTCTGAATGCAGCGTGGTGGGCCGCCGTGGAACCTGCCAGTTGGGAGGTGGGTGCCGGTGTTAGTTTTAAAAGAATCCAGTTAAAAATAGGGCTTTTCGCAATGTGCATGTGTCAAAGTCGAATGGCGAGCCTGAAAACTTATCTGAATTTCTGGCTTGCTTCTGTTTGTCGGGGAGTTCTCTGGAATTCTAGGCCGAGACAAGCAAGGATTTCTTCAGGAATCATTTATCTTCTGCACTAACAATTTAACAAGCAATTACCAAGGTAATAAACATGGGTACAATCTCCATTAGGCAGAAATGCATGCACATGCGCATTGTGAAAGCCCCATTTTAAACTGGGTGCACTTTAAAACTGCAACACCGACATGGTGTGGGGCGCGCCCTGGTGACAGCAGACTGGGTGCGTCCCAGTCACTACCCGTGCTAACGGTTGCTTCAGCGTGTACGGTGTCAACCGCCAGCACCAGAAGCGCACCTGCCGAGCACGGCATGAATTCTGTCTATCTAACCAAACATGTGCCTGGAGAGTGACAGGGTTACAGGGCAACTCCTCATCCTAACTCTTTGTAAACAAGTTCAGGGAGATGCCAAATTTGTTGAATTCTTTGCGCATCGACTTTTGTACAATGAACTGCGGGTGATAACATAGAAATAGGTCAGAATTACACTCACAAAATGCATTCAAATGTAGAGAGGCATTTGTTGCAGTTTCAAAAATCACACGACGGTCCGAATTGCATTTAAAAAAAAGAAGAAATCTATCAGTGTCTAAAACATACTACTGAAGAAGGTAAACAATAATTGTTTTGAAATAACATTTAATTTGACAGGGAAGTCATTCTATAACCTTTTGCAGCTTAACTCTGACGACGACTACTGGGAAACGTTCACACTTTCCAGACACATGTGGTTATGTAAACAGAGATCTGAAGCCAAGTTGTGCTGGAGAGCATTTACCTTTAGAACCCAGTGGAGCGTGAGGCCTTTGGGACGATAGGCCACGACATATCACAAAACCTGCAGGTGGAGCAGCCCCCCCCCCCACACACACACACTGCCCGTCATCACCATTGTCGGCAATTGTCTGGCAGGCATTACTAGAGAATCCCTTACATCATGACGGACTTGTGGGCACACTTTCCATGTGTGACAATGCAATTGTATGGACTTGGTTCAGTGATTTTGGAGCTCTCGTTTCGCACGGTCCGCACACCGACGGCTTGCAGCTTTCCGACATGTACCTACACCGGGCAGTTGACCTGACAAACAGCTTGTGACATTTGTGTTTGCTGTCACCACCAGTCCTACTTACAGTATGCACCATTGCTTTGGAAAGGTAATCGTAACTGCCATTCAACCCGGATGTAGTATTATTGAAGCTGCGGCATTAATACAGACATTAAAACAGAAATGCTGGTAGTTTATGCGCGAACATTTTTGTAGTACACATGTATATTGAAAAACATATCCATATTATGTAATATTGCTGTATGTGAAGCATTTGATATAAACGACATGGAGTGAGTGCATGCCGGTGTATATTGGCTGGGTACCAAACTAGTGAATGTTGATGTTATTACACAAAGAGAAACTACATAATATATATTTATAGAAACTACTGTGATCAATAAAATATATCTTTAGTTACACCTGCTGTGCCTATTCACTTCTTCAAAACAAACAAGTTGTAAAGTCCACGGCTCGAATCTGTGGTTGTGTAGGCAGGCTATAGTGAAATCAATACAGGCAAAGAGAAAGAAAGAGTATAAAGAGTGAGAGTCAAGCCCTCAGGTTTATTATTTATATGGTACATGGATCCAGTAAAGTGTATCACCCCACTCCATTCTCCCAATGAGAAACAAGCATATCCAGCTCCACCAATGAGAACGAAGCATTCCCAGCCCCCATGGTTACAGTGATCTGCCCACCACTACCAAGCTGTGTGGCTCCCCTGGCCACCACCTGCCTTGAGCGGAGTGTGGCAATCCTGACTAGCAGAGGGGGGAGGGGGTAGTGTGTAGGGCTCTGAGTGCCCCTTACACACTATCTTATGAGCACCACAATGTCTATTTACCTATTAATCAAGTACCATCAGCAACTACATCAACACATCTATGCACCTGGCCATGTATACCTGTTTCACAAATAGAACATTTGCATTCCCCCACCAATGCATCATTATCGGGATATTTTACAGGGTGTTTCTTTGTGTTAAATATCTTGTGGTGGCAGTGTCGTGTGCACTGCGACCCGACGCCCGACACACATAATTCCTGATTGCGTCTGCTGATTACAACTAATACAAGTGTGGACGATTTCGTTGATATATGACTTGCACTTGAGTGATGTTCTTGTGCGCCCAGTGGTTGTGTCGGGGTGCGTTTTGACACCAGTAGTTACCGTGCATGCAGGTGGACGGGTGCCTCGGGCTGTATGACGAGCACTCGCAGTTACCACCTGTAGTTAGAGCACAACCAACTCACGCAAATAGACTTCATTAAATAGTCTTTTTTAGGATACACCCCTTTGGTAAGTTAACCGTTCAAATATTGATGCACTTGATCAAATAACTTCTCTGAAACTTTCAAACTCAAAGTGGTCCCACTGCAGGACTACCTAGTCTAGGTATTTATCTATTTGGGAATGTTTATGCGTAATTACAATGAACTATATAGCACAACGACTGTGGTCAACCATTTCTGCCATGTCTTTAGAAGTAGTTATCGGAGGGGACTTCACAACATGCACAGGCAGCGCAAAACACTGCAGACCAGACGGGATGGCCGAATGAGTTAGAGCATCCGTCTCCCGTGTTGGTAGATCGTGGTGTAAAGTCGACGGCTGGCAGCTGTAGTTGTGTAGGTAGGCTAAATATGAAATCACTACAGGCAAGAGTAAGGTCGAGTATAAAGTGCACAGAAAGACAGAGAGCTTGCACCCTTAGGTTTATTATTATATAGGTTCATGAATCCAAGATGGCTGTCACACCTGACCAGCTCCTCCAATCAACAGTAAGCATTCTCCAATCTACCAATGAACAGTCAGCATGCTTGTATCCATCCATGCCTTGGTTGTTTATGGCTACAGTGCCCTGTTGTGTCTGGGTGTGCAGTGATCCGTAAATAACAGTTGGGGGGAGGGGGTATGTGAGCAGAACTGCTAAGGCTCTATCACACTAAGAGTAGTGCCCCTCTCACACTATCTATAAACTACACAATGTCTATCTAAAACGCAGTAAAGGATCACCAGCACCACATAATACCTTAATGCCTCTGGCCCTATATATCATTTACCTTTTCATAACACTTGTAATCCACTATAGACCAGTTCACACCATCCGCCAATGTCTAATTATCGGGAAATTTTACAGTGGGTTCAAACCATGGTCGAGTCAAACCAATGACTTAAAAATTCATATGTGTTGCTTCCTAGCTCGGCATTATTAGAATATGGCAAGGACTGGTTGGCTCAGTGTCAGGATAATGTGACTGAGTGGGATATCAGGTCATGGTGCTCGCAGCCTGGTCTTCCAGTGGGGCAGCACTATTTCTTTTTTCTTGAAGATTTATACTGCCTATCATGGATAAGTCTGAAATAGACTTGTTTTCACCATTAGACAGTTTGTCACTAGAAAGCCCAAGCCTACACTTTTACTGACCCAGGGGATTTTTAACCTCTCACACCATGTAGACATGGTATGAGAGCAACTGGCCTTTGATGCATGAGCATATTCAGCACTGTAAGGAGCGGGACAACCAGCCACGTTTGAACCCGTTTGAGCCCGTTTGAACTTGCCGGAAATAGACTTTCCTCTTCTCATGTTCATGAGAACTCAGTGAAGTAGAATTTGTCGATACGCACAGTTCAAAACTTAGAGTTTATTCAAAATTTAAAAAAATAAAGAACAATTTGGCATAAACATGGGGCACAAATGCAATATTAATACCTTATTCTGTGGAAACGACGGCCGTATTCGATTATCACAACCGCGACTCGGATCAGGCGAGTTGCTAGAATTTCAAATCAAACATATTGCAAATGGCGGCCCCCATAAGGGGCGGACATTTGCAATAATAAAGAACAGCTCTGATTGGCTCAAATTATGGAAAGATCCCATTTTTTTTTTAGTAGTTTCTTGTTCAGACATAGTTACACATATATATGTATCGTTTGCACAGATTAATCTGCTTGAAGTATATTCTTAATTTATCTACATAGACTTCTGTTTAAATCACACAATATCAGGGCTTAAAGAATGGAAAACTATTCCTGCAGGGGTATGCTCAATATGGGAGAGTGGTCACCTGTTTGTCCTCCTTTCCTCACGCTGTAATTTAAACACAGCGGTGGAAATCCAAATTGGCAGAGGGGGGGGGGGCACAGGGAATGGAACCACCGACCTTCAGATTAGGAGTCTGACCTAGTAAAAAGTCAGACACTCTAACCACTCCGCCACAGAGAACACCACAAGTTGCCATGAGTGCGCACTGTCACAAGTCGTCCTGATATGACCTTAGATGTTGCTAGGATGTAAAAGAATAAACAAACACAGAACATGAAGTTACTGTGCCGAAAGTCCCCCATCCTCCGCCCCTCCCCCTGACGAGAACAACAGGTAACACCCGAATATTCCTATCCAACCGACTCTAATCGACTCCTGCATCTAACCTCCGCTGAATGGCTGACTCCTCACACCATGCCCTACAGGAAGACTTAATATGACCACAACACGTTATATGTAGGTTTACTGCCAGTTTACGTGTACCTGTTGTGGTTAGACTATAGTGGCAGTTCCTACCGGACAACCCCCTCCAAGCCGTACAGACCTAGATAAAAGAGTCACCCCGTGCTACAGGACAGGGGTGAAAACCAACCCTATATAAAAGCTGGTAAAAAATGGGGAAATGAAATCAGACCCTAATTCCACAATCAAAGAGGCAAAATATAGTGTTCACCTACCTGGATGTATTTACCCTTACCTTTTGAGTTGCTTAGTCAATTATATTCGTAGATGCGTTAAGTTTAAAATCTGGATGGACATATCCACATGTCAGCCATTTTAATACAGAGTCCAGTCTAGGTCATTTCAATTGGCTGATGTAGTCAGGTGGTACATATTGATTGGTTGAGGTAGTCAGGTGGTACAAACAGTTCATTCAAACATGGATGTTTGTTTGTTGTTGTTTTATGTCCTAGCAACATCTAAGGTCATATCAGGACGGGTACCGACTTGTGACAGTGCACACTCATGGTGACTTTATAGTGCTGTCCCACTGGGAAACCAGGCCACCAGCACCATGACCTGGTATCCCACTTAGTCACAATATCCTGATACTGAGCACACCAGTCCTTGCCCTGTCCTAATAATGCTGAGCGCCTGGCTAGGAAGTGACAAGTATCAATTTGGTTTGACTCGACCAGGGTTCGAACCCACGACCCCATGATCTCCCAGCACGGTTCACAGATGGAGGATTTATTTCATGAACTCTATCACTGCAAACTGATTTTGTGTAAACATTCCTTGGTATTATGTGATTTGAACACTCCGCAGTGTATATATATGTTGAGGGGAAACATATACACTTGGATTGTGGCTAATGGATTTAAGCCAACATAAGGTAGGAAAGGTAGGAGAGCAGATCCAAGGCCATCAACTGTGAGACACATTTTCGCCAGCGTCCACATAGCCTCGTGGTTCATCTCTGAACTCAGCGGTGAATCATGTATCTACTACACACCCAGTCCTTGCCCTATCCTAATATTATTTAGATAGGGAAAGGGCAGTAAAAATTAGTAATAATGGCGAGCGCATATATAGGGAGCGACAAGTATCAATCTTAAAGTCATTGGTTTGACTCGACCAGGGTTCGAACTCACGAACCCATGGGTTCGGATTCACCAATCTCCCAAAAACATGAGACGGATGCTCAACTCATTCGGCCACCCCGTCTGGTCGTGCTTGTAATGAGAACTGCCGTCTATCGCCACTGTTGTATTCTACATGGAACGCTGAAGGTGGAACGGATCAACAGCCGCTCAAACCGGAAGTAGATAGTACCCGCCCACAACGCGCCACTGAGTGAACAGCACTACCCGCAGTGATGTAGTTAAGTAGAGAATGCCGGTATCGTCGATCTTCGAGCTCCTCGAGGAGCCCGAAGTGTAATGGTTTCTCTCAAGGCGTGAGTTCGATCCGGGCTGCTGTGCCAATGTTCACCCCCCATCCAGCGCTAGGGGGGTGTGCATTTGAGGAGTTTAGTTTTGTTAATATAAATTTAAATAAAGAATCATAGTTGGCTAGCCATATAGGCTCTGCCATTCACTTATTGCTTGTAATAAATAATACCACATTGAATCTGAGTGGGAGCTGCATGTGAGACGGACTGGGTGGAGAATGAAGGACAAGGTTTAGTGGTGTTCTCTGTGGTGGAGTGGTTAGAGTGTCTGACTTTTTTCTAGGTCGGACTCCTTATCTGAAGGTTGGTGGTTCGAATCCCTGTGCCCACACTTCTGTCACTTTGGATTTCCACTGCTGTGTATAACTTATAGCATTATCAAAGGTCAGTTGCTCTCATACCATGCCTATGTGGTGTCAGAGGCTAAAAATCCCTTGGGTTGGTAAATGTATAGACTTGGGCTTTCTATCGACAAACTGTCTAATGGTGAAAACAAGTCTATTCAGACTTATCCATGATAGGCAGTATAAATCTTCAAGAAAAAAAAAAAGTGGCGCCGTGGTGTCTTTATAAAGTATCCAAGTAATGCTTAAAGATCTGGTCAGTTGATTTAACAAGTCTTCTTTACATGAACATTCACCATATCTTAAGGCAAGGGCACATTACGACGCATCTCGCAAGCGTGCGGCCAACGCGTAAAGACACTTTTTTTACGTAGAGAAGCGGGGGGCCAAAGTTGGCCATATACATACTGAATACATAGTGTTTGGCCAACATATGACCAACATATGGCTAATGCACTTCCAGGTGAAAAACACTTGAATTACGCTCATGATATGTTCACAGAACGCCGGTGAACGTTATATATGTTATTTGATCGCCAGAAGTACGCCTCACACGTTACATACGTCAAGACACGGTGGAGAAATGCTAAATGTATGCTAAACATATGTTAGACGTACGCTATCCATACATTGTCAGTATGCGGACTGTATGTTACCACTGCCTTTAACATAGGTCAACATAGTGCAATGTAGTGAACAACGTTTGTCTAATGTACGTCTAACGTACATCGACATATGCTTAACGTATACATAACATATGGCTGACATAAAATCCACACATTGTCGAATATTGTCGTACATCGAAAGTTTTGGGCATGCACAAAATTTTGCCGACGCACGACTCCGTATCTCAATGAACATCGACATACATTGACGTATACCAACGAGTGCCTAACGCATTTGTAATGCATAACGACGTATCCTGATGTAGCGGCCAAAAATTACATATGTTGGCATGATGCGTCGTAATGTGACAGCCCCTTTAACAACATATTACACAAGCAGCATAGCGTCGAATTACCTACCAACTATAACAGGAGCACGGTTATCGAATTCAAGAACTCGGGACAAATACGACGAATTAGGCAGTCCTTTGAAGTCAGTCAATAATAGTTCACAGCATTACCAAGACCTTAAGCAGCTGCCCACCAAACCCTCAGCCTCAGTTCTCCACATTAAATTATATTGCTGATTTCGGCTTCCTCCAATATTTCCAACCACCTTGACATGACAGTTCATATGTGAGTGCCACTGTTTGACTGGCCACCGCTGGCCCGGCACTACTAACATTCTTACCCAGACTGCAGAACTGTGATACGACACGTGCAGCCAGTACTAGGGAACACCGTCAACGCTAACCCACAAACAGCAGCTAACAAACTCAGGTAACTAACCACAATCAGGTAACACCCGAATATTCCTAGCCAACCGACACTAATCGACTCCTCCATCTAACTGCCGCTGACTGGCTGACTCCTCACACCATGCCCTACAGGAAGACTTAATATGACCACAAATATAATTGAAATGAATGCCAAAGATAACCTCTGCACACATACCAAATGCGATTTAATATTACTGTGGTCATGCTACCCAAATATTATCATATTGCAGTAATACTTGTACGCACATATCAGTAATCCGTGATGTTATACATTGCAAATTGTGTACCTAACTGCATTATTATTGCACCCTAAAGCTAAGATTTCTTATATGCGGTATGCGGCATGCGAATGTGGTATATGCGGCATAGATATATGCCAACCCCCAATAGCCGATGTTTACTTTGTGTGCTGGGGGATGGTTAAACAAACAAACACACCAAAAAAGTTACCCATAACATTTTTGGGGGTTTTTCCTCCAAATTTATGAAGGAAGATCAAAGTTAGTAATAGTATTCTTTTCTATGGGAAACGCAGCAGTATTCGCATTCGCATTCGCACCGATCGGTCCAGAGGTCGATCCATTTGGCGCATTCGCATTCGCATTCGGACGTATGGAATCACCACTATTCATTTACATGCTTTCGATTTTTTTCCCGCATTCGCATTTGCATTCGCATTTGCATTCGCATTCGCATTCGCATGCGCATGCCACATACCGCGTATAAGGAATCTTAGCTTAACACTTATACAGCGACATCTTAATGGGTGAATAATCCTGATTTGAACAATAGTCAGAAGACCTGTGCCAACATTTATGTTTGTGCCAAATTGTTATGTATTTTTTAATTAATTTTGAATAAAATCGAAGTTTTGCCCTACGGGTATAGGCAAACTCAATGGCTGTATGCCTTTGCTTTGCTGCCAACACCGTTTTCAGCGCATGCGCAGTCGGAACGGTGATCTCGTCTATCAACTTCAGCTGGTTGACTGGAAATAGTCGTAGTTTCGTAGCCGACAGGGTTCAGGGGTCAGGGGTTGCTTGCCTTCCCCACAGATAGGTGTCACTATCTCCAACAGCCCCTTGAGGCTTTCCGCCTAACGTCTTATCTGCTTGGTTATCTGATAGCCCCGTATGCGCCAGTGTAATGTAGGCCCATCTACGATGTAGGCCTACGGCATCGGCATGGCACATGCACGCCCCCTAGCGGAGCCCGGCAGAACTAACACGCACTGCACACCAAATATGATCATCATCATGCTGTCGGTCATGATGCGACAAAGACTGCTTTAATTACTTGACTGCCACTCTCCATTTAGCTCTCTGCTCTGAGAGTGATGTCCATGAGTCAGTCTTAATGTCTCTCAGCTTCAGGTTTCTCTTGATGGTATCCTTGAACCGGAGACGGAGGCGCCAGAAGACAGTTGAGAATAGAGGATCTGCTTTGGTAGCCTGTCTGATGACATCCTCATGAGGTGTCCAGTCCACCGGAGATTCTTTTTGATCAGAAGATCTTCCATAGAGGGCAGCCCCGTCCGTTCGATGATTTTCCTTTTTTGTCACTTTGTCCTTCCAGGTTAGCCTCACGATTGAATGCAGATGTCGCATCATGAAGGCATGCAGCTTTTTCACCTGTTGTCTGTACACTGTCCAGGCCTCGGCTCCGTATAGTAGGGTGGATAGCACGATTGCATGGTAGATCTTGCCTTTGACCCGCATGGAAACATGGTGGTTGTTCCAGAGTCTCTGGCATAGTCGGCCGAAAGATGCGCTAGCCTTGGCCATCCTCCTCTGTATTTCAGCATCAGTATGATATTTACACGGATATTGGCGTTTGAATTATTCACAGTCTATCAGAACAGCACAACATCGGGACAAGTGGAGAACCATTGCATCCAACCCTCGACTAGAGGATGGAACTATTGATTGATTGATTGGCGTTCTACACCCTCCAATAAACAGAAACTATAATAGTAAATTGACCCCCTTAAGTATCACATAAATAACAACATTATAATGGTACATAATTAACAGATTCACATTAGGTACACATACTCATCATGTTTACCAATATTTAACGGTAACCCGTCCTGATATGACCATAGATTTTGCTAGGACGTAAAACCCCAACAACCAACCAACCTTAGCAGTAATGGTATCATGCAATGATATCATATAATGATATGTCACCAGCTACATACTAGGTAATACTGCATCTAATGCAATGATGCCACAACACGATATTGCATCTCATTGCATTGTGTTGATATGTATTGTTAACTGGCCAATGATGGTCTTAAACCAATTAACAACTGCCATCTTAAACGACTGAATACATAATTATTCATTGTTTTTTTCGGCGAATTGATAGCAAAGCACCGCCATAAGTCAGACACAGTCACCACCTGGTCGGTGAATTGTTAGCAAAGCACTGCCACAATTCAGGCACAGTCGCTGCCTGTTCAGTGAATTGTTAGCAAAGCACCACCATAATTCAGACACAGTCGCCGCCTGTTCGGTGAATTGTTAGCAAAGCATTGGCACAATTCAGGCACAGTCGCCGCCTGTTCAGTGAATTGTTAGCAAAGCACCACCATAATTCAGACACAGTCACCGCCTGTTCGGTGAATTGTTAGCAAAGCATTGGCACAATTCAGGCACAGTCGCCACCTGTTCGGTGAATTGTTAACAAAGCACCACCATAATTCAGACACAGTCACCACCTGTTCGGTGAATTGTTAACAAAGCACCACCATAATTCAGACACAGTCGCCGCCTGTTCGGTGAATTGTTAGCAAAACACCACCATAATTCAGACACAGTCGCTGCCTGTTCAGTGAATTGTTAGCAAGGCACCACCATAATTCAGACACAGTCGCCGCCTGTTCGGTGAATTGTTAGCAAAGCACCACCATAATTCAGGCACAGTCGCTGCCTGTTCGGTGAATTGTTAGCAAAGCACCACCATAATTCAGACACAGTCGCCGCCTGTTCGGTGAATTGTTAGCAAGGCACCACCATAATTCAGACACGGTCACCGCCTGTTCGGTGAATTGTTAGCAAAGCACCACCATAATTCAGACACATTCATCGCCTGTTCGGTGAATTGTTAATAAAGCACCACCATAATTCAGGCACAGTCGATGCCTGTTCGGTGAATTGTTAGCAAAGCACCACCATAATTCAGACACAGTCGCTGCCTGTTCGGTGAATTGTTAGCAAGGCACCACTATAATTCAGACACAGTTGCCGCCTGTTCAGTGAATTGTTAGCAAAGCACCACCATAATTCAGGCACAGTCACCACCTGTTCGGTGAATTGTTAGCAAAGCACCACCATAATTCAGACACAGTCACTGCCTGTTCGGTGAATTGTTAGCAAAGCTCCACCATAATTCAGGCACAGTGGCCGCCTGTTCGGTGAATTGTTAGCAAGGCACCACCATAATTCAGACACAGTCGCCACCTGTTCGGTGAATTGTTAGCAAGGCACCACCATAATTCAGACACAGTCATCGCCTGTTTGGTGAATTGTTAGCAAAGCACCAACATAATTCAGGCACAGTCACCGCCTGTTCGGTGAATTGTTAGCAAAGCACCACCATAATTCAGACACAGTTGCCACCTGTTCGGTGAATTGTTAGCAAAGCACCACCATAATTCAGGCACATTCGCCACCTATTCGGTGAATGGTTAGCAAAGCACCACCATAATTCAGACACAGTCGCTGCCTGTTCGGTGAATTGTTAGCAAGGCACCACCATAATTCAGCACAGCACCTCGGATGTTGCGCACCACCTAATTCGACCGTTGCCGTCGTGAATTGTTAGCAAAGCACCACCATAATTCAGACACAGTCGCTGCCTGTTCGGTGAATTGTTAGCAAAGCACCACCATAATTCAGACACAGTCGCTGCCTGTTCGGTGAATTGTTAGCAAAGCACCACCATAATTCAGACACAGTCGCCGTCTGGTGAACTCAGGTGTGAAATGTGTGACCCTCGGCAGCTGGACCGTGTCTCATAGACGTAGATGAATATTGTCAGCAACAGCTGGAAATTAAACAGCAATAGCTCGGGTTAGGTCTGCAGAGTTCAGCATGTGTGTACAATATATATATATGTGTGTGTGATGTATATTATATATTATATTATTTCATTACCATTGTTATTCTCCAACACTCCGCACTTGACTGGTGGCGCCACCTGCGCCCACCTCCCCTCCATCTGGTGTCGACAAGTGTCAGTCGCACCGGAGAATTTGATATGTGTGTACATGCATGCACATATGGGTGTGTATATATACATATATATGTGTATGTACATGCATATATGGGTGTGTATATACATATATAAGCACACACATATATATATATATATATATATATATATATATATATATTTATATATATTTATATTCATGTAAATGCATATACACACCCATACATGTGTATATATGTATATGTAAAAACCGACATACACATTATTAACAGTTTCTAGAATTACTCTCTGCACTTTTCCAGGATTTTGTATACTGTTTTGGTAGTGCACTGCAAAACTCGTTGCATTTCTCTAATATGCGTTTGTTAGTGTGCTCTCCAAGATGCATTCCTAAGTGTGTTTGCACCCACTGTCCCTGCTAGTGAAGCAGCCGCTCCTCTAGTTTACCTTTACGGCGTTCTGTATCTATTCCAGCTAGACTACGCACTGAACTGTCCAATAGGCTAAAGTAGCCTGTGTGTTTACTTTATGTGGTACTATATATGGGTCAGGATCACGAAAAGAGGCCAATTGGTGGAAGTTGTCGGCATCAAGCATGGATGTCAGCATCGATCGGTATAAGTATAATTTAGCATTGACAGAGGTGTTGGAAAATCTTTAAATTTATCCTGAATGTAAAGGTTGAGAAAATACAACAACCTTATTTGTTTCTAGGATAATTTAATATAAAACAAAAAAATGCATGATACTTTAAGGATTGCGACGCCGACATCTGTTAAAGTTGTCAGCATCGATCATTGGATGTCGGCGTTGATCGGTATAATTATAGTTTAGCATTGACAGAGATGTTGGAAAGTCCTTAAATTTATACTGAATGTAAAGGTCGAGAAAATACAACAACCTCATTTGTTTCTAGGATAATTTAATATGAAACAAAGAAATGCACTACACTTTTAAGAATTGCGATGCCGACATCTTCACTTGACCACCGATTGGCCCGTTTTCATGATAATAGCAACTGCCTTGTGTCGCTACATACTTCTGTTGTCTTCTCAATATATCTGGAAAGTGCTCTGACCAGTTAGACAAATTGGATATGCATAAAAGTAATCAGATCCAAGGATTGTCACAACTGGTTGTGCATGAAGAGCACTTTCATTTTAAATGTAATATTTGTTTTAGCGTAAAACGTCTTTTAGTTTTAGGACATAATATTCTTTTCATATACAATTTCAAGATCGTCTGTCGTCTGAGAGGAAACCAAAAGTAATAATTTAAATTTAAATTATAACAATTTAAAAATAGCAATTTTAGTGCGTAAACCTAATATTTCTATCCAGAGTAACATTATCCAGAAACTGTCATATCTTCGTTGTGGTGGTCTTCATTCATGGCAACTTTTACACAAGTATTTAATGAGAAAAAGTGATGTTGTCACCCCTTGATTTTGTGGTAGGACTAAACCCAATGCATTAATTGTGGAATTAATTAAGGTGTCCAGTCTGAAAATAGGTGATCAGATAAGTGAATGTTTTATTTGTGGGTTTAATATTGGTGATGCTTACCATGAGCAGGGTGGAGACGGCCAGTATGGTAGTGGTCCAGTTGAAGCCGATGGCTTCGTACGCAGCTCCCGAGTAGATGGGCCCGACAAACTCACTGCAACACGACAGAGGGCACCGTCACCTCACACCAACACTTGGTCACGTTCTCCACACGCAATGCGTCTGGCTTCATCTGATTTGTGTAATCGTAATTATCGAAGGATGAATGAAGACCTGTGTGCAGGTGATGGAGAAATGGTCGACATAGTTACCCGAGAGCGTACACAGACGTCCAAAGCCCGGCCACTGTGCAGTGGTTCGCCATTGTTTCCGGGATCCCAGCTTTCCTACAGTCACAAACACAAACTCATCTTTACGTCACATTTGTAGCGACTTATCAAGTATGCAGCTGCCCGATTCCATTCAGCCTTCCTACAGTCACAAACACAAACTCATCTGTACGTCACATTTGTAGCGACTTATCAAGTATGTAGCTGCCCGATTCCATTCAGCCTTCCTACAGTCACAAACACAAACTCATCTGTACGTCACATTTGTAGCGACTTATCAAGCATGCAGCTGCCCGATTCCATTCAGCCTTCCTACAGTCACAAACACAAACACATCTGTATGTCACATTTGTAGCGACTTATCAAGTATGTAGCTGCCCGATTCCATTCAGCTTTCCTACAGTCACAAACACAAACTCATCTGCACATCACATTTGTAGCGACTTATCAAGTATGCAGCTGCCCGATTCCATTCAGCTTTCCTACAGTCACAAACACAAACTCATCTGCACGTCACATTTGTAGCGACTTATCAAGTATGCAGCTGCCCGATTCCATTCAGCTTTCCTACAGTCACAAACACAAACTCATCTGTACGTCACATTTGTAGCGACTTATCAAGTATGCAGCTGCCCGATTCCATTCAGCGACAGCAACATGGCAACTTCACAAATATGCAGCCCATTGGTCATTTGTTACTTCATGATTTATTTGTTGGAATAAATATTGTGATCAGTGCCAAAGCCTTAGTCTTATGACTATGTTGTAAGTACATACTATATAGTATATATTATGTATATATTTATATTCCATAATATATATAATATATTATATATATTATTTAAATTGTATATAAACTACAGGAACCTTGATTGATAGTGACAGTAAGAACAGAACAAAGAATTTAATAAGTCTGTTTACTAGTCTAGTTCTTCAAATTTAACAATGACGTTAAGACAAAAGTCAAGCTCTTCACGTTATGTTTCCGTGTTCCAGCTTTATAATATGCTGGGAAATTGGAACCGGCTGGAATAGATATTCATTTAAAATTCCCTTGCCGAATCAACGAATGTAAACTTGGAAGCTACTCACTGTGCAGACGTGAAGATCTTGGAGTAGGTGGGCACGACGGTCAGGGCGACCCCGACCCCCATGAGCACGAGGGACAGCAGCACGAGCCACAGCTGGCTGCATGCACACAAGCAGCAGCGTCACGCAGGCTTCATGCAGGCTTCACGCAACTGAGCTGCACTCACAGTTACTCATATGTTCACCTCGTTGTTATAATTCATTTAAACACTCTCATTGTGAATAATATATATGAGGGTCTAGACTCAATCGATGACTTTAATGTGACTCCAATTCATTCATTCAGTGATTATAGATATAAGTCCTTCTAACATTCACGTGTAATACTATTACACTATATCATAGTCATGAAATATTTGAACGGAAACTAAAAATGATAATTACTCTTCAACATTCTATGAAAGAAATTATTCTTGCAACATTTTTATTTGTGATGCTAGGGCCATGAATATACTGCAGTCATGTCAATTCGATAGTGAGCGATAGAAAGCACTAGTGAGAGAGTGAGGCAGGGAGAGGCAGGGAGAAGCAGTGAGAAGCATGGAGAGGCAGAGCGAGGCAGGGAGAGACAGTGAGGGGCGAGCAGAGACAGAGAGAGGCAGGGAGAGGCATGGAGAGGCAGAGAGAGACAGGTTGAGGCGAGGAGAGACAGAGAGATGCAGGGAGAGGCAGGGTGAGACAAGTTGAGGCGAGGAGAGACAGAGAGAGGCAGGGAGAGGCGAGGAGGGGCAGGGAGAGGCATGGAGAGGCAGAGAGAGACAGGTTGAGGCGAGGAGAGACAGAGAGAGGCAAGGAGAGGCAGGGTGAGACAAGTTGAGGCGAGGAGAGACAGAGAGAGGCAGGGAGAGGCGAGGAGAGGCAGGGAGAGGCAGGGAGAGGCATGGAGAGGCAGAGATAGACAGGTTGAGGCGAGGAGAGACAGAGAGAGGAAGGGAGAGGCAAGGAGAGACAGAGAGAGGCAGGGAGAGGCGAGCAGAGACAGAGCGAGACAGGGAGAGGCGAGCAAAGACAGAGAGAGGCATGGAGAGGCAGAGATAGACAGGTTGAGGCGAGGAGAGACAGAGAGAGGCAAGGAGGGGCGGGGAGAGGCATGGAGAGGCGTGGAGAGGCAGGGAGAAGCAAGGAGAGGCAGGGAGAGGCAGGGAGAAGTAGGGAGATGCATGGAGAGACAGAGCTGAGTCGGTTTGCGGTATGACCCCACCACCTGGACGTGTTGTAACGACTAACTTGTAGTGCTGGAGGCCGAGTAGAGGGGACGGTCCAAGGAGAAGCAGCGCGACGGTGAGCAGAGCGAACCCGGCCCCCAGCAGCGGCGTGCTGTCAGCCTGCAGCCCAACAAGCAGAGCGTCAGTGTGCAGCCCGACAAGCAGAGCATCAGTGTGCAGCCCGACAAGCAGAGGCTCAGTGTGCAGCCCACTCACACAGCAGGATGTCAGTGTGCAACCCACTCACACAGCAGGTTGTCAGTGTGCAACCCACTCACACAGCAGGTTGTCAGGGTGCAACCCACTCACACAGCAGGTTGTCAGGGTGCAACCCACTCACACAGCAGGCTGTCAGTGTGCAGCCCACTCACACAGCAGGCTGTCAGTGTGCAACCCACTCACACAGCAGGTTGTCAGGGTGCAACCCACTCACACAGCGGGCTGTCAGTGTGTAACCCACTCACACAGCAGGTTGCCAGTGTGCAACCCACTCACACAGCAGGTTGTCAGTGTGCAACCCACTCACACAGCAGGTTGTCAGGGTGCAACCCACTCACACAGCAGGTTGTCAGTGTGCAGCCCACTCACACAGCAGGCTGTCAGTGTGCAGCCCACTCACAAAGCAGGCTGTCAGTGTGCAACCCACTCACACAACAGGCTGTCAGTGTGCAACCCACTCACACAACAGGCTGTCAGTGTGCAACCCACTCACACAACAGGGTGTCAGTGTGCAACCCACTCACACAGCAGGCTGTCAGTGTGCAGCCCACTCACACAGCAGGCTGTCAGTGTGCAACCCACTCACACAGCAGGTTGTCAGTGTGCAGCCCACTCACACTGCAGGCTGTCAGGGTGCAACCCACTCACACAGCAGGATGTCAGTGTGCAGCCCACACACACAGCAGACTGTCGGTATGCAACCCACTCACACAGCAGGCTGTCAGTGTGAAACCCACTCACAGAGCAGGTTGTCAGTGTGCAGCCCACTCACACAGCAGACTGCCAGTGTGCAGCCCACTCACACAGCAGGTTTTCAGTGTGCAGCCCACTCACACAGCAGGCTGTCAGTGTGCAGCCCACTCACACAGCAGACGGTCAGTGTGCAGCCCACTCACACAGCAGGCTGTCAGTGTGCAGCCCACACACACAGCAGGTTGTCAGTGTGCAGCCCACTCACACAGCAGAGCATCAGTGTGCAGCCCACTCACACAGCAGGTTGTCAGTGTGCAACCCACTCATACAGCAGGTTGTCAGTGTGCAACCCACTCACACAGCAGGTTGTCAGTGTGCAACCCACTCACACAGCAGGTTGTCAGTGTGCAACCCACTCACACAGCAGGTTGTCAGTGTGCAACCCACTCACACAGCAGGCTGTCAGTGTGAAACCCACTCACAGAGCAGGTTGTCAGTGTGCAGCCCACTCACACAGCAGACTGCCAGTGTGCAGCCCACTCACACAGCAGGTTTTCAGTGTGCAGCCCACTCACACAGCAGGCTGTCAGTGTGCAGCCCACTCACACAGCAGACGGTCAGTGTGCAGCCCACTCACACAGCAGGCTGTCAGTGTGCAGCCCACACACACAGCAGGTTGTCAGTGTGCAGCCCACTCACACAGCAGAGCATCAGTGTGCAGCCCACTCACACAGCAGGTTGTCAGTGTGCAACCCACTCATACAGCAGGTTGTCAGTGTGCAACCCACTCACACAGCAGGTTGTCAGTGTGCAACCCACTCACACAGCTGGTTGTCAGTGGGCAACCCACTCACACCAGGTTGTCAGTGTGCAACCCACTCACACAGCAGGTTGTCAGGGTGCAACCCACTCACACAGCAGGTTGACAGTGTGCAACCCACTCACACAGCAGCTTGTCAGTGTGCAACCCACTCACACAGCAGCTTGTCAGGGTGCAGCCCACTCACACAGCAGGATGTCAATGTGCAGACCACTCAGACAGCAGACTGTCGGTGTGCAGCGCACTCACACAACAGGCTGTTAGTGTGCAGCGCACTCACACAGCAGGCTGTCAGTGTGCAGCCCACTCACACAGCAGGCTGTCAGTGTGCAACCGACTCACACAGCAGACTGTCAGTGTGCAGCCCACTCACACAGCAGGCTGTCAGTGTGCAGCCCACTCATACGGCAGGCTGTCAGTGTGCAGCCCACTCACAGGGCAGGCTGTCAGTGTGCAGCCCACTCACACAGCAGGCTGTCAGTGTGCAACCCACTCACATGGCAGGTTGTCAGTGTGCAGCCCACTCACACAGCAGGCTCTCAGTGTGAAACCCACTCACACAGCAGGCTGTCAGTATGTTGCCCACTCACACAACAGGCTGTCAGTGTGCATCCCACTCATACAACAGGGTGTCCGTGTGCAGCACACTCACACAGCAGGCTCTCAGTGTGCAGCCCACTCACACAGCAGGCTGTCAGTGTGCAGCCCACTCACACAGCAGGCTGTCAGTGTGCAGACCACTCCCACAGCAGGATGTCAGTGTGCAACCCACTCCCACAGCAGGATGTCAGTGTGCAACCCACTCACACAGCAGGCTGGCAGTGTGCAGCCCACTCACACAGCAGGCTGTCAGTGTGCAGGCCACTCACACAGCAGGATGTCAGTGTGCAGCCCACTCACACAGCAGACTGTCGGTGTGCAACCCACTCACACAGCAGGCTGTCAGTGTGAAACCCACTCACACAGCAGGATTTCAGTGTGCAGCCCACTCACACAGCAGGCTGTCAGTGTGCAGCCCACTCACACAGCAGGCTGTCAGTGTGCAACCCACTCACACAGCAGACTGTCAGTGTGCAGCCCACTCACACAGCAGGCTGTCAGTGTGCAGCCCACTCACACAGCAGGCTGTCAGTGTGCAGCCCACTCACACGGCAGGTTGTCAGTGTGCCCCACTCACACAGGGGCTGTCAGTGTGCAACCCACTCCCACAGCAGACTGTCAGTGTGCAGCCCACTCACACAGCAGGTTGTCCGTGTGCAACCCACTCACACAGCAGCTTGTCAGGGTGCAGCCCACTCACACAGCAGGATATCAATGTGCAGACCACTCAGACAGCAGGCTGTCAGTGTGCAACCCACTCACATGGCAGGTTGTCAGTGTGCAGCCCACTCACACAGCAGGCTCTCAGTGTGAAACCCACTCACACAGCAGGCTGTCAGTATGTTGCCCACTCACACATCAGGCTGTCAGTGTGCATCCCACTCATACAACAGGCTGTCTGTGTGCAGCACACTCACACAGCAGGCTGTCAGTGTGCAGCCCACTCACACAGCAGGCTGTCAGTGTGCAGACCACTCCCACAGCAGGATGTCAGTGTGCAACCCACTCCCACAGCAGGATGTCAGTGTGCAACCCACTCACACAGCAGGCTGGCAGTGTGCAGCCCATTCACACAGCAGGCTGTCAGTGTGCAGGCCACTCACACAGCAGGATGTCAGTGTGCAGCCCACTCACACAGCAGACTGTCGGTGTGCAACCCACTCACACAGCAGGCTGTCAGTGTGAAACCCACTCACACAGCAGGATGTCAGTGTGCAGCCCACTCACACAGCAGGCTGTCAGTGTGCAGCCCACTCACACAGCAGGCTGTCAGTGTGCAACCCACTCACACAGCAGACTGTCAGTGTGCAGCCCACTCACACAGCAGGCTGTCAGTGTGCAGCCCACTCACACAGCAGGCTGTCAGTGTGCAGCCCACTCACACGGCAGGTTGTCAGTGTGCCCCACTCACAAAGGGGCTGTCAGTGTGCAACCCACTCCCACAGCAGACTGTCAGTGTGCAGCCCACTCACACAGCAGGTTGTCCGTGTGCAACCCACTCACACAGCAGCTTGTCAGGGTGCAGCCCACTCACACAGCAGGATATCAATGTGCATACCACTCACACAGCAGGCTGTCAGTGTGCAACCCACTCACATGGCAGGTTGTCAGTGTGCAGCCCACTCACACAGCAGGCTCTCAGTGTGAAACCCACTCACACAGCAGGCTGTCAGTATGTTGCCCACTCACACAACAGGCTGTCAGTGTGCATCCCACTCATACAACAGGCTGTCCGTGTGCAGCTCACTCACACAGCAGGCTCTCAGTGTGCAGCCCACTCACACAGCAGGCTGTCAGTGTGCAGACCACTCCCACAGCAGGATGTCAGTGTGAAACCCACTCCCACAGCAGGATGTCAGTGTGCAACCCACTCACACAGCAGGCTGGCAGTGTGCAACCCACTCACACAGCAGGCTGTCAGTGTGCAACCCACTCACACAGCAGACTGTCAGTGTGCAGCCCACTCAAACAGCAGGATGTCAGTGTGCAGCCCACTCACACAGCAGGCTGTCAGTGTGCAGCCCACTCACATGGCAGGTTGTCAGTGTGCCCCACTCACACAGGGGCTGTCAGTGTGCAGACCACTCATACAGCAGGCTGTCAGTGTGCAGCCCACTCATACAACAGGCTGTCCGTGTGCAGCACACTCAGACAGCAGGCTCTCAGTGTGCAGCCCACTCACACAGCAGGCTGTCAGTGTGCAGCCCACTCACACAGCGGGCTGTCAGTGTGAAACCCACTCATACAGCAGGCTGTCAGTGTGCAGCCCACTCACACGGCAGGTTGTCAGTGTGCCCCCCTCACACAGCAAACTGTCAGTGTGCAGCCCACTCACACAGCAGGCTGTCAGTGTGCAGCCCACTCACACAGCAGACTGCCAGTGTGCAGCCCACTCACACAGCAGACTGCCAGTGTGCAGCCTACTCACCCAGCAGACTGCCAGTGTGCAACCCACTCACACAGCAGGTTGTCCGTGTGCAAACCACTCACACAGCAGGTTGTCAGTGTGCAACCCACTCACACATCGGGCTGTCAGTGTGAAACCCACTCACACAGCAGGATGTCAGTGTGCAGCCCACTCACACAGCAGGCTGTCAGTGTGCAGCCCACTCACATAGCAGGCTGTCAGTGTGCAACCCACTCACACAGCAGACTGTCAGTGTGCAGCCCACTCACACAGCAGGCTGTCAGTGTGCAGCCCACTCACACGGCAGGTTGTCAGTGTGCAGCCCACTCACACAGCAGGCTGTCAGTGTGCCCCACTCACACAGCGGGCTGTCAGTGTGAAGACCACTCACACAGCAGGCTGTCAGTGTGCAGCCCACTCACCGAGCAGACTGCCAGTGTGCAGCCCACTCACACAGCAGACTGTCAGTGTGCAGCCCACTCACACAGCAGGCTGTCAGTGTGCAGCCCACTCACACGGCAGGTTCTCATTGTGCAACCCACTCACACAGCAGGTTGTCAGTGTGCCCCACTCACACAGCGGGCTGTCAGTGTGAAACCCACTCACAGAGCAGGCTGTCAGTGTGCAGCCCACTCACACAGCAGGTTGTCAGTGTGCAACCCACTCACACAGTGGGCTGTCAGTGTGAAACCCACTCACAGAGCAGGTTGTCAATGTGAAACCCACTCACACAGCAGGCTGTCAGTGTGCAACCCACTCACACAGCAGACTGTCAGTGTGCAGCCCACTCACACAGCAGACTGTCAGTGTGCAGCCCACTCACACAGCAGGCTGTCAGTGTGCAGCCCACTCACACAGCAGAATGTCAGTGTGCAGCCCACTCACATAGCAGGCTGTCAGTGTGCAGCCCACTCACACAGCGGGCTGTCAGTGTGCAGCCCACTCCCACAGCAGGCTGTCAGTGTGCAGACCTCTCACACAGCAGGCTGTCAGTGTGCAACCCACTCACACAGCGGGCTGTCAGTGTGCAGCCCACTCCCACAGCAGGCTGTCAG
Organism: Branchipolynoe longqiensis; assembly: GCA_030323885.1. Taxonomy (NCBI): domain Eukaryota; kingdom Metazoa; phylum Annelida; class Polychaeta; order Phyllodocida; family Polynoidae; genus Branchipolynoe; species Branchipolynoe longqiensis. Next base: position 42,121,642 of record CM059198.1, read on the forward strand.
TGTGCAGACCACTCACACGGCGGACAGTCAGTGTGCAGCCCGGCCATGGGCTGTCAATGTGCAGCTGTCATATACCATGCTGGTTGGACAACAGAAACCACCGGACCTATGTGCCTAGCGCTATGACATATGTAAGTGTCTCAAGTGATTAAAGTAGCCTGCAATGTCTAGGCGAGGATAAGAGTGTAAGCGGTTAGACAAATACCAAATTATCAATACACTAGAAAACAAACCCAAACTATTATTCGTTTGCCATGAAACAAAGTGGATACATTTATTGACTAAGACAACTAAAACAATATTTTCCGTTATATTTCTATGCGTCGTAATGTAATTAACATAACCGGTTATTTATGCTTCTAGCATGGGTCTATTTATAGCATCCAGGTTCTTTACGCACACTGACAAAGGGCTTCAGGTGCACGAGAGTTGCACAGTGGCAGGTGACACACCTGTAGCTCAGGTGTCGGCGGGCCGGGAGCGGGTGGCTACACGAGATCACGGCTTGCACAATGCAGTAGTGTCCCTGCACAGTGCAGTAGTCTCCGTGGAAAGTGCAGTAGTCTTCCTGTATAGTGCAGTAGTCTCCATGTACAGTGTAGTAGTATTCCTGCACAGTGCATTAGTCTCCCTGCACCATGCAGTAGTCTCCCTGCACAGTGCAGTAGTCTCCCTGCAAAGTGCAGTAGTCTCCCTGCAAAGTGCAGTAGTCTCCCTGCAAAGTGCAGTAGACTCGCTGCACAATGCAGGAGACTCCATGCACAGTGGAGTAGTCTCCCTGTACAATGCAGTAGCCTCCCTGCACAATGGAGTAGTCTCCCTGACCAGTGCAGTAGTCTCCCTGCAAAGTGAAGTAGTCTCCCGGCACAGTGCAGTAGTCTCCATGTACAGTGCAGTAGTTTCCCTGCGCAATGCAGTAGTCCCCTGCACCATGCAGTAGTCTCCCTGCACAGTGCAGTAGGTTCCCTGCGCAATGCAGTTGTCTCTGCGCAATGCAGTAGAATCCATGCACAATGCAGTAATATCCATGCACAATGCAGTAGTCTTCATGCACAATGTAGTAGTCTCAATGAACAATGCAGTACTGTCCCTGCACAGTGCAGTAGTCTCCCTGCACAATGCAGTAGTCTCCATGCACAGTGTAGTAGTCTCCCTTCGCAATGCAGTAGTCTCCCTGCATAGTGCAGTAGTCTCCCTTCACAATGCAGTAGTGTCCCTGCAGAGTGCAGTAGTCTCCCTGCACAGAGCAGTAGTCTCCGGGCACAATATAGTAGTCTCCGTGCATAGTGCAGTAGTCTCCCTGCACAATTCAGTAGCCTCCCTGTACAGTGCAGTAGTCTCCCTGCACAATTCAGTAGCCTCCCTGTGCAGTGCAGTAGTCTCCCTGCACAATTCAGTAGCCTCCCTGTACAGTACAGTAGTCTCCCTGCACAATTCAGTAGCCTCCCTGTACAGTGCAGTAGTCTCCCTGCACAGTGCAGTAGTCTCCCTGCACAGTGCAGTAGTCTCCCTGCACAGTGCAGTATCCTCCCTGCACAGTGCAGTAGCCTCCCTGCACAGTGCAGTAGTCTCCCTGCACAGTGCAGTAGCCTCCCTGCACAGTGCAGTAGCCTCCCTGCACAGTGCATTAGCCTCCCTGCACAATATAGTAGTCTCCCTGCACAGTGCAGTAGTCTCCCTGCACAGTGCAGTAGCCTCCCTGCACAGTGCAGTAGCCTCCCTGCACAGTGCAGTAGCCTCCCTGCACAGTGCAGTCGTCTCCCTGCACAGTGCACTAGCCTCCCTGCACAGTGCAGTAGCCTCCCTGCACAGTGCAGTAGTCTCCCTGCACAGTGCAGTAGACTCCATGCACAGTGCAGTAGTCTCCCTGCACAATACATTAGTCTCCCTGCACAGTGCAGTAGACTCCCTGCACAGTGCAGTAGACTCCCGGCACAGTGCAGTAGTCTCCCTGCACAATGCAGTAGTCTCCCTGCACAATGCAGTAGTCTCCTTGTACAGTGCAGTAGTCTCCCTGCACAGTGCAGTAGCCTCCCTGCACAGTGCAGTGGCAATCCGGCGGCATCCCTTCCAAGTTTTGTGCATGCTCAAAACTTGTAACGGATCGGGCTGGATATCAACGGATATCAACGGATATGCAATGGATATGCAACGGACACAAACTGGACTTTGCTGGATATCAACGGACTTTGTCGGATTCTTTCCGTTTCCCCAATCCGGCATCGTGTGACAGGCCCTTAAGTAAGACCAACTTACCGACTTAGCATGGAGAGGCTGTAATACAGTTAAGCGCCAGGCCCGAAGCCCGTCTCAGCGTTGTGCTGTGTGACCGCTCTAGTAAATGTTCCTCGTCTTATTGAAATAAACCAACGTCGTCCTTCAAATAACTTCCCCAACATTTCCCCACTTTCTCAGCTCCTTAGCAATTATTCATGGCAATTCCTTGTGGTACAATTAGGTGAATTTTGAATGACATTACATTATATCTTGATAGAATTAAGCAACTTAATATTGTATTAACCTCTTCATACAGTGTATGACTGAAAGCATGCAAACCTTGAACATTAAAACATTATTGTTGTCAAGACACAGCAATATTCACTCACCACTTTATCGGAAATCCTGCCGACAATGGGTGCCATGACGGCATAGGTACCGGACAGCAGCAGGAAGGCCAAGCCCACCTGAGATGGACTCAGGTCGTACTGGAACAAATAAGCCGAAAACAAGCAGGTTAGGGCGAACACCCCAGTCAGTGCAGACCACTAAAAGGTTCACATCCCACTAGTTTGTTTGTTTGTTGTTGTTTTACGTCCTAGCAACATCTAAGGTCATATCAGGACGGGTACCGACTTGTGACAGTGCGCACTCATGGCGACTTTATAGTGCTGTCCCACTGGGAAACCAGGCCGCCGGCACCATGACCTGGTATCCCACTCAGTCACATTATCCTGACACTGAGCACACCAGTCCTTGCCCTACCCTAATAATGCCGAGCGCCTGGCTAGGAAGCGACAAGTATCAATTTTAAAGTCAGGAGACGGACGCTCTAACTCATTCGGCCATCCCGTCTGGTCATCCCACTTTTAATGTACAGTGAACACCCCAGTCAGTGCAGACCACTCAAAGGTGCACATCCCACTAGTCATCATCATCATCCTCATTTAGCTCTCTGCTGTGATGTACGGCGAACAGCCCAGTCAATGCAGCCCAGTCAAAGGTGCACATTCACTAGTAATGTAGGACAACACCGCAGTCAATGCAGACCACTCAAAGGTGCACATCCCACTAGTAATGTACGGCAAACACCCCAGTCAGTGCAGACCACTCAAAGGTGCACATCCACTAGTAATGTAGGACAACACCCTAGTCATTGCAGACCACTCAATCAATCAATCAATCAATCAATAGGATACAGCTATAATAGGCCTTGGACCTGTTAGCCGCTCTTAATTAATTGAAATGGAGACAGTTCTTCAGATGTGGTCAATCGTAGCAACTGTCACTGGCTCCAAGATATATGTAATGCTTGACCAGTATGCATCCAGTCGGGACTTGAAGCAGTTCACTGACTCCGCTGCTATGACACTCTCCGGCAGGTCATTCCACAGGTCAACCACCCTAAAGCCGAAAAAGTTGTGTCGCAGGTCCAGTCTGGAGTACCGCTTCCTCAGCTTCAGGGAGTGCCCTCTGGTCCTGGTGTTGGAGTCTCTGATAAGAGGGCCGCCTGTCTTGTAGATACCATGGAGATATTTGAATACTTCAATCATATCCCGCCGGGCCCGTCTGTAGTACATGCTTGGGATCTTCAAATGACGCATACGTTGTTCATAGGGTATTGCATCGAATCCATGTACAAGCTTCGTTGCCCTTCTTTGGATCCTCTCAATTGACTCAGCATCCTTCCTGTAGAGTGGTGACCACACAACATTTCCATATTCCAAAAGTGGACGTGCAAGGGATGTGTACAGTCTGCGTACAACATCCTCGTCTAGGTATGTGTATGATCTTCGAATGATAGGCAGTATTCCATTAGCTCTGTTGGCAGCTTCCTGGATGTGGTCGCTGAATGTCAGTTTGTTGTCCACCTTGACACCCAAGTCCTTTTCTATCATTGTTTCGGAGAGCGGAACATTATTCACACCATCGTTCATTACATAGATGTGCTTGCTGTTTTTGCCCCCTAAGTGCATCACTTTGCATTTTGAAGCATTAAACTTCAGCTGCCAATCACTTGACCACTTCTGCATGTTGTTGAGGTCCTTCTGCAAGTCCTGTGAGTCACTACCTTTCTCCATACGGCGGAATACTTTGATATCATCAGCAAACATTTGGACCATAGAATGTACAACCTCTGGTAAGTCATTGATGTATATCACAAATAAGACTGGTCCAAGCACGCTGCCCTGAGGTATTCCGCTTTTCACCGAGCACCATCCTGATGGTTTGCCATTTACAATGACTCGCTGTCTTCTGTTGCTCAGAAAATCCTTTATCCAGTGTAGGACATCTCCTCTTATGCCATAGCCATGCAGTTTTTTTTAGCAGTCGCTGGTGTGGAACAGTGTCGAATGCTTTTTGGAAATCTAGATAAATAGCATCCAGATCTCCAAAGTCATCAATAACGCGGGTCCACTCATCCATACATGCCAGTAGTTGGGCCGTACAAGATCTTCCTTGCACAAAGCCATGCTGCTGTGTTGATAGGAGGTTGTTTTCGACAAGATGAGCCATGATAGAATCTCTTATTATTGATTCCAGCAACCTACACACTACAGATGTTAGACTGATTGGCCTATAGTTTCCTGGATCACTTCTGTTACCCTTTTTGAAGATGGGAGCCACATGTCCATCCTTCCATGGGTGAGGAAGTTTTCTTTGGTTTAGTGATTTTTGGAAAATGTGTCTAAGTGGTTCAACAAGCTCATTGTGAAGCTCCTTCAATATGCGTGGGTATATTCCATCAGGACCTGCTGCCTTAGATGCATTAAGATTGTATAATTTTTTCTTCAGATCGGATGGTGCAATATTTATGTTGGTCAGGGGGGCACGAAAGAGTTGATTCTCAAACATTGGTATATATGACAGGTCTACTTGTGTGAAGACACTTGCGAATCTGGTGTTCAACGTATTAGCTTTGTCGATATCCTTTTGTGCAATGGTCCCATCATCCTGCCTCAAATCTCCAACTGGTATATGTACTTTGAGTTTACTCCTAGCATATTTATAGAAGGCTTTTGGGTTCTCTTTGGCATTTTTGGCTATGTTTTTCTCATGCTCTCTCTTTGCTTTCCTACATTCCCACTTTACTTGGTTACATAGTTTTGCATATCGAATTCTGTTACTTTCTGTGCCCGACTGTCTCTTCACTGCATATGCCTGTTGTTTCAAGCTGATCTTCTGCTTGACTTGGTCATTCATCCATTCTGGCCGTGGTCTGCCATTATTCATTTTGCCAGATGACATGGGTATGTGCTGTTTGCATTTTTCCATGAAGGTTTTTTCAAATGCATTCCAATTGTCCTCAACAGTGTCTGTATTTGGGGCTGCACTTAGTAAAACTTGGTCGAGATCCTGTCTCAAGCCCTCATAGTCGCCTTTATCCAATATGAATTTGTGACTTTCCACTTGGGTTTGCATGGTAATAGCAACTGAAATTAAAGAAAAGGCAATCATGGTGGTTATTTCCAAGTCTCGCAACATGCTTAAGGTTTCCAATCATTTCTTCCTCATTTGTGATGATGAGATCTAGTATATTTGCAGCCTGGTTACCATGCTTATGCATTGGTTCCGTGACGTGCTGGAAAAGGAAACAATCTCTAAGATTTTCGACAAAGAGTGTTGCTGGATGTTGTTCGCTATTTGGTGTCTGCATAGGTTGCCAACTGATTTCTGGATAATTGAAGTCTCCCATGATTAGGAGGTGGCTGTGGTTTAGGGCTGAGGCCTTTTGGATCAACTGTCGAGTTTCCTCATGGACACTGTTATCGCTGTTGGGTGACCTGTAGATGCATCCAACAAGCAGACTGTCCCTGTCGTCTAGCTTAATCTCGCACCATATCGCTTCTGTTGAGTTACATGGTAGTACATCTAAAGGGACTGCATTAAGGTTCCATTTAGTATATATACACACACCCCTCCTCCCTTCATCGATATTGCTGAAAATATCAAATCCATTTATGGCAATCTCACATAGCTGGACTGGGTCTTTTGGATTTTTTGGTATGACTTCGCTAATTGCAATGATATCTGGGTTGTAAATTGCAGTATTTGCTTCCAGTTCGGCTCGCTTGTTCATAATTGAATCTGCGTTGGAATACATACATCTCAGGCCATTGATAATTTTATGAGATGTGCTGATATGGATTCTGTTTTTGTTCAAGTTTGAGTTAGGATTGTGGCCCCAATGATACCTATGTGTTATACATGGTTTAGGTTTAGTTGTTTCTTGCATACTTCTGATGTTACAGTTGATGTTACTTCGGCTGACATCTAAACCTGGGTGCGAGGTCTCACTCTCACTATTTTTTGTTCCCATGGCGGTCCTCTGACACGGAATACCCAGTTTTTTGCCTCTTCTCCCAGTTCAGTGTCCGACGCCATGTCTGCTGTTTTCTTTTTGGCTTCCTCTACCAGGAGTTTTGTTTGTTTTCTTTCTTTTTGCGTCATATCATGGCCCACGCTGACATTCTTGTACTGGTCGATGCCTCGTAGTTTAAAAAGCTGACTGAACAGTTGGCGTTTTGTTTTTTCAGAGTTTACAGTGACGAGCAGAGGTCTAGCAGAGCCATCGTCATGGATCCTGCCCAGGCGACGTGCCTGGATGACTTCGTTTTCACACTCTTGGTCACACACATATTGACGTCATTTGCTTTTGTCTCTTCTCGGGATTCACCTGTCTGCTCAGCTGCATTGAAAATGATAATGTTTTTCTTCCTGTCTTCAAGTGCTTTTTCTTCCTTTTTTGTTTCATTTAGTGTTTCATTTAGTGTTTCCTTCATAATGGCTTTGAGATTTGGTGTGGCATTTGTTGCGGTTTTATTTGCATCACTTTTCAGTGCATCTGCGAAGGTCTTGCAGTCTTTATGGACTTGCTCGGGAAACTTTGTTATAATTTCTAAGGACTTTTTTAGATCTTCAAAGGTGCACATCCGCTAGTAATGTAGGACAACACCCTAGTCAGTGCAGACCACTCAAAGGTTCACATCCACTAGTAATGTAGGACAACACCCCAGTCAGTGCAGACCACTCAAAGGTGCACATCCACTAGTAATGTATGACAACACCCCAGTCAGTGCAGACCACTCAAAGGTGCACATCCACTAGTAATGTAGGGCAACACCCTAGTCAATGCAGACCACTCAAAGGTGCACATCCACTACTAATGTAGGACAACACACTAGTCAGTGCAGATCACTCAAAGGTGCAAAGGTGCACATCCACCAGTAATGTAGGACAACACCCTAGTCAGTGCAGACCACTCAAAGGTGCACATCCACGAGTAATGTACGGCAAACACCCTAGTCAGTGCAGACCACTCAAAGGTGAACATTCACTAGTAATGTAGGACAACACCCCAGTCAATGCAGACCAGTCAAAGGTGCACATCCCACTAGTAATGTAGGGCAACACCCTAGTCAGTGCAGACCACTCAAAGGTGCATATCCCACTAGTAATGTAGGAGAACACCCTAGTCAGTGCAGACCACTCAAAGATGCACATCCCAGTAGTAATGTAGGACAACACCCTAGTCAGGGCAGACCACTCAAAGGAGCACATCCACTAGTAATGTATGACCACACCCTAGACAGTGCAGACCACTCAAAGGTGCACATCCACTAGTAATGTAGGACAACACCCCAGTCAGTGCAGACCACTCAAAGGTGCACATCCACTAGTAATGTAGGACAACACCCTAGTCAGTGCAGACCACTCAAAGAAGCACATCCACTAGTAATGTATGACCACACCCTAGTCAGTGCAGACCACTCAAAGGAGCACATCCACTAGTAATGTATGACCACACCCTAGTCAGTGCAGACCACTCAAAGATGCACATCCACTAGTAATGTAGGGCAACACCCTAGTCAATGCAGACCACTCTAAGGAGCACATCCACTAGTAATGTAGGACAACACCCTAATCAGTGCAGACCACTCAAAGGAGCACATCCACTAGTAATGTATGACAACTCCCTAGTCAGTGCAGACCACTCAAAGATGCACATCCACTAGTAATGTAGGACAACACCCTAGTCAGTGCAGACCACTCAAAGGTGCACATCCACTAGTAATGTAGGACAACACCCTAGTCAGTGCAGACCACTCAAAGGAGCACATCCACTAGTAATGTAGGACAACACCCTAGTCAGTGCAGACCACTCAAAGGTGCACATCCACTAGTAATGTAGGACAACACCCTAGTCAATGCAGACCACTCTAAGGAGCACATCCACTAGTAATGTAGGACAACACCCTATTCAGTGCAGACCACTCAAAGGAGCACATCCACTAGTAATGTAGGACAACACCCTAGTCAGTGCAGACCACTCAAAGGTGCACATCCACTAGTAATGTAGGACAACACCCTAGTCAGTGCAGACCACTCAAAGGAGCACATCCACTAGTAATGTAGGACAACACCCTAGTCAATGCAGACCACTCTAAGGAGCACATCCACTAGTAATGTAGGACAACACCCTATTCAGTGCAGACCACTCAAAGGAGCACATCCACTAGTAATGTAGGACAACACCCTAGTCAGTGCAGACCACTCAAAGGAGCACATCCACTAGTAATGTATGACAACACCCTAGTCAGTGCAGACCACTCAAAGGAGCACATCCACTAGTAATGTATGACAACACCCTAGTCAGTGCAGACCACTCAAAGGTGCATATCCCACTAGTAATGTAGGGCAACACCCTAGTCAATGCAGACCACTCAAAGGTGCACATCCACTAGTAATGTATGACAACACCCTAGTCAGTGCAGACCACTCAAAGGAGCACATCCACTAGTAATGTATGACAACACCCTAGTTAGTGCAGACCACTCAAAGGTGCACATCCACTAGTAATGTATGACAACACCCTAGTCAGTGCAGACCACTCAAAGGAGCACATCCACTAGTAATGTATGACAACACCCCAGTCAGTGCAGACCACTCAAAGGAGCACATCCACTAGTAATGTAGGGCAACACCCTAGTCAATGCAGACCACTCAAAGGTGCACACCCACTAGTAATGTAGGACAACACCCTAGTCAGTGCAGACCACTCAAGGGAGCACATCCACTAGTAATGTATGACCACACCCTAGTCAGTGCAGACCACTCAAAGGAGCACATCCACTAGTAATGTAGGGCAACACCCTAGTCAGTGCAGACCACTCAAAGATGCACATCCACTAGTCATGTAGGGCAACACCCTAGTGAATGCAGACCACTCTAAGGAGCACATCCACTAGTAATGTAGGACAACACCCTAGTCAGTGCAGACCACTCAAAGGAGCACATCCACTAGTAATGTAGGACAACACCCTAGTCAGTGCAGACCACTCAAAGGATCACATCCACTAGTAATGTATGACAACACCCCAGTCAGTGCAGACCACTCAAAGGAGCACATCCACTAGTAATGTGTGACAACACCCCAGTCAGTGCAGACCACTCAAAGGAGCACATCCACTACTAATGTATGACAACACCCTAGTCAGTGCAGACCACTCAAAGGAGCACATCCACTAGTAATGTATGACAACACCCTAGTTAGTGCAGACCACTCAAAGGAGCACATCCACTACTAATGTATGACAACACCCCAGTCAGTGCAGACCACTCAAAGGAGCACATCCACTAGTAATGTAGCGCAACACCCTAGTCAATGCAGACCACTCAAAGGTGCACACCCACTAGTAATGTATGACAACACCCTAGTCAGTGCAGACCACTCAAAGGAGCACATCCACTAGTAATGTATGACAACACCCTAGTCAGTGCAGACCACTCAAAGGAGCACATCCACTAGTAATGTAGCGCAACACCCTAGTCAATGCAGAGCACTCAAAGGTGCACATCCACTAGTAATGTAGGACAACACCCCAGTCAGTGCAGACCACTCAAAGGTTCACATCCACTAGTAATGTATGACAACACCCTAGTCAGTGCAGACCACTCAAAGGTGCACATCCACTAGTAATGTAGGGCAACACCCTAGTCAGTGCAGACCACTCAAAGGAGCACATCCACTAGTAATGTAGGACAACACCCTAGTCAATGCAGACCACTCAAAGGAGCACATCCACTAGTAATGTAGGACAACACCCTAGTCAGTGCAGACCACTCAAAGGAGCACATCCACTAGTAATGTAGGGCAACACCCTAGTCAGTGCAGACCACTCAAAGGTGCACCTCCACTAGTAATGTATGACAACACCCCAGTCAGTGCAGACCACTCAAAGGAGCATATCCACTAGTAATGTAGGACAACACCCTAGTCAGTGCAGACTACTCAAAGGAGCACATCCACTAGTAACACCACTATAAAAAGTTCCGATATTTGGGTACATGTTAGAATTGAGGGGAACTCATGAGTGAAAGGGTGTTGGGAGGTAGATGCAGTATAGTTTGAGAAAGCAATCTTATAGAACAAAGGGTTGCACGATAACTTTGGAATAATCTTTGGAGAATGTCTAAGAAGGCTGGGTTAGTTTTTCATTTGGGCATTGGATGATAAAGTAATGGGGTTCAATCGTGATGTAATCTTTAAATAATAGCATAAGGGGGTTCAACCGTATTCTTACTTGCTAACATTGTGTACTTGATATGAGGCCGTGTCAAATTAAAAGGACTACCTGTCTGAGGTTGGGCTCCAGGATGGGGTCCAGCGCCACCCACAGCAGAGCCGTCACGACGATGGTGACGAGGATTAGGCAGATGACGGGCACCCTGAGCAGGTCCATGGTCGAGGCGGCTGGCTCCTCCCCCGCTTCCCCATCTGAGGGGCGCACAATGCACACACTGCACATTGGTCATAACACACAGCACACACCGCACACACTGCACGTTGGTCATAACACACAGCACACACACGGCACATTGGTCATAACACAGAGCACACAATGCACATTTGTCAAAACACACAGAACACACAGCACACACACAGCACACACACAGCACACACACTGCACATTGGTCATAAAGGGCACAAAGCGCACACACTGCACATTGGTCATAATACTCAGTGCACAGTGCACAGCACTCAGTGCACACACTGCACATTTGTCATAAAACACAGCACACAGAGCACACACACTGCACATTGGTCAAAACACACAGCACACAACACAGTGGCTGCACATTGGTCATAGAGGGAACACAGTACACACACTGCACATTGGTCATGACACTCAGCGCACAGCGCACAGCGCACAGCATACAGCACACAGCACACTGCGCACACACAGCACATTTGTCATAAAACACAGCACACACAGCACACACACTGCACATTGGTCAAAACACACAGCACACAGCACAGCTGCAGCACATTGGTCATAGATGGAACACAGTGCACACACTGCAAAGTGGTCATGACACTCAACGCACAGCGCACAGCATACAGCACACAGTGCACTGCGCACATACTGCACATTTGTCATAAAACACAGCACACACAGCTCACACACTGCACATTGATCATAGAGGGCACACAGCACACACACTGCACATCGGTCATAGAGGAAACACAGTGCACACACTGCACATCGGTCATAGAGGAAACACAGTGCACACACTGTACATTGGTCAAAAACTCAGCACACATCATGCACACTGCACATTGATCAAAACGCACAGCACACAGCGCACACACGGAAAATTTGGTCATAGGGGGAGCACAGTGCACACACTGCACATTGGTCAAAACACACAGCACACAGTGTGCACACACTGCACATTGGTCATAATGGGAACACACTGCACACACTGCACATTGGTCATAACACACAGCACACAGCAAGCACACTGCAGATTGGTCATATAGGGTCACATAGTGCACACACTGCACATTGGTCAAAACACACAGCACACATCGCATACACTGCACATTGGTATGAAAGGGAACACAGCACACCCACTGCACATTGGTCAAAACACACAGCACACAGGGCACACACTGCACATTGGTCAATGCACACAGCACACACAGTGCACACTCTGCACATTGGTCAAAACACACAGCACACAGCGTGTACACTGCAGATTGGTCATAACACACAGCACACAGAACACACACTGCACATTGGTCAAAACACACAGCACACAGCATGCACACTGCAGATTGGTCATAACACACAACACACATTGCACACACTGCACATTGGTAATAGAGGGAACACAGCATACACACTGTACATTGGTCAAGAGACACAACACACAGCACGGACACTGCACATTTGTCATAGCACACAGCACACAGCACGCACAACACACACAGTGCACATTGGTCAGAGAGGGAACACAGCATACACACTGCACATTGGTCAAAACACACAGCACACATCAACACCCTGCACATTGGTCATAACACACAGCATGCACAGTGCACACACTGCACATTGGCCCTAGAGGGAACACAGCACACCCACTGCCCATTGGTCAAAACACACATCACACAGTGCACACACTGCACATTGGTTAACACACAACACACACAGCACACCCACTGCACATTAGTCAAAACACTCAGGAGTCAGCGCACACACTCATGTTGGTCATAGAAGGAACACAGCGCACACACTGCACATTGGTCCTCGATGGAACACAGCGCACACACTGCCCATTGGTCAAAACACACAGCACATAGCAGGCACACTGCACAGTGGTCAACACACACAACACACACAGCACACCCACTGCACATTAGTCAAAACACACAGCACACAGTACACACACTGCACATTGGTCATAGAGGGAACACAGCGCACAAACTGCATATTGGTCAAAACACAGAGCAGACAGCAAGCACACTGCAGATTGGTTATAGAGGGCACACAGTGCCCACACTGCACATTGGTAAAAACACTCAGTACACAACGCACACACTGCACATTGGTCAAAACACACAGCACACACAGCACACCCACTGCACATTGGTCAAAACAGGCATCACACAGCACACACACTGCACCTTGGTCAAAACAGACAGCACACAGCGCACAGACTGCACACTGGTCATAGAGGGAACATAGCACACACACTGCATATTGGTCAAAAGACACAGCACACAGCGTGCACACTGCACATTGATCAAAACAGACAGCACACAGCACGCACACTGCAGATCGTTCATAGAGAGAACCGCAGGGCACACACTGCAGGTTGGTCATAACACACAGCACATTGGTCGTAACATACAGCACACAGCACACAACACACAGCACACAGCACACAACACACAGCACCTCCAAAAGTCAAGGAAAGCCTAACAAACACCGACCAATAAATAAACAGCCAAATAAATAGGTAAAATAAGCAGAAAATATACACAAAAATAAACACCAAAATGAATATAAAAATAAGCACCAATAATATAGAAGAAAATATACAAAAGACAGGGATCAGGTGAAAAGCCTTCGAGCTCTCCCAGCAGGCCAAAAGGAGGTTCCTCCGTGCGCACAGGTAAGAGTAAAAGTAGCGGAGGTATGCATGACTATATATTAAAAGGGGCCATATGTGCTGTATGCACCAGCACATACACCCCAAATTCATCAATCGCTAAACTAAAATAAAATCAAAACAAAATCAAAACTCACGAAATCAAGCAACCACTATCCTAAAAATATTATTTAAAGTAAGTAAAATAAATATTATAGAAGAGATTGAATGTAAACTGGGAAGGGGCACACACTTCGCCCACCTAAACTGCCAGAGCGCATCCAATAAAATAGACTTAATAAAAATTCATCTTAAAAGAGACAATCTAGATGTACTAACATTATCAGAGACATGGTTCACTGACAAAGACCAAAACAACACCCTCAATATAGATGGATATAGGCTTGTACGTAATGACAGACAACACATTAATGCAATGAACCAAACAAATAAGGGTGGAGGTGTTGCCATTTACTGCAAAGCCACCAAAAACCTAGACACTGAAAGGCTAAAACCAACAAATCTCTCAAATGAGCACATAGAACTATTATGGTGCCTAATAAAAAATGAAAAACAAGCAAATGTTCTAGGGGACTTCAATGTGAATTACAGCAGCAATGAAAAAAATAAACTAATGCTGCAAACCACCATCAAAATCTTAGGCCTGCAGCAGCTCATCACTGAAAGCATAAGGTTAAGCAATAATAGCTCAACAATAGACTTAATACTAACCAACTCAAACCATGCCACAAAATGGGGCACAAAAAGCTGGGGCATAAGCAACCACAAACTAGTGTATGTAACCAGGAAAAAGCTCAAAAGCACAAATCACTAGGAATACAAAATGGGCAGGTCCCTAAAAGACTACTCAGAAGATACATTAAAAAATCACATGCACCAAAACATAAACAACATCACACAAAACAGAGATGATGTTGATATCTATTGGGGAAACATCATCACAGAAATAAGAAAATCAATTGATGAGATGTGCCCAATAAAGAAAATAAAAATACAAAAAAACCAAGACCCTTGGGTAGACAAAGACCTGCTAACACTCATCACAACCAAAAGTAAACTGGGTGATAAAGCAAAGCAAACAGAAACAATAGAAGACAAACTGGCCTACCATATCGCCAGAAACAAGCCTCTCAAAGCTGTGAGAACAGCAAAAAAAGAAATACATAATAAAGCAGGACAAAGACTGGAGAAGCAACACAAACAAATTCTGGAAAAATGTAAACCTATTATTCCCTAAAAATAACAAAGAAGAGCACACAAACTTCCAAGATAAGGAAGGGGCAATGCTCAAAGACAAAGATGCAGCAAACAAACTGAACACACACTTTGCCACAAGAGGGCAAAAGCTGTCAGAAAAATTCAAAAAAAGATCGGAAAACAGATCAGGAACTGTGCAGAACAAAATCCCCACCTGCAAAACAGATATGATAGAAGTAAAAAAACTAATAAATGACATAGATACGAATATGCCAAGTGGAATAGATGAAATACCAACCAAAATAATAAAAGAGGCACTCCAAACCATCCCGGCCACTATAGTAGGCCTATTCAACATCTCCGTTGAGCAGGGGCATTTTATCTCAGCCTGGAAAATGGCAACCATCACCCCCATTCACAAAAGTGGAGACAAACAAAATATGGGAAACTACAGGCCAATATCAATTCTTCAAACCCCAGGCAAGCTCATTGAAAAAGTGTTACATAGACACATAAATGAACACCTAGAAAAAAACGATATACTAAACGAAAGACAAGGGGGCTTCAGGAAACTGCACTCCACATCAAAAACAATAGCTAACCTAACAAATGCCATACTGGCATCAATGAACCAAAAACAATTAGTTGGAGCAGCCTTCATTGACTTCAGCAAAGCATTTGACACAGTAGACCATAAAATACTACAGGAAAAACTAAAAACCATGGGCATAAAATCCAACACCATGGATTGGATAAAATGCTACCTGAGCAACAGGCAACAGAAAACAAAAATAAACAATACACTATCAGACAACCAACCTGTCACATGTGGTGTACCCCAAGGGTCAGTGTTAGGGCCACTACTCTTTATAATTTATATAAACGATCTAGGAAAATGGTTGCAAATTGAGTGCCTCCAACTATATGCAGATGACACAGTCATATACGCAAATGGCACCACAGAAGAGGAGGTAATAACTAAACTAAATAAACTCCTACTAAAACTAGATGAGTGGTGTGAGTCCAACAAAATAACCATCAACACAAGCAAATCAAAAACAGTACTCTCCTCGCATAAACAAATGCCAGAAAGAAAACTACACTGTAAGTTAGGAAACCAAACATTAGAAAATGTAGACCATTATAAAAACCTAGGCCTTGAGTTGGACAGCCAACTAAACTACAACCTATGTATAAATAAAATAATCCAGAAAGTAAACCACAAACTGTGGCTATTTGCAAAGCTAAGAGACTACATGACAGAAGAAATGTCAATAAAAATCTTCAAGGGCCTGGTGCTCCCCTATTTTGACTATGGAGATGTAAACTACATGGGTGCGAGAAAAGAGCTACTAAAAAAACTGCAAATACTGCAGAACAGAGCCCTAAAAATCTGTCTAAGAGTAGACAAGCTGCACCCCACCTATGACATACACAAAAGAACCAAAGTGAAATTACTAGAAAATAGGAGAATAATCCACTTGAAAACATTAGCATATAACTATAGTCAAAACAATAAACTCCTAACAAAACCACAAAGGGCTACTAGAGCAAATAATGCGCCAGTACTAAAGCAGACCAGAAGTTAAATAAAACCTCATGAGAGAAGCATGCTGGAAATGGCTGCCAAGGTGTGGAATGCCCAAACGGTAAAGGAACGACAAATTCCTGACCTAAAAACTTACAAAAAATATCTGTGCAAACTAAGGCTAGGAAACCCCCACTAAGCTGCACTGCAAAGGGGCATGTGATATGTCATGGCCCACCAGCAGGACACCCAATGGACGGTAACCGTGTCAAAAGTAGCCAGATAACACACCACGCAGCTACGTACAAGCCTATTATATGTAAATAGGAGTAGGCTAGTCAAGTAATAAGAGTAGAACAAAATCAAATTACTTATCAGCAGCTACTGTGCGGTAAGATAACACCAACACTACAACTGGCCAGCATTGAAAACAAGCCTGGGTACCCGGGCTTATATGCTATGGACAGCATAAATACAGCCTCAATAAAAAATTAATTTAAAAAAAAAAGCACACACACAGCATGCAGCATACACACTGCACATTGATCATAACACACAGAAGACAGCACACACACTGCACATTGGTCATAGAGGGCACACAGTGCACACACTGCACAGTGGTCATAACACACAGCGCACAGCGCACCCACTGCACATTGGTCATAACAACACACACAACACACACAGCACACACATTGCACATTGGCCATAACACACAGTGCACAGCATACAGACTGCACATTGGTCATAACACCACACACAGCACACATATTGCACATTGGTCATAACACACAGCGCACACACTGACCATTGGTCATAACACACAGCACACAATGCGCACATTACACATTGATCATTCCTCACAGCACCCATCGCACACACTGGACATTGGTCATAACACACAGCAAATAGCACACACACACTGCACATTGGTCATAACACACAGCACACACACTGCAAATTGCTCATAACATAAAACACACAGCACACAGTACACAGCACACACAACACACACACTGCACGTTGGTCATAACACACAGCACACAACACACACATTGGACATTGGTTATAACACACAGCACATATCGCACACGCTGCACATTGGTCATAACACACAATACACATCGCACACACTGCACATTGGTCATAACACACAGCACACATCACACACACTGCAGATTGGTCAAAACACACAGCACACGCAATGCACATTGGTCATACCACACAACACACAGCACACAGCGCACACACTGCAGATTGGTAAAAACACACAGCACACACACTGCACATCAGTCATAACACACAGCACAGAGCGCACAAAATGCACATTGGTCAGAGGGCACACAGCGCATACGGAGCACTCATTGCACATCGGTCATACATGGTCAGAGGGAACACAGTGCACACACTGCACATTAGTCATACAACATGCACAAGGCACTCAAGGCACACACTGCAATTAGTCATACAGGACACAATGTACACAAAACACTCACTGCATATGAGTCACGCAGGACAAACAACACACACAAGTCATACAGAGCGCGCAATACACACAACGCACAAACTGCATATGAGATATACGATGTGCATACTCCACAAACTATATGCTTATACTACACACTTTGCACACGAAACCGAAGATAAACACTGGATACAAGGCACACACACATGACACACTGCACACAACAGACACAATGCACACAACCGTGTAATGCATGATAGGTTCTGGGTATATATTAACGAAAATGCATGAACATTATTTATTTGACTATTTGAACATATTTGAAACTACGTAGTTACCTCATAACATTAGTAGGGTAATCTCCAACCATCACAATCTCCCTGTACTGTCGAAGAAATGACCACACATTGGCACTGACCTGTGCAGCTAATTAGCTAATTAGCTAATTAGGAGTTACTAGCCCGAACAACATTCTACAAAATGTATAGAGTGTCAACATCAAGTAAGATATTAATACAAACAAGGAAGCGTATTCTTCAGTGTTATGTGTGGTCTACTCTAATGTATGGGGCTGAGACATGGAGAATCTCTAAGAAATTGTACAAACGTTTAGCAGCATTTGAGATGTGGACGTATCGAAAGATGATGAAAATATCATGGACAAAGAAGATCACCAACAGAGAAGTTCTCAGAAAAATTAAAAATAAGAAACGCTTGTTTGCCACTATACAGACAAAGAAACTTATTTATTTTGGCCACATCATTTGTCAGAGTTCAATATACCGTACATTGTTGGAAGGGAAGGTGAATCGCGGCAGAGGGAGAGGGAGACCAAGAACATCATGGTTTACAAATATTTCACAGTGGACAGGCTTGAATTATTCACAGTTTATCAGAACAGCACACCATCGGGACAAGTGGAGAACCATTGCATCCAACCCTCGACTAGAGGACGGAACTATTGATTGATTGAATTGATATTCTATGTATCATTGTTTGGAATGATTGTCTTCCTGCAACAACGAGTATCGGTGGTCATTTGCAAAGTATGAGTGGCTTGAACTTAACCAGCGAGGTTTCAATAAAGGTTAAAACATTTCAGTGGTCTTTTAAAAGGCTAGGTTTGGATTTACTTTACTGTTACAGGCAACTTACCATGTTGGGACGAGAGTGTGAACCAGAAGAGACCAGATGAAACCACCATGGCGCCACCAACACTTGCAAAAGGAGCTATGAACCCACCAGCCTGCGGAAGAGAACCAAGGTAGCAGGACAGTCAGGGGAAGTGAGCCTACACTGCCACCTGGTGGCTTAAATATGTACAAACAGAACCATGTTAAGAACGCAGTCAGGGGAAGTGAGCCTACACTGCCACCTAGTGGCTTAAATGTGTACAAACAGAACCAAGGTAGCAGTGCAGTCAGGGGAAGTGAGTCTACACTGCCACCTGGTGGTTTAAATGTGTACAAACAGAACCAAGGTAGCAGTGCAGTCAGGGGAAGTGAGCCTACACTGCCACCTGGTGGGTTAAATGTGCACAAACAGAACCAAGGTAGCAGTGCAGTCAGAGGAAGTGAGTCTACACTGCCACCTGGTGGTTTAAATGTGTACAAACAGAACCAAGGTAACAGTGCAGTCAGGGGAAGTGAGCCTACACTGCCACCTGGTGGCTTAAATGTGTACAAACAGAACCAAGGTAACAGTGCAGTCAGGGGAAGTGAGCCTACACTGCCACCTGGTGGCTTAAATGTATACAAACAGAACCAAGGCAGAGAGTGTGTATTGATGAGAGGGACAACTGTCATACTAGACCATCTAACAGCTGCCGACTGTGGCTCTCCAAGTGGTGGTTGTTGAACAGTTTATGACACAGCTGTACGCGAACCGGAAAACTCAAGGCATTGTCAATGGTCGTGTGCAATCTTCACACAGAAAAAGTGAAATATCTCTAAAACCACACCACCTAGAAACAAATCGCTTGGTACACATATAGAAAATATCTTTACCAATAAGGTTATATTAAATTTATAAGGTTAGGGTTCTGGATTTCCATTAATTTTGAATAAAACTAATGTTTTGCACTGTGCGTAACGGCAAACTCAAAGCATTGTCAATGGAGATTGCTCACGGCCATTGATAATCTCGGGAAAACACCGCAATGCACACATACGTAAATCATTGAATATGTACACCCAAACATAAAAATAACTATGATTGTGTACTTTATCATATTTATGATGTCAGCTACTAGTATTACTCTATCCTCAACTGGGACAACACATTTCAAGTTTACCAGGAGTTCCACTATCATGACTATGCAGTATGCTACCTGCATTTATTATCACTCAGTGTCAGAATATAGGCATGTAGGGAAATATCCTGGTTTGATTTTAATGTGTTTCTTACCTGTCATCTTGTGTTGGGAATGAGAAAAAAGATATTCCCCTTGCTGTCCTTGTGTAGTTATTGGTTACCCACTGCACATAATCTGCCATAGCCACTCGTTTTGGCTTGATCAACAATGACCGCGAGAGGCCACTGTAGCCTGTGTTACCGATTTTTGGGGGAGTTGTCCCTCTCATCTGTCTCTTCAAGCTCTCTGACCAAGGTAACACCACTGTCAGAGGAAGTGAGCATACACTGCCACCTGGTGACTTAAATGTGTACAAACAGAACCGAGGTAACAGCGCTGTCAGGAGAATTGAGCCTACACTGCCACCTGGTGGCTTAAATGTGCACAAACAAAACCAAGGTAGCAGGGCAATCAGGGGAAGTGCACCTACACTGCCACCTGGTGGCTTAAATGTGTACAAACAGAACCAAGGTAACAGTGCAGTCAGGGGAACTGCGCCTACAGTGCCACCTTGTGGCTTAAATCTGCACAAACAGAACCAAGGTAACAGTGCAGTCAGGGGAAGTGAGCCTACACTGCCACCTGGTGTCTTAAATGTGTACAAACAGAACCAAGGTAACAGCGCAGTCAGGGGAATTGAGGCTAAACTGCCACCTGGTGGCTTAAATGTGCACAAACAGAACCAAGGTAACATCGCAGTCAGGGGAAGTGCGCCTAAACTGCCACCTGGTGGCTTAAATGTGTACAAACAGAACCAAGGTAACAGCGCAGTCAGGGAAGTGAGCCTACACTGCCACCTGGTGGCTTAAATGTGTACAAACAGAACCAAGGTAACAGCGCAGTCAGGGGAAGTGAGTCTACACTGCCACCTGGTGGCTTAAATGTGTACAAACAGAACCAAGGTAACACCACTGTCAGAGGAAGTGAGCTTAGACTGCCACCTCATGGCTTAAATGTGCACAAAGAGAACCAAGGTAGCGGAGCAGTCAGGGGAAGTGAGCCTACACTGCCACCTGGTGGCTTAAATGTATACAAACAGAACCAAGGCAGAGAGTGTGTATTGATGAGAGGGACAACTCTCATACTAGACCGTCTAACAGCTGCCGACTGTGGCTCTCCAAGTGGTGGTTGTTGAACAGTTTATGACACAGCTGTATGCGAACCGGAAAACTCAAGGCATTGTCAATGGTTGTGTGCAATCTTCATACAGAAAAAGTGAAATATCTCTAAAACCACACCACCTAGAAACAAATCGCTTGGGACACATATAGAAAACATCTTTACCAATAAGGTTATATTAAATTTATAAGGTTAGGGTTCTGGATTTCCATTAATTTTGAATAAAACTAATGTTTTGCACTGTGCGTAACGGCAAACTCAAAGCATTGTCAATGGAGATTGCTCACGGCCATTGATAATCTCGGGAAAACACTGCAATGCACACATACGTAAATCATTGAATATGTACACCCAAACATAAAAATAACTATGATTGTGTACTTTATCATATTTATGATGTCAGCTACTAGTATTACTCTATCCTCAACTGGGACAACACATTTCAAGTTTACCAGGAGTTCCACTATCATGACTATGCAGTATGCTACCTGCATTTATTATCACTCAGTGTCAGAATATAGGCATGTAGGGAAATATCCTGGTTTGATTTTAATGTGTTTCTTACCTGTCATCATGTGTTGGGAATGAGAAAAAAGATATTCCCCTTGCTGTCCTTGTGTAGTTATTGGTTACCCACTGCACATAATCTGCCATAGCCACTCGTTTTGGCTTGATCAACAATGACCGCGAGAGGCCACTGTACCTGTGTTACCGATTTTCGGGGGAGTTGTCCCTCTCATCTGTCTCTTCAAGCTCTCTGACCAAGGTAACACCACTGTCAGAGGAAGTGAGCATACACTGCCACCTGGTGACTTAAATGTGTACAAACAGAACCGAGGTAACAGCGCTGTCAGGAGAATTGAGCCTACACTGCCACCTGGTGGCTTAAATGTGCACAAACAAAACCAAGGTAGCAGGGCAATCAGGGGAAGTGCACCTACACTGCCACCTGGTGGCTTAAATGTGTACAAACAGAACCAAGGTAACAGTGCAGTCAGGGGAACTGCGCCTACAGTGCCACCTTGTGGCTTAAATCTGCACAAACAGAACCAAGGTAACAGTGCAGTCAAGGGAAGTGAGCCTACACTGCCACCTGGTGTCTTAAATGTGTACAAACAGAACCAAGGTAACAGCGCAGTCAGGGGAATTAAGGCTAAACTGCCACCTGGTGGCTTAAATGTGCACAAACAGAACCAAGGTAACATCGCAGTCAGGGGAAGTGCGCCTAAACTGCCACCTGGTGGCTTAAATGTGTACAAACAGAACCAAGGTAACAGCGCAGTCAGGGAAGTGAGCCTACACTGCCACCTGGTGGCTTAAATGTGTACAAATAGAACCAAGGTAACAGCGCAGTCAGGGGAAGTGAGTCTACACTGCCACCTGGTGGCTTAAATGTGTACAAACAGAACCAAGGTAACACCACTGTCAGAGGAAGTGAGCTTAGACTGCCACCTCATGGCTTAAATGTGCACAAAGAGAACCAAGGTAGCGGAGGCAGTCAGGGGAAGTGAGCCTACACTGCCACCTGGTGGCTTAAATGTATACAAACAGAACCAAGGCAGAGAGTGTGTATTGATGAGAGGGACAACTCTCATACTAGACCGTCTAACAGCTGCCGACTGTGGCTCTCCAAGTGGTGGTTGTTGAACAGTTTATGACACAGCTGTACGCGAACCGGAAAACTCAAGGCATTGTCAATGGTTGTGTGCAATCTTCATACAGAAAAAGTGAAATATCTCTAAAACCACACCACCTAGAAACAAATCGCTTGGGACACATATAGAAAACATCTTTACCAATAAGGTTATATTAAATTTATAAGGTTAGGGTTCTGGATTTCCATTAATTTTGAATAAAACTAATGTTTTGCACTGTGCGTAACGGCAAACTCAAAGCATTGTCAATGGAGATTGCTCACGGCCATTGATAATCTCGGGAAAACACTGCAATGCACACATACGTAAATCATTGAATATGTACACCCAAACATAAAAATAACTATGATTGTGTACTTTATCATATTTATGATGTCAGCTACTAGTATTACTCTATCCTCAACTGGGACAACACATTTCAAGTTTACCAGGAGTTCCACTATCATGACTATACAGTAAGCTACCTGCATTTATTATCACTCAGTGTCAGAATATAGGCATGTAGGGAAATATCCTGGTTTGATTTTAATGTGTTTCTTACCTGTCATCTTGTGTTGGGAATGAGAAAAAAGATATTCCCCTTGCTGTCCTTGTGTAGTTATTGGTTACCCACTGCACATAATCTGCCATAGCCACTCGTTTTGGCTTGATCAACAATGACCGCGAGAGGCCACTGTAGCCTGTGTTACCGATTTTCGGGGGAGTTGTCCCTCTCATCTGTCTCTTCAAGCTCTCTGACCAAGGTAACACCACTGTCAGAGGAAGTGAGCATACACTGCCACCTGGTGACTTAAATGTGTACAAACAGAACCGAGGTAACAGCGCTGTCAGGAGAATTGAGCCTACACTGCCACCTGGTGGCTTAAATGTGCACAAACAAAACCAAGGTAGCAGGGCAATCAGGGGAAGTGCGCCTATACTGCCACCTGGTGGCTTAAATGTGTACAAACAGAACCAAGGTAACAGCGCAGTCAGGGGAAGTGCGCCTACAGTGCCACCTTGTGGCTTAAATCTGCACAAACAGAACCAAGGTAACAGCGCAGTCAGGGGAAGTGAGCCTACACTGCCACCTGGTGTCTTAAATGTGTACAAACAGAACCAAGGTAACAGCGCAGTCAGGGGAAATGAGCCTAAACTGCCACCTGGTGGCTTAAATGTGCACAAACAGAACCAAGGTAACATCGCAGTCAGGGGAAGTGAGCCTAAACTGCCACCTGGTGGCTTAAATGTGTACAAACAGAACCAAGGTAACAGCGCAGTCAAGGGAAGTGAGCCTACCCTGCCACCTGGAGGCTTAAATGTGTACAAACAGAACCAAGGTAACAGCGCAGTCAGGGGAAGTGAGTCTACACTGCCACCTGGTGGCTTAAATGTGTACAAACAGAACCAAGGTAACACCACTGTCAGAGGAAGTGAGCTTAGACTGCCACCTCATGGCTTAAATGTGCACAAAGAGAACCAAGGTAGCGGGGCAGTCAAAGGAAGTAAGCCTACACTGCCACCTGGTGGCTTAAATGTGTACAAACAGAACCAAGGTAACGAAATAGCAAAATAGCGAATGGTAGACAGGAAGTGTGAACACTTATTTGTCTCTCATTTTTGCTTGAGTGCAAGTAAATAAGCAACACAAAGAATAATTAGTAGCATGTGGTGAATAAGGGGTCAAATTTCCCTGGATCATCAGCCCTGCCTTTTCTAATCTGTTCTTGAATGAATTTATTGACTCGGCATCAATAACATTTTGTGGGAGACTGTTCCATATATTTATGATCGTGTTTGAGAAACTGTGTTGCCTTACCTTTGAAATGGCTCTGGGTTTTACTAGTTTGAGAGTATGGCCCCGACTGCCTTCTCTTTTATTCAAGGTGAAAAATTGGTTCATATCTATTTCATCAAAACCTTTCATAATTTTAAATACTTCAATTATGTCACTTCTTTTCCTTCTGTAGGAAAGGGTAGGAAGTTTCAATTCCCTAAGCCTTTGTTCATAGGGTAAGTCCTTTATAACTGCAACTAATTTCGTTGCACAGTCAAGGGAAGTAAGCCTACAATGCCACCTGGTGGCTTAAATGTGCACAGAGAGACCAAGGTAACAGGGCAGTCAGAGGTGGTTTAAACGTGCACAAAGAGAACAAGGGTTACACTGCCACAATAATAATACAAAATGAGATATCTTATAAACACTCCATTCTAAAAGATGCATCACATTAGTAAGATTAAGCCGGTCCGATATCAGGTTAATGAACCTGCATTATTAATATAATTTATGGATATTTTATTCATGTATGTCATGTACACTACATATATTAGATATATTTGATATTATATGTATTATATATACATTACAAGCTTAAATATATTACATGATAAAATATTTTCCGTTTATATATATTTATTTAAATCGCAATAACGTTGTCTCTTCTTCACAAATTATTTTTATTTTACTAAGAATTAAATATTGTATTTATATTAAAATTAATCTATGATTTTGCCAAAATATAGAGGTTCTGATCTAACATGCCACATGAGGCCTTTAAAATGGCACCCATTGTCTTGCTGTTCTCACCTCGTACAGAAGCCCCCCGATCGCCGGTCCACTCATCAGCCCGACGCCGATGCCCGTATCCAGGAAGCCCTGCAGAACAGCCGTGCAAATTACATGAGCAGTGTGACCAGATCACGTGTCGACAGCCAGCCCAACCTGCTCGGCTTGTCGCCATTCCACTAGTTCAGCCCCGAGCAGGCGGCCTGGCACACCTGCACGCCTACATACACACCTACATGCACACCTAAATGCACGCCTACATACACACCTACATGCACACCTAGATGCACCCGTACATACACACCTACATGCATGCCTACATACACACCTACATGCACACCTAAATGCACGCCTACATACACACCTACATGCATGCCTACATACACACCTACATGCACACCTAAATGCATGCCTACATACACACCTACATGCACACCTAAATGCACGCCTACATACACACCTAAATGCACGCCTACATACACACCTACATGCACACCTAAATGCATGCCTACATATACACCTACATGCACACCTAAATGCATGCCTACATACACACCTACATGCACACCTAAATGCATGCCTACATACACACCTACATGAACGCCTACATACACACCTACATGCATGTTTACATGCATGCCTACATGCATGCATACATGCATGCCTACATACACCTACATGCATACCTACATGCATGCCTAGATACACACCTACATACAGGCTTCCGGGAGAGGATCCCGTCCCATTTAGATCTTTTGATTTTTTGATTTGTTACAGCATCCTTTCACCAAAACCCTGTCCTTAAATAGTGCACCCATGTGCTAGAACACACTCAGACCCTTTACGACTGCGGCCAGGTGGGATGGCTATGTTGTTTGCCTAGCCATTTTGTATTTCAGGGTGGATCAGTTGCACGCCTCGTAGGCTTAGTATATTCTGCTTTTATATAGTATATTATTTTCATTTTTATTTTAATTTATTTTATTTTTTACTTTACATGGTACTTACCTCGATATCAGGCAGTTTGCCCGGATGGGGTCCCTTGTTTTTTAGAGCATTTCACCCATTTTATTTTGATAACCTGGTTTGACTATTTCTCCTGCATCTGCATTTTGGAGGAATGTGATTGAATGGGATATCGGGTCATGGTGCTAGTGGACCAGTCTTCCAGTGGGGCAGCACTATAAAATTGCCATGACTGTTCACTGTCATAAGTCAGTGACCTTAGAAGTTTTCAGGATGTAAAACCCCAACAAATAAACAGCTTCTAAAAATTGTGAATTAAAACTAACAGAACACTGATCATTTCACAATCATTTCCCAACAATTTATTTACACATTCGAATATATATATATTAAACTAATATAGGACCAAATTCATTGGAATGTCGGTTATATGTATGCACAATGACTATCTGAGTGTAGAAATTTGTGGTAAAAAGGGAACCAGGCTATGGTGCCATCAATCTTCCACTAGATTTCCAGGAACCTGACTAAGCTACACATGGTACTTAACAATAGGGAAAGACTAATGAGGTCACAAGACTGATTGGTTAATGGAGTTCCTGCTTAATGACTTTCTCAAAGTAGGTGTCCAAAGGGGTGGTGTCATGAACTCACTGCTTATTCTTTCCATGCGGCCTCAATACATTAGTTAATGTAGGAGTATATATTACATATGTGCTCACCATAGAAGAGGACGTGTTGTCAGGGAATATATTCATTGTATTAGATTATACTCACCAGGGTAGCTGAAGCATTGTTGGGGAATGTAATCATGGCATTAACTACATACACACCAGCATGGTGGAGGCTTTTTCGGGGAATGTATTCATGGCATTAGATACATACTCATCAAGGCGCTGGAGGCATTGTTCCAGAATGTATTCATGTCATTAGATACATACTCACCAGGGCGGTGGAGGCGATGTCGGGAATGTATTCATGGCATTAGATACATACTCACCAGGGCACTGGAGGCATTGTCAGGGAATGTATTCATGGCATTAGATACATACTCACCAGGGCGGTGGAGGCATTGTTGTGAATGTATTCATGGCATTAGATACATACTCACCAGGGCGGTGGAGGCGATGTTGAGAATGTATTCATTTCATTAGATACATAATCACCAGGGCACTGGAGGCATTGTCAGGGAATGTATTCATGGCATTATATACATACTCACCAGGGCGGTGGAGGCGATGTTGAGAATGTATTCATGGCATTAGATACATACTCACCAGGGCGGTGGAGGCGTTGGCAGGAAATGTATTTATGGCAATTGCGAAGGTGGCCGTGCTGCAGGCCGTGCAGCCGAGTGCCAGAAAAATGCGCAAAGTGAAGCACAGCACCATAAACGTCATGTGACTGTCAGCTGTCACCGGCACTCTGTCCAGGAATCTGCAATCAACGCACGGTCTCAGAGTAATTCAGTAGAACTGTACGTTGTGGGGTTTTTCCACGCTTCAATTGTTTCTTCTTTTTACATATCGGTCGGAATGAAGCGTACTAGGATAGGTTGTCGCCATAGCAACTACACTTACTAGACTTAGTGACACGTGTGGTTTATCATGATGAAATTTGTCATTTGACACAGATCTGACTATTTCAGAGTTTCATGTAGATTTCAATGTAGGCACATGGATGTGATTGAAAAGACTGACACAATAGATCCCACCAGCTTTTTGCTCTGAATATGAATCTTGCTGTTGACACAGCATTAAGCCATCAGCAATCAATCGAACAAACCATGTTGAAAGACTACCTGATAAACTACACTGGATGGTGATAATTTGGACGAGTCTATAGCCGTGTTCACACGGGCGATTTAATCCGCCTCATATAAAGCGCCTTGCCTAGTTCGCCTCACATTTTGCCGTGTGAACGCGATGTGAGGCGGATTAGGGCTGAATTGATTCATATGATTTGCTTTATATAAACCACCTAGCGAGGTGGTTTATATGAAGCGAACTAGCTTAAGCACTGGTTTGTATGGACTTGCTCATGTGCAGATATCCACTTCCGCCTTAAACCGATTCAAAGCACTGCCCGTGTGAACGCGAAACTAAATTGATTCATATGATTCGCCTTGTCTAAATGGCTTTATATTTTGCCCGTGTGAACACGGCTTAAGCCTCTTAATCGATCGGACAGGGCTGTCCGCTAATGAAGATCTTCTGATCAGAAAGAACCTCTGGTGGACTGGACACATGATGAGGATGGCAACGGACAGGCTACCAAAGCAGATCCTCTATTCTCAATTGTCTTCTGGTCAGAGAAAGAGGACACCCTCATCTCTGATTCAAGGATACTATCAAGAGAAACCTGAAGTTTAGATACATTAACACCGACTCATGGACATCACTCTCACAACAGAGAGCTAAATGGAGAGCGACGGTTAAGTAAGCCCTAAATAAAGCAGTCTTTCTCACATTGCAACCGACAGCATTATGATGATGAAGCCTCTTTTCTAGTACTTCTATACAGATATTTCCATTTTCCACCATCCGTGAAATTTCAAAGTATGGCATTCTGGTATTCTAATGGGATTTAAGTATATGATGTCCACTTGTGACACTTTTTGAGGAATTTGACAACTGTCTACACTAAACACGTGATGTAGCTCGTGTTAATAAGGAGTTTTGGCAAAAGTTTATGGATATGGACGAGCTTTTGACTGACCCAAAAATAATTGTACAGCCTCCACCGAAAAAGCAGCCGGTCAGCAATATGAAGGTAGATCCAACGACTGGAATCTGGTGTAAGGAAAACGCAAACATTCTAATCCAACATGAGAATTATTAACACTACCCGGCCACCTGTCTCAGTTAGAAATATCATCTCATATATATACATACATGTAAACTCTATCGCTTAGCTATATGCATAGCACAACAAGACCATGTGACTAATATAAATAGCATATTTCTTTAATTTTATATAGCAAATGTTTCATTTTCATTTATAGATTTTTGCGTCTGTATATTAGTTGTTTAAGCAGCAGAAATTTCAGTCGCAGACGACTGGTCTTCCTCATTCCACTGCTCCTTGCCCTATCCTAGTAATGCTGAGCGTCTGGCAAGGAAGCGACGAGTATCAATTTTTAAGTCATTGGTTTGACTCGACCAGGATTCAAACTCATGATCCCACGATCTACCAACACGGGAGACGGAGGCTCTAACTCATTCGGCCATCCCGTCTGCCAAACTTGCTGTTTGTGTTGTTTAGTAAACACACCAGACACGCTGATTCGACATAATTTAGCCATTTTCATTTTAGTTTCACTAATTCTTCACGGAGACTCCATTTGCACTGTCATTTTGAACACGAGGAGTTATCAATGGTTTCTTGTCGGCACACGGCTTGATGTAACTGTAAGTCCCCTTGTGTTAGAGGATGTGCATAAACTACCTGACGGTGAGTGTCTGAGGGCCATTCTAACTTGGGTGAGGAAAAGCAGGTTTAATTTAAATCAAGCAAAAGCTTATTCATCAGCTAGTATACATTAATTAATTCTTAAGACGCTTGCAAGTTTCCAACTCATATTTGCTTATGCATTATGCTATGCAACAGCCTTGTTGCAGTTCAGGTGGATCTGTAACAAATGGCGTTACCTGAATAGTGACAGGGTAGGCGGTTTATATCGGTGGCAAGAACGATGTTTGTTCAAACAAACGTACCTTTAGAGTGGACAGAATAGCTATCACACTGGGCGTTGTTTCGGGGTGGGGTAATGATCAACATGAACGTGACATACTTTATGCACATTCCCTCATTGATAAAGTTGAAGATCGTGATGTCCTGGCCAATTCCAACTCATCAGCCACAATGG
The DNA here is from genome assembly GCA_030323885.1 of Branchipolynoe longqiensis. Classification (NCBI taxonomy): domain Eukaryota; kingdom Metazoa; phylum Annelida; class Polychaeta; order Phyllodocida; family Polynoidae; genus Branchipolynoe; species Branchipolynoe longqiensis. The sequence continues at coordinate 42,152,015 of CM059198.1, forward strand.
GTCATATGTTCTACCATGAGGGTTACTTATTGTATGCAAATGGCGTCAACACTCCTGCATGATTGTGTTTGCATGCTTGTTCCGTGTGCAGGCACACAGGCGCACAGTGTGACAGCACGCAGTGTGACAGTGCTGTGTGACAGACGCACAGTGTAACAGGCACACGATGTGATAGCACGCAGTGTGACAGGGCAGTAGTGTGACAGGCGCGCAGTGTGACAGGGTAGTAGTGTGACAGGCGTGCAGTTTGACAGTCACAATCAATCAATCAATAGTTCCATCCTCTAGTCGAGGGTTGGATGCAATGGTTCTCCACTTGTCCCGATGTTGTGCTGTTCTGATAGACTGTGAATAATTCAAGCCTGTCCACTGTGAAATATTTGTAAACCATGATGTTCTTGGTCTCCCTCTCCCTCTGCTGCCATTCACCTTCCCTTCCAACAATGTACGGTATATTGAACTCTGACGAATGATGTGGCCAAAATAAATAAGTTTCTTTGTCTGTATAGTGGCAAACAAGCTTTTCTTATTTTTAATTTTTCTGAGAACTTCTTTGTTGGTGATCTTCTTTGTCCATGATATTTTCATCATCCTTCGATAAGTCCACATCTCAAATGCTGCTAAACGTTTGTACATTTTCTTAGAGATTGTCCATGTCTCTGCCCCATACATTTAGAGTAGACCACACATAACACTGAAGAATACGCTTCCTTGTTTGTATTAATATCTTACTTGATGTTAACACTCTATTCATTTTGGAGAATGTTGTTTGGGCTATTGTTATCCTTCTTTTAATTTCTTCCTCACATCTCCCATCACAGTCACACAGTGTCACAATCGCACAATGTGATAGTGTGCAGTGTGACAGGGCAGTAGACTGAGTAGTGTGACAGGCATGCAGTGTGACATGCATTCAAGGTGACAGGTGCACAGTGTGGCAGACGCACGCTGTGATAGCATGCAGTGTGACAGGGCAGTAGAGTGACAGGTGTGCAGTGTGACATGCGCATAGTGCAGTGTGACAGGCGCGGGTGTGCAGTGTGACAGGGCAGTGTGACAGGGCAATGTGACATGTGTGCAGTGTGACATGCGAGCAGGGTGACAGGTGCGGGTGTGCAGTGTGACAGGCGCGCAGTGTGACAGGGCAGTAGTGTGACAGGCACGTAGTGTGACATGGCAGTGTGACAGGCACGCAGTGCGACAGGTGCGCAGTGCAGTGTGACAGGTGCGCATTGTCACAGGGCAGTGTGACATGGCAGTATGGCAGGCGTGCAGTGCAGTGTGACAGGCGTGCAGTGTGACAGGCGTACAGTGTGACAGGCGTGCCGTCTGCTCTACTCACCAGCTTCCCGACCACGGGTGCGAACCCAAACTGCACAAGTGAGAAGATGCCGAAGACCCAGCCCGAGACGCTGGGTGACATGCCTTTATCTTCTGCCTGAAGAACCAATCAATATATCATATAACGGTGTCAACACCAGTCTTGATATCCTTAACTTTCCATAAAAAAACATCCACCATTCAAATTGAATGCACATCAAAATCAGCTGGAAATCGAGGTTAATTAAATCATTACACAATAATACCGTAAATGATGTTACCGTTTACAACCATATCTTATTGAGTAGAGGTCATGGAAAACACCTCCTACCCCATTACATCTATACCCTGAGTGGTCGTCTCCACCTCGCAGCCATACTTAATGTTTGGCTAGGTGTCATTGTTGGGTGTTTTAGCTTACTTTAATTGGGGTGTTCACCTGGACTATAAACGACTCAAGAATTATTTTAAAGCCTATGCCCTTTTCTTGGTCTTGCCCCACGCACAGTTTAATCAGCCTAAGACCACTCGTGCTCTGCCTACCTCAGCCGGGAAGAAGGGCGCCATGAGGGCGAGGCACATGAAGGAGAAGACGTTGGAGATGAAGAGTGTGAAGAGGATGAGCCACTGAGTGCGGGTCGTCGTCGCCCACAGGGACGACGCGCCCGGGGCCGCCTGCCCCTTCGCCACCGTCTGCAACACACCGCATACTTTAATGTTACTAGGACGTAAAACAACAAACAAACAAACATTTGTATCTGCATAAGAAATGGGTAGGCCAGGCCATATATACTTCTTTGAAACAAGTTTCTGTCGATACATTTGAGATTTTCTTCATCTAAGATTAAAATGTCTAGATTTAGATCCATAGGAAGAGGAAGTTTGTCTGATTTTATTCACACGTTTCTCTCTTATTTATGGTGGTTAAAAACAAAAATTGAGAATTGGTAAGGACTCAGTTGACTTGTCATGTAGTGCAATTTTGTTGTATGCAGTTCTTGTAGCCATTTTTATTTTTTTTTTTTACATTTCAGATTCATAAAGTCTAGGTTTAGGTTTAAAACTCCAGATTCAAATATTTCTAGAACCGTTATTTTTTAGGCACCTCTGCATAAGTGCTTAGACTAGGCGTACAGATTCAAACTGTCTTTTCAAACTCTTCATACACAACAAACTTACCATTGGTGGATACTTCTTATTTTCAATCTCTTCAATTTTAATTATTCATAATGGATAGAGAATTACGAAGATTACACTTTAAGGTTTCCCACAGCCATTGAAAACCATGTAATTAGAAAAAAAACACAAAAAAAACCATAATTCATGACCTGAATTTATGGATTTTTCTGGTAAATATTGCATTTCTCTACATTAAAATGTAGATTAGACCTTTACCACCTTTCCCTCAGCTGAAACTGTGATAGTGATGTAAACAGCAGCCTCAGTAAGTAAGGTGACTGCCAGCTTTATGGGGAATTGGATGACTGTTGGTGTATGCATGTATTGCAGGTATAGCAATACCTCAGGGAGTTTAACGCCCCTGCCCTGCAGAGTTGTAAACCACTGCCTTGTGGTACAGGTTCTTGACAGAACTGAAGGCGTGGCATTTTCTGTGGCGGAGTGGTTAGAGTGTCTGACTTTTTTCTAGGTCAGACTCCTAATCTGAGGGTCGGCGTTTCGATTCCCCGTGCCCCCAGCTCTGCCAATTTGGATTTCCACCGCTGTGTATAACTTACAGCATCATCAAAGGCCAGTTGCTCTCATACCATGTCTATGTGGTGTGGGAGTTTCATAAGCATATTCAGTGCTAAACGAAGCGACCCAACCAGCCATGGTTGAACTCGTTTGAGCTCGTTTAAACTTGTTTCCTGTACAAAGGCTAGGGGACCAGGTTGGAAACTGAGCGATAATAGATGAAAACTCCTATGCCTCTGCCTGAGCAAATGAATGCCAGGGGACCAGGCTAGACCTCCACAGACTTAGCCTGGAAGCTTGACGAGCTGAAACGAGTTCAACCGAGGCTGGTTGGGTCGCACCGTGGCTAGTTGGGTCGCTCCGTTTTCCGCTGAATATGCATATGGCAGCTAAGCGCTGACCACTCAGTGGCGCCCCCTATTGCAAGGTGGGACTGGATGTGGCGACTGCTGGTGTTAATGGGAAGAACTAGCCAAGGACGACCGCGTCGCCAGGGCTCTAGAGTAGCGTGCGTGTGGTGTCGGTGTGGAGTGTTGACCAGAGTAAACAGGGAGGAGTGTGGTTAGTGTAGCATCCTTGTATTGGGAACCGGCTAAACGCGGCTGTGTCCCATGAAGGCAAACAATGTTCGAAACCAAAACACTTAGATTTTCTCAAATATATCCAAGTTAGACATTGGTACACTCACCAAGCATTCCTTGCAGGAGAGACGTTTTCTCAAACAGGATCATAAATATATGGAACAGTCTCCCACAAAATGTTATTGATGCCGAGTCAATAAATTCATTCAAGAATAGATTAGAAAAAGCATGGGCTGATGATCCAGGGAGATTTGACCCCTATTTCACCACAAGCTACTAATTATTTCTTGTGTTGCTTATTTACTTGCACTCAAGCAAAAATGAGAGACAAATAAGTGTTCACACTTCCTGTCTACCATTCATTATTTCGCTATTTTAGAAGGGTTATACTAAGCCAGTGTAATAGAACACTGCTGAAGCCTGTACAGACGGAATTTTGATGTGTTCGCCAAAATTAAATTGGCACAATTGCACTTCAAAGATATCCAAAGTTAGCGATTTAAAATAAGAGTGATTTCATTTGATGTCAGGTAGATAATAATGACGAACGTAATATCTTTATCTCAAAACTGACAGAAACTGAGGACTATCGGACTATAGCCCCATTCACACTGGCGAGTTAAAACGCTTCATCTAAATTGCCTTGTCTAGTTCGCTTCACATTCGCTGTGTGGACGCTACGCTAAAGTGATTTAGGGCTGAATCGATTCAGCTAGATCGGTTCATCTATACCACCTCACGTGGTAGTATAGATGAAGCGATTTAGCTTAAATCGACGTAAGTGGCATGTGTGGACGGTAGTGGCTTACTTGAAGCAGATTAAGCACGTCACACTATATAATATATTTTGGCCTATGAACCGGCTAGAGGTGCACAGATATTTGTTTAATCATTTATTTTTAGGTTTTCACTGCCCAGCAGAAGTTTTGACCGTTCCAAAACAATACGATTCAATTAATACATATCTAGGTCGAACCCACACTCTCTCGTGCTGACGTCGACTAACCGAAACTGGCGCTGGTTAGTATGGACTTGCTCATGCGCAGATATCGATTTCCGGCTAAAAGTACTGCATGTGTGGACACAACTCTAAATCGATTCATATAAATCGACTTGTCTAAGTCGACAAACTTTGCCCGTGTGAACACAGCTTTTGAAACTTTAATAGGAATAGCAATTTCTTCACAGACATCACTTCAAACAAGCCGGATACGATTAGCTCAGTGTCTCTACTAGCGTCGGCTTCCTCCATCTGCCATGTTTTCTCCGTTTATAATTAAAATAATATATATATATATAGTGTAATTTAATATATAAAGAAAGCATCATATTCAAGAGTTTCACCTAGCGTTTTGCTGTTGTTAAGTCTTAGAGCTCATATATATTTGAAATATTTGTTCATTTATTTTACACTTCATTCCCAGTGAAATTACATATATATAATGCCATCTTATATATGATCTCGATAACTTATTGCAGATAAAAACCTATCTGTAGTATATATATTCGACTTCTCTTGTGGGTAGCCAGAAACACACAAAGCTAGCATGTTTAAAAAAATGCTAGTACTGTTGGAAAACATGTTTTTGTCTTTAGATTTCTGTGTGCAAGCGATCATAATTTTCTTTTTAATTATGTTTATTATAGATAGATAAATTGAATTCTAATTATCAGATTCATAATATTTCTATTTTCAATTTAGGAAACTATTAATAAACATAAAACTCGATTTGATATCGGCAAAGGCTATACTCACGTCGTGCATAAAACCAATGCTGTCCAATAAACTTTAACTTAGTTTAAGATACACACATAATACACACGGAAGTTTGTGTAGCAGTCTGAGAGGCTAAGGTTTAATGTGGGCTAACACTGCATTTGGGGGAGGAAATCACCGAGTCAAAGTATTGCCCCCGCCCCTATTTTCCAATGCGGCAAATGAATCAGCGATGCCCCCCCCCCCCACACACACACACTTCAGTTAAGGGGCTGTCACATTAGGGTTTTTTGCGGGAGCGTATGGCGGCTTAGGCGCGTTACGTCATATACGTCGGCATACGCCGTATACGCTACTCATACGCTACGCATACGCTACTCATACGCTACTCATACGCTACTCATACGCCGCCAAATGCCGCCAGATGCCGGCTTATGTGAAGCGTATGAGGCATACGCCGCCATACGCTTTCATAAATCCGTCCGTCCAAATTTTGTTGTGCATGCTCAAAAAAACTCGACCTATGAGGGCGTATGGCCCATACTGTCAAAAAATGTCACAGCACGCTCCCATACGCTCCTCATACGCTCCTCGTACCCTCCTTGTAGGTTCCACATACGCTCAAAACCACCCAAAAGGTCACCAAATGTCATCATAGGCCGGCACGCGCAGGACCTACGTAGGTTTTCAATACGCTCCCGCCATACGCCGTAATGTGACAGGGCCTTTACATTACAAACCAACTCCACAGCTGTCTTCGTATGATAACAAGTGGGAGTAATAGTACACACACTGTCATTGGTAGATGTGCGCGCGCACTAATCGCCAGTTCACAGCACACATGCATTAGATTTTGCTTTAATACATTGTTAGAAGAGATGGTTGTTATTCCATGAGTAAAACCACTATATATGACAGGTATATTCTACAGGCAATGCTTCATTTTATTATATTATAATTTGTGTTGATCATTATACATGTACATTAGAAAATGTTCTCACAAAAAGGACAACTTTGGTCATGCTCTTCACTATACTTAGTTAGACCCTCCCCCCTCCAAATCAACCTTCACCATCCCGTGGAAGGCAACACACGGCCTTGGGAAAGCAGTCGGTGTTCCTCCATGAACAACCTGCCAAGTGAAGCGTGGACTGCGGCGGGACATGCGGGACATGCGGGACATGCGGGATATGCGTGATTCCACCAGGCCGGTCGTGGCGCTTAAACTTTGAAGGCAGCTGCTTCAGCTGGTGACCAGTGCTGAAAACAAAGCAGGTACGTACCGGGTTGCTGGCCATGCCCGTGCTGCGTCCGAACATCCCGCTGCAGCTGTGCGACCTTATGTAGGGCGCCGACCCACTCCGGCGCCAGACGTGAGGCACGCCCCGCCGGCACCGCCCACTTCCCGTCCCACGTCCGGGTCCGCTCCCGGGGCCGCCGTCACTCAGCAGCATCAACGTCTCGGTGGGCGGGGCGTCTGCCTTGCTACGCCCCATGACGGCGAGTGGCGTCTAAAGTGGCGGCAATAGAGTCAGCCAGGTGGAGTCTGTGATATGCGAGTTGTCGTACTTTTCAACGCAAGGCCTGGAAAAGGCGAAACCGAATGTTTAGGATTATTGTCGGTTCATTCGGGCATGTGGTCGTGCTTGTACTTGGGAGTTCCCAATCTTTGTGATTTGTTTGGGTTTTATTTAACGACAAACATTCCAATGGGTGATCTGCCAGCCGAGCAACTAATGTTACATTAAGTTAAGTTCATACTTAAACAAAATACATTGATAATGATACCATAAATCAGCATTTGGCATTATTACCTAGAATCAGATATGCCCCTGTATTTATGTATGTATGTGTGTATGTATGTATGTGTGTGTATGTATGTATGTATGTATGTATGTATGTATGTATGTATGCATGTATGTATGTATGTATGTATAGGTAAACCATTCAGATATATATATATATACATATATAATAATTATGTGAGACTTACCTGGATATAGTTGACATATACTTGTGGTTTTACCGAGTCCGATAGCCTTGGCTTGTTACAGTACAGTGAGAGAGCAACATGTCCACTTAATTCAATCTTTACCTACTAATTACTGAAATTATGTTCTAAATTATTATTATTCCCTTTTTTCCCTGTTTTCTTGTTTTACTCCGTTCGGCAAGCCAAAGTTTCCTACCTTCACCCCGGGTTAGGTTGGGTGGAGTCTGTACTATAACAAGCCGAGGCTATAAGACTCAGTAAAACAACAATTATGTGTCAACTATACCCACGTAAGTCTCACATAATTATTCTATTTCACCTCGTCCCCTAGCCTCTTGGCTAATTATAGCACAGTGAGATGTCTACGTAATCATAATTTCGGTTTCATCTCATATTGCTCAATTTCTTAATGTGCTTGAATTCTGAGTTCAATTACTTCTTTGGAACATAATTGTGACTTTGATTTATTAGCCCTTGATCTAAATGGTCACAGCAATGTTATATTGTATGCATTTATTGAGTAATCTGCAATAAGTAACAATTTATCCTATTTAGTCAGTGCAATAATTTTGAAAGTGAATTTAACTAATCACTTTGCCTCTTAGGTAGTGAAGCATCATGATCACTGACTAATACCCATATTCTATGCAGTTAAGCCTGCTCCTTCAACTGATACAAGTTGGGTAATATCTGCTTTCTAAGTTAGAAGTGGAATTTTTCCCTCCATCTTAAAACCTAAACAATCCAAAAGTAGGTTGTTTCCTAAGAAAGCCAACACCCAGTAATGATTTTTCCCTTTTTTATTAAAGGGATCAGTTGTGTGTTAAACAACTGCCCATTGGTAGTTGTATGTTAGGCTTAGTTGGGTCCTATGTGTTCCTTGGTTGCACAAGGAATGTCCAATGTTGGTAGGTGTATGTCAGGCTTTAAATGTCTGCTGGTCTGGGTCTGTCTAAACAGCCAGTAGAGAGTGCATACTTGTGCTTATCACACTCAATCATGACCTCAGCCAATAAAGTTGATTACCTCATGGTTAATTATCTAGTACTACCCTGGCTGGGTATCTGGCCACAAGTCAGACTGTGTGTGTAAACACACCCCATACAGCTAGTAGTATATATATATTTATGTAGCCTGTCCACGTGTCATCATCATCATCATGCTGTCAGTCGCGATGCGACTGACAGCATGATGACAAGGACTGCTTTCATTACTTGACTGCCACTCTTACATTTCATGAAAGCTGCCTGCAGAAGTGTTGAAGTGCTGCCACAGTGACATGGTTTTCTGTTTAGGGTTTGCTCCCTTAGCCTTCGGTTCTGTCAAGAACCTGCCTGTACCACAAGGCAGTGGTTTACAACTCTGCAGGGCAGGGGCATCAAACTCCCTGAGGTATTGCTATACCTGCAATACCTGCATACCCAGTGCCAGTGTAATGACTTGGAATGTCTATTATAGTACCAATGTGAGTTGTACTAAAGTGGAGCATTGTGTAACACCCAGCCAACTGGATCCACCCTGCCAATAAGACTTAAATAGGCTTTCCCTATACAATAATACAGGGGGTTCACATAGAGTGAAAACACAAATATGTACATATATCCCTACTTCTGGGGTTTACCTGCTCATGACTTTCAAGTTCCTCTTTCATAGCGTGAGAATTCACAACTAGTGTGTCTGTACATATACACAACTGTCTGGGGTTTTCATGCCCATGACTCTCACTCCCATATGGGTTATGGGGTTTAACGCCCTGAAGGGCCATTAATGTCATAGTTGACATAGTGCTGCACAGCATCTATGTCCATATGACAATGAACTGGTTGTTCATGGTGTCATAGATGAGCTTTGCAATCCGTCTGACTACAGCTCTCTGAATGGTATCACAACTGGTAAGTGTGATAGTGTGCATAGTGCCGCATGGCATCTATGTCCATATGACAATGAACTGGTTTGTTCATGGTGTCATAGATGAGCTTTGCAATCCGTCTGATTACAGCTCTATAGTGCCACATGGCATCTATGTTCATATGACAATGAACTGGATTGTTCAGGGTGTCATAGAAGAGCTTTTCCTGTTGTCTGACTACAGCTCTCTGAGAACCACACGACCACACCTCTGGAGACTGACAACATCAGGTGCCTGGTCAGTTGTCTCATAACGATCATATGACAATGAACTGGATTGTTCAGGGTGTCATAGAAGAAATGTTTCAGTCCGTCTGACTACAGCTCTCTGAGAACCACATGACCACCGCTCGGGGGACTGGCCACATAGAGTGCCTGGTTTGTTGTCTTATAATGATCACCCCTCGGGGGACTGGCAGCTTTATTCTCATGATCTGATAACCAATTGTCCACCTGTCGGGGGACTGGCACTGTGAGGTACCTGATCAGTTGTCTCATAATGATCACCCCTCGGGGGATTGGCAGTTTTATCCGCATGATCTGACAACCAATTGGCCAGCTCTCGGGGGTCTGGCACTGTCATGTGCATGGTCAGGTGTCCAAGATCACCCCTTAATTGGTGCATGATTTGACAGCAGCAACTGGCCACATACCGGCCACCGGTTGCCTTCCAAGTCACACCATTGTGATATTTCCTTCGATGTTGCTAGGAAGTAAAACAACAACAAACAACCCAAGTCCTATTCCCTTTAAAGGGACAAAGGTGGTCAGCATTACTCTCAAAAAAGATATGTGGTAACCCCCGTGAGCACATGGCTTGGGCTGACATGTTCAAGTGTCAAGCCTGAGCACCTGTGACCACATGGTCAAGGCCGGTGGGACCTCCTGCGCATCCTACCATTATTCCAATTAAGCACACTCAGTTTGCATAAACATGTGTATATTGTATACAGACAGTATAAGAGGATCCATAGGGTCAAGTAATAGCACTACTGGTGAAAAAATAGTAGTGTAAAGCACTCACAGCCCAGAAAAAGTCCACTGTCATGTGTATGGTGGGTATCCTCCTCACCCGCTGTCATCAACGATGCCATAGACCTCCCTTCCGCCCACCACTTTGACCGCCCCTTCACCAAGACCGAGCTCGAAAGGGCTCTCCACCCCCTATGGAGGAAAACGGCCCCCAGAGTAGATGGTGTACCAACCACAGTGTGGACCCGCCTCTCCACACACAACAGGGAAACACTGCTCCCCCTCCTAAACTCGGTCTACAAACAAGCGATCATACCACAATCATGGAAAGACGCGGTCATTGTTCCCATCCAAAAAAAGACCCAGGCGAGTTCAGGCCGATCTCAATGCTGCAATCCCTTGGGAAAGTAATAAGAGAGAATTGTGCTAGGCCAGCTCGAAACCTTCTCCAGCAACCCAGTCAGCAGCTTCCCCAAAGAACTGGTAGCCAGTCTCACCCTCCTCGAGGAGATATTACATGCCAGTGGACGAGGCTTTGGTGCGGCTGTCATATTCCTCGACCTCGAGGAGGCCTTCGAGCTGGTTGACCACAACGTTGTCCTTGCCTCCATCGTTCAGCTGGGAGTTACCGGGAAGCCTCTGGCATTCGTGAAGAACTACCTACATGACAGGCGAGCCAGTGTCCGCTTCCAGGGCAGCACCTCTCCCCTCAACCATCTAAAAAATGGCATCCCTCAGGGACCTGTGCTCAACCCCTTCCTCTTTAATGCTGTAGTCGCTGCCCTCATAAGCCAACTGAAAACAGGCATTACTGAGCACCATCTCAAACATGTCAAGATTCTTGCTATGCAGATGATATCGCTGTAGACTGCTCACGCACCAGGGACATGCCCCTCCTCATGGAGGATGTCTTGCTCCTACTCAGCGACACCTGCCATGATCTGGTGCTCAAAATGTCCTCAAACAAAACCAAAGCCATGATGATGTTCACTGATCAGCCTCCCCACCCACTCCGAACCGCAGATCTGGACATCGAATGAGTGGACACCTTTGACTACCTCAGAGTCAGGCTTCATCACAAACTCACCATGAGACCACTTGTGAAGCAACTGGCCTCCAGAATGAACAAGAGGCTTCTTCTAATGACTAATGACTAATACACTATCAGACAACCAACCTGTCACATGTGGTGTACCCCAAGGTTCAGTGTTAGGGCCACTACTCTTTATAATCTATGTAAACGATCTTGAAAAATGGTTGCAAACTGAATGCCTCCAACTATATGCAGATGACACAGTCATATATGCAAATGGCACGACAGAAGAGGAGGTAATAACTAAACTAAATAAACTCCTACTAAAACTAGATGAGTGGTGTGAGTCCAACAAAATAACCATCAACACAAGCAAATCAAAAACAGTACTCTTCTCGCATAAACAAATGCCAGAAAGAAAATTACACTGTAAGTTAGGAAACCAAACACTAGAAAATGTAGACCATTACAAATACCTAGGCCTTGAGTTGGACAGCCAACTAAACTACAACCTATGTATAAATAAAATTATACAAAAAGTAAACCACAAACTGTGGCTATTTGCAAAGCTAAGAGACTACATGACACAAGAAATGTCAATAAAAATCTTCAAGGGCATGGTGCCTCCCCTATTTTGACTATGGAGATGTAAACTATATGGGTGCGAGAAAAGAACTACTAAAAAAACTGCAAACACTGCAGAACAGAGCCCTAAAAATCTGTCTAAGAGTAGACAAGCTGCACCCCACCTATGACATACACAAAAGAACCAAAGTGAAATTACTAGAAAATAGGAGAATAATTCATTTGAAAACATTAGCATATAGCTATAGTCAAAACATTAAACTTCTAACAAAACCACAAAGGGCTACTAGAGCAAATAATGCACCACTACTAAAGCAGACCAGAAGCCAAATAAAAGCTCATGAGAGAAGCACGCTGGAAATGGCTGCCAAGGTGTGGAATGCCCAAATGGTAAAGGAACGACAAATTCCTGACCTAAAAACTTACAAAAAATATATGTGCAAAATATAAGGCCAGGAAACCCCCACTAAGCTGCACTGCAAAGGGGCATGTGATATGTCACGGCCCACCAGCGGGACACCCAATGGAAGGTAACTATGCCAAAAGTAGCCAGATAACACACCACACAGCTACGTACAAGCCTATGATATGTAAATAGGAGTAGGCTAGTCTAGTAATAAGAGGAGAAAAAATAAATACATATATACCAAGAAAATTAAAAAAAACTAACATAGGCTATTAACCATACCAACCAATTATCTGTCTGCTACTGAAATGCAGGCAAACAAATACCTTATCAGCAGCCACTGTGTGGTAAGATAACACCAACACTACAACTGGCCAGCATTGAAAACAAGCCTGGGTACCCGGGCTTATATGCTATGGACAGTATAAATACAGCCTCAATAAAAAAAATGACTAGAATCTCTGGGTTCAACTGGGGAGCCCCAGCCGAAGTACTCAGTCTCTTTTACAAAGAGGGCGTGTGGGCCCTCTATGACTATGTAGCCAACACCATTTCCTGGATTGGTTACTGTAGAGACAACCGTAGGGCCCGCCTCCCTCGCAGTAGCGCCCTGACCAAAGACCTCCTCATCCTGGAAAGAATCCAATACCAGGCAGCGCGACTCATCACCTGAGCTCGCAGGACAACGAGAGTTGAGATCCTCTTCCTTGAGGCCAACCTCCCACCGCTCCACTTATGCAGAAAACACCTGCTGGCAAACCACCTCTGCCAAGCTCTGACTGCAGGCCATTCGACCTTCTACCGCCGTGCAGCCTCTTACCTTCAAAATGGTCCAAGACGACGCCTCGACCTCTCCTGGGGAACGAAGATGGCCATCCGCATCCTGAAGCAATCCCATGGGGTGGCACTCGCTGATGCCTCTGACCTTCAGGCAAGACCTCCCTGGTACTCCATGCCCATAGAGGTCAGGCTCACCAGCATCTGCTCAAGCAAAAGTAACTACCCGACCATCGTCCTCAAAACCCTGACACAGGAAACCATCGCCCTGGCCAAAGAGGACTTCCCTCAAGCCACCACGGTTTACACCAACAGCTCGCGCAACCCTGACACAGGCCAAGCCGGGGCTGGATACTGCCTACCAGACAGGCAGGCTGGATGCCTTATCAGGGTCACGGACTACTCTGCCACCCTCGATACAGAGCCATGCACTGACCCACCTGCAACACTGCAACTGCATAGTATTCACCGACTCGCTCAAGGCAGCCTGCAAGATCAAGGACCACAGAGCTTGCCACTCTCTGGCCATTTTGATCCAGAACACCATCGCCACCAGGCATGAAGCTTGCCTCGACACAGTGCTAGTTTGGGTTCCTTCCCACATAGGGCTATCCGGTAATGACCAGGCCGACTCAGCTGCTCTGGACGGTTCTCGCCACCCTGAGATCGACCTTGTCATAGGCAACTCCCTGTCCAAACTCAAAGCCACCTGCTCTAGAGCCATTGCTACACCGTCAGGAACCCATACTCTATCAGTTGGGCCTGGCACAAAAATGTCAGGGAGTGCCTACCAGTCCCAAAAAACCTCTCTGCTTCCGTGCAAGAGGCGGTCATATGCTTCAGGACTGGATATCGACACCGCTGTATTGCAACGATGTCCCTGCAGTGACCAAATCTTCAATGTCGCCCACATCCTGGCATCATGTGTGGCCTTTGACAGGACCGCCATCCGAGACTTCCTCGGCCCACCACACAACCTGTCTGACAACCAAGCTGCGCTCGCCATCTTCACTAGGATCTCTGAGTCCTCATGGGAGCCACTCGGCAGATTCTATAGACAGAACTACCACACCATCGAGATAGTCAGTGGCCTTGAACCCATTGACACCGACTCTGAACCTGACAGTAACGACGGTGACTAGCAACCACCAAGCTGCAGGGTTGCACCAAGCTGCACCCTATGACCTCCCCGAGAGCCCAGCGTGGTCCCAGGGGCCGGAAGCACCACATGGTCAAATCAAGGAGCCCCGCGAGGTCCCATCAGGGAGCCCGTGAGGTCCCATCAGGTAGCCCCGTGAAGTCCCATCAGGGAGCCCCATGAGGCCCCATCAGAGAGCCCTATGTGGCCCCAAACAAATCCAAAGCTAAAGCAAATGGAAGGCAAACTAACCCCGACCCACCCACCACCCCTGGCTCACACCCCGCCAGGGCTCAGCGCAACACAGCCCAGGCAGAGAGCGCCGTGAGGTCCTTACCTCGAAAATATAACTATTAATATCGCCGCCAATGTGGCGGTAGCCTTAATAACGCTTCGAATTTAGGGTTAAATTGATCAAATTTCACTTATTGCGTATGTAATTCTGTTAAATATGATCGCATTCAATAGATTTGAGCCTAATATATGGCTACAAATGCAGAGGGATTTCCCAAATCTATAAATAAATTCACGTTCAGCTATAATGAAAGTGTTACGCGCTCCTGCATACGACTTGACAGAGTTCCCGACGTCGGTGATAGCTAAACGGTAACAGGGTCTAACACCAAACCCCGCTAACACTGACTCCTGCATATGGCCCCTGGTGGTATGTAAGTGCATTAAGCACCTGTGATCATGTAGCAGCACACTGCGTGGTGACTGACAGCAGGTTCCTGAATAGATCACACGGGTATAATACAACGACCTGCCTACATGCCACACCCACTGCCCGCCCTACTCGGTGCAGCTGTACACCTGGTGGTATATAAGTGCATTAAACACCTGTGATCATGTAGCGGCACACTGCGTGGTGACTGACAGTGACAGCAGGTTCCTGAATAGACCATTGTGAGTATAATACAACGACCTGCCTACACGCCGCACCCACTGCCCGCCCTACACGGTGCAGCTGTACACCTGGTGGTATATAAGTGCATTACACACTTGTGATCATGTAGCAGCACACTGCGTGGTGACTGACAGCAGGTTCCTGAATAGACCATTGTGGGTATAATACAACGACCTGCCTACACGCCGCACCCACTGCCCGCCCTACTCGGTGCAGCTGTACACCTGGTGGTATATAAGTGCATTAAACACCTGTGATCATGTAGCGGCACACTGCGTGGTGACTGACAGTGACAGCAGGTTCCTGAATAGACCATTGTGGGTATAATACAACGACCTGCCTACACGCCGCACCCACTGCCCGCCCTACTCGGTGCAGCTGTACACCTGGTGGTATATAAGTGCATTAAACACCTGTGATCATGTAGCGGCACACTGCGTGGTGACTGACAGTGACAGCAGGTTCCTGAATAGACCATTGTGGGTATAATACAACGACCTGCCTACACGCCGCACCCACTGTCCGCCCTACTCAGTGCAGCTGTACACCTGGTGGTATATAAGTGCATTAAACACTTGTGATCATGTAGCAGCACACTGCGTGGTGACTGACAGCAGGTTCCTGAATAGACCATTGTGGGTATAATACAACGACCTGCCTACACGCCGCACCCACTGCCCGCCCTACTCGGTGCAGCTGTACACCTGGTGGTATATAAGTGCATTAAACACCTGTGATCATGTAGCGGCACACTGCGTGGTGACTGACAGTGACAGCAGGTTCCTGAATAGACCATTGTGGGTATAATACAACGACCTGCCTACACGCCGCACCCACTGTCCGCCCTACTCAGTGCAGCTGTACACCTGGTGGTATATAAGTGCATTAAACACTTGTGATCATGTAGCAGCACACTGCGTGGTGACTGACAGCAGGTTCCTGAATAGACCATTGTGGGTATAATACAACGACCTGCCTACACGCCGCACCCACTGCCCGCCCTACTCGGTGCAGCTGTACACCTGGTGGTATATAAGTGCATTAAACACCTGTGATCATGTAGCAGCACACTGCGTGGTGACTGACAGCAGGTTCCTGAATAGACCATTGTGGATATAATACAACGACCTGAATACACGCCGCACCCACTGCCCGCCCCTCACTCAGGTGCCACGCTGTACCACCTGGTGGTATGTAATGTGCATTAACCACCACCTGTGGATCATGTAGCGGCACACTGCGTGGTGACTGACAGCAGGTTCCTGAATAGACCATTGTGGGTATAATACAACGACCTGCCTACACGCCGCACCCACTGCCCGCCCTACTCGGTGCAGCTGTACACCTGGTGGTATATAAGTGCATTAAACACCTGTGATCATGTAGCGGCACACTGCGTGGTGACTGACAGTGACAGCAGGTTCCTGAATAGACCATTGTGGGTATAATACAACGAGCTGCCTACACGCCGCACCCACTGCCCACCCTACTCGGTGCAGCTGTACTCTGACCCACTTCAATGCACTCACATATAGGTGTCAATAACATACCACAGATGTACAGCGCTATGGTTGTTTGATACAATGGCCACTCTGCCTAGAATTGGAGTGGAGCATTGAAGTAGACTACCCCAACAAGACAAGTTATACTTATAGAGCACAGTAGTGCTAGAGTAGTTAGATTTTATATATATGACTTTACGAAATATGTACTTGTCGTTACCTAGCCTGGCGGTCGGTATTACTAGGATAGGGGAACGGCTGGTTAGCTCAGTATCAGGATAATGTGACTGAATGAGAAATCCAGTCATGGGGCCAGCGGTCTGGTCTCTCAGTGGGGCAGCACTATAAAGTCGCATTGAGTGCACACTGTCACAAGTCAGTGCCCACACTGACATGACCTTGGAAGTTGTCGGGACCTAAATCACAAAAAAAGCTAAATCACATCTGACATATTTTGGGGGATACATTAGTTGTTTAAGCAGGGGAAATTTCAATCGTGGACAATCGGTCTTCCTCATTCCACTGCGCTTTGTCCTATCCTAGTAATGCTGAACGCCAGGCAAGGTAGTGACAAGTATCAATTTTTAAGTTATTGGTGCGACTCGAACAGGGTTCCAACCTGCGGGTTCGAATCCCACGTACGATAACGGTAGACGGGCGCTCAACTCATTCGACCATCCCTTTTGATCACATGCATAATTACGCAATACCAGATCCAAGTGCACACGCGTGAAGGGAGTTACATCATGGGGCGTAATCGATTAATCAACTCGGGTCACCCGAGCACACTCGGTTATTGGTGCCAGTGTGTTCACCCAGAAGGACTTCCCTCATAACCGGTGTTCCTGTAACAGGCGTGCATGCAGTAATTTGACAATACAAATTAAACAGCTATAGATTGTAGAATACTGACGTGCTCCGGCCTTGCTCTTTCAGATCACATTAAAAAGGACACATTTTGTGTGTAAATATTACTTCGTCAGAATTGATCTGTTGTTAGTGTTCTTCAGCTGTTAGCATTGGCAGTTATTTACACGCACACATATGGTAATAAAGGTAGCACTACATTGAAAGGACTAAACTTGTTTTACTGCTGAAATGACCCGCTTTGCCTCATAGGGCATCTCCAATATAATAAACCTGCCGCAGCTGTAAGAATGCTGAACCACTCACACCACTGCCCCGTCCTGATATGACTTTAGATGTTGCCATGACGTAACACAACAACAACCAACCACTCACACTGCTGCCCCGTCCTGATATGACTGTAGATGTTGCCATGACGTAACCCAACAACAACCAACCACTCACACCGCTGCCCCGTCCTGATATGACTGTAGATGTTGCCATGACGTAACACACCAACAACCAACCACTCACACCACTGCCCCGTCCTGATATGACTTTAGATGTTGCCATGACGTAGCACACCAACAACCAACCACTGACACCGCTGCCCCGTCCTGATATGACTGTAGATGTTGCCATGATGTAACACACCAACAACCAACCACTCACACCGCTGCCCCATCCTGATATGACTGTAGATGTTGCCATGACGTAACACACCAACAACCAACCACTCACACCGCTGCCCCATCCTGATATGACTGTAGATGTTGCCATGACGTAACACAACAACAACCAACCACTCACACCGCTGCCCCGTCCTGATATGACTGTAGATGTTGCCATGACGTAACACACCAACAACCAACCACTCACACCGCTGCCCCGTCCTGATATGACTTTAGATGTTGCCATGACGTAACACAACAACAACCAACCACTCACACTGCTGCCCCGTCCTGATATGACTGTAGATGTTGCCATGACGTAACACAACAACCAACCACTCACACTGCTGCCATCGCCAATTGGTCAGTGAGATAGTGAGCTTGTCTGTGAACCCAGTGATGTGTGACCTCAGAAGCTGGGTGCCACGAATGGCAGACCGTGTCCAAATGCTGCAGACCAGAGCAGCACGCACCATTGGAAAATCAGGCACCCAGCACCATGACCCAATATCCCACCCAGTCACATTATCCTGACACTGCGCTAGCCAGTCCTTGCCCAATCCTGTTGCTGCTGAGTGCCAGGCTAGGAAGTGATAAGTTTCAATTTTAAAGTAATTGATTTTACTCGACCGGGAATCTCCGACACGCGAGGCCCGCAATTCGGCCACCGCACCTGGCACCTAGATGACAGCACAATATAAACACGGGGGTGCTACAGTCAGATAGAACGACCAGGAGGATGACAGCACAATATAAACAAAGGGGTGCTACAGTAGGACACAACCACCAGGATCACAACACAATATAAACAAGGGGCTGATACAGTAGGACACAACAACCAGGATCACAGGACAATATATAGAAGGGGGTGCTACAGTAGGACACAACAACCAGGATCACAGTATGAAATCCTGCACTGCCATATGAAATCCTACTATGAAATCCTATGTTTGCGGGCCCCCGCATTTATGCGGGTTTTGAAAGCTATTGAAATGGCCGATCCAGCTAGGTGGCACACGGAGTTATGACTGTTTTCACAGTTGGCACTCATGCCGTTGGCTGAACTGCCAAAAGGGCTCTACTGCCCCGATACCCACTTCCGGTCTATGGTTCATAACTCTCCTTCCCTCCCTTCTATCTTCTATGAATTATACATTAGAGCTTACCCGATAGTAGACACAACACACGACACAACACGCGATCCGAGTTCAGCACCAGCCAGAAGACGAAGAGTAGATAAGATACTGAATGCTTAGTTTTATTCAGTTATATATATATGATTTTAGATACATACCAGTGTGGATGATACCGGCCTCCTTATTGGCTATTACACTCATGCACACCAGTCGTTCCTATCCCGCATGATCTCTCCCTAACGTAGCTCCTCATTGGCTGCCTTCATGACCACCTCCCTCCCACCCAGACCTGGCCACTACCCAGCTATCTTGGGATTAACATGGTGACCCTGTGGCTGTGCGAGATAAGAGGGAGGAATGTTGATTAAAGGTGTACCTCTTCCCTCCCCCAGTGCGAGCATTATAAAGGGAGTACTGTTTCCCATTCAGCCATATCGATACCCACTACATACTTAATCGGAGAATTTTACAACAGGACAATATAAACAAGGGGGTGATAGAGTAGGACACACTTACCAGAATCACAACACAATATAAACACAACTACCGCCCGCCGCCGCCCGCCGCCGCCCGCCGCGCCGCCGCCGCCGCCGCCCGCCGCCGCCCGCCGCCGCCCGCCGCCGCCCGCCGCCGCCCGCCGCCGCCCGCCGCCGCCCGCCGCCGCCGCCCGCCGCCGCCCGCCGCCGCCCGCCGCCGCCCGCCGCCGCGCCGCCGCCGCCCGCCGCCGCCCCGCGCCGCCGCCCGCTGCCGCCCGCCGCCGCCCGCCGCCCGCCGCCCGCCGCCCGCCGCCGCCCGCCGCCGCCCGCCGCCGCCCGCCGCCGCCCCCAGCCCCCCCTGTCGTACCGCGCCACCGACCAGCAGCACGCGCACTGGCGCTGTCCTCTCAACAAACCTTCGACCGTATAGCTTTGTTTGTTGTCTTGCGTCCTAGCAACATCTAAGGTCATATCAGGATGGGAACTGACTTGTCACAGTGCGCACTCATGTCAACTTTATAGTGTTGCCCCACTGGGAGACCAGGCTGCCAGCACCATGACCTAATATCCCACTCAGTCACATTATCCTGACACTGAACCGATCAGTCCTGGCCCTGTCCTACTAATGCCGAATGGCTAGGAAGCGACAAGTATCAATTTTTAAGTCATTGGTTTGACTCGACCAGCGTTCGAAACCACAAACTCATGGGTTTGGATCCCCCGATCTCCCAAAACAAGAGACGGATGGTCACCTCATTCAGCCATCCCATCTGGGCCTGTATGCAGGAGTCAGTGGTAGGGGGTTTTGGTGTTACAGCCTATTACTGGGTGGCTATCGCCGACGTCGAGAACTGTGTCAAGTCGTATGCAGGAGCGCGTAACACTTTGATTATAGCTACCCGTGAAGTTATTTATAGATTTGGGAAATCCCTCTGCGTCATGTAGCCCCAAATCTATTCAATGCTGTCATATTTAACAGAATTACATACGCAATAATTGAAATTTGATCAATTTAACCCTAAATTCGAAGCGTTATTAAGGCTACCGCCGCATTGGCGGCGATATTAATATTGTTGAACCGACGAATGCAAGCAACCGCCGCCGCCACCGCCAGTATGGAAAGCGACGTCGATGCGGCAGCGGCGGCGGAGATTTGTTTACTTTACACTCATCGATTCGAACATATTAATATCGCCGCCGTTGCGGCGGCAGCATTAATATTGCTTCGAATTTAGGGTTAATTTCATGAAATTTCACTTATTGCGTATGTAATTCTGTTAAATATGACAGCATTGAATAGATTTGGGCCTAATGAACTCGCTATACCTCCTATTTACCAGGGGTAGGGTAACACCGGGTAAGCTTTTGGTGTTAGGCCTATCACCGCTTCGTGCATACCATTTTTCGTCGCTACCCGGGAAATTCACGACTACCACCGTTTTGCCTTGCTGCCACCGAATAGCACCGGCTACCGCATACAGGCCCAGGTGACTGTATATCAGATTGATTTGGAAGAGGCCAAGTAATTATATAGATTCCTGGTCTGACTGGCATGGGAATGGACTAAGAGTACAAGAAATGGCTTACACTGTTACATTTGACACGAGTGGTGTATTCATGCAGACGAAAAAGGAGCATGCAAAGGTTTGAATAGTTATTTATTCGAAAATAATAGATTGTATCTTATATGCTTTATGTATGCATAATGTCGCCCACTCATATATATGAGTGTGTTAACTATGTATATATTTTAATTGGTTTGAAGATTTTAGATAAATGCTATATTTACACGTTCACATAAATATCCATACTTTATGTGATGTATAATGCATTATGCGAGTATAAATGCAAGGGTAACATGTACATCCTATCTTTCCTTGTGCGCATTGGTGGAGCGCCCCCCCCCCCCTCCCAGCGGTCGGGTATTGCCGGGCAGGTGCTCCTTGCGTCACACGCTGGAGGAAAATTTTGGAGCGTGGAGTGAGCAGACATGTTTTTTCGCTCCCGCTCCCGCTCCCGCTCCCGCTCCCGCTCCCGCTCCCGCTCCCGCTCCCGCTCCCGCTCCTGCTCCCGCTCCCTGCTGCCCCATGCTGCACCGACATCCACACTAGGCAGCTTATCATATCCCTGCTGCATTACAATGCCGAACCACTATGCACCATTTGCGGTATCCTGCACAAGCCGGAGGATGTGGACACCTGTGCTCATAAGCAGAGTGATAGTGCTGTGATGGAGGGGGTACATACAAGGGTGTCCAGGCGCACCTCGGAGGAGCGCGCGGCGAGGACGAGGTAGCCGGGTTCGATGCAAGCTAAGTCACTGGAGGACCGGGAACGCTCCATACAGGCGGAAGTCGATGATATGGAGCGTGATGAGCAGATCGCAGTGCTGGAGCAGAGGCGCGACCGCCTCCGCCAGAAACGCGCTGACAGAATGTCCGGCACCGACGATCATCGGCCACTTCCGGCGACAGTGGCTCAGCCGGCCCCAGCGCAGCCGCCAGTGCCGGCCGGTGAGCACTCGACCTATGGCACTCTTAGAGCGTGCCGTCGCACTCGGGGACGCAACTGCCACCGCCACAGGTCGGACTCTAGAAGTCGGTCCAGCAGCTCTACATGGAGACGACGAAGTAAGTGGTCATTGAACAAATTCACCTAAATTCTAAGGACATGCGGAAACTGAACCTGCACAAACTCCTCGCTGCCTGAACCCTTTGGCTGTTGAACATAGATGACCTGATGATGCGCGACTATCGTGCATTCGTCGAACATGTGCTCTTCCTTTTGGTCAGGGCCATGACTGACGATTTTAAGGATGCTGCACACGTAGCCTATGACACTGCCATAAGGAAGAAGGCAGAATCCATGGGTTTGCCGCCTTCGCTGAGGGATTCCGCGGAGCAAGTGTGGTCCATTATGGTCCGCACCATATGAAGCCACCTAAGCAGGGTCTGACAACTCAGACAGGCCGCCGCCGTGGCACACTTCTGGTAAAAGGACCTGTTTCCTCTGGAATAAGATGGCTGCTCCAAGTCTGAGGAGGTTTGCGGCTACACCCACGCTTGTAGCAAGTGCGGCAGAAAAGCACACAAGGTCATTAAGTGCACCCGAGACTGACCAGATGGGCCGTGCACCCGCACCAGCCAACGGAATAGGGGTGGTGGGGTTGATGATGATGATATGGGGGGGGTGATAATATGGTTGATGACATTATTATTCATGATATTTTTGGTTCTGAGACCCATTGCGGTGCTTACATGCCTTGTTTCATGATGGATTGTCGCAACATTGATTGCCCTGCTTCAGATGATGATACCGTTAAAGCCCCTGCCCATTCCATCGCCACCCATTCCGGTGCTGGTCTGGCCCCCACTGTTGATAACTTTGCATGTTGAGTGTGAGGTTATTGATGATATAGTTAAAAGCACCGCCGCTGCTAGCCGCGCTGCCACTGTTGATAACCTTGCTTGTGTTAACCGTGTTACATGTGAGGGGATTGATGATATAGTTGAACACACACCGCCGCTGCTAGCTGCGCTGCCACTGTTGATAACCTTGCTTGTGTTAACCATGTTACATGTGAGGGGATTGATGATATAGTGGAATGCACCGCCGCTGCTAGCCGCGCTGCCACTACTGATAACATTGTTCACCGCGTTACATGTGAGATTATTGATGATATATCTGAACGCACCACCACCGATGGCCGCGCTACCTCCGCTGATGATAGTGTTGCAACCCCCGGTAGGCGAGGTTCCACACTTGGCGGGAAATGCCGCGTCCCTTCACTTGATAACCCCGGTGCGGGCTATCCCCCAGGACGGGACTGGCATATCAATTTATTATGTGTGACGCTGCTGCGGCGGCCACGCCCACCACCGCATGGCGGGGCTGCGGGCGCGGCTGCCACAGCGGCGTCACACATAATAAATTTGTAATTTGTAAAGATGTACTGATACGCCCGTTGGAGGCGATGCCACATCTGCCAGCTTTAATTTACTGCCCGGCGCTTCTTTATGGGTGTGGGTGGCGACAGGAAAGTGATTAGAGGTGGAGGCGAGAGCCGTGACATTGGTCAACGCTCAGCCGCCCCAGCTGCCACCGGCCCTGATAGTGCTGCGGGTGAGGGCTCCAGCAGTGGCCCCACCATTCACCCAGATAGTGCTGCAATGGGTGGTACCACGAGTGTTGTGTTCATGGACTGAGCTGCCTGGACTTGCCCCATTGATGGAACTGAGGGCTGGATGCGAGTAGACAGGATCGACTCAAACCAATTGCGCGTCGCGGCCCGCGAGGACGCGGATAGCGACCCACTCATTTTCTGCGTGTGGGGCGGTTGTGCCCGTGGCTGCTGCACCTGCGCCCACACGATCGGAGGCCGCTCTGTTCAACTGCGCCCCTGTCAGTTTTCTTCTGTGAATTGTTCCTGCGGGATGACACTGACCCCGACTGGGAATATATCATGCATGGAGTGATATTCGGCTTTCATGTAATTAACAGGGCCTGTGGCGCATGTTTCTGCCCCACACTAAAATGCACACGTGACGCAGGGCATCGCGAATTGATATCTCAAAAGTTTGAGTCGGAGATAACTAGTGGTTTCGTCTCCTGCGTCGACCGCAGGCCCGCTTGTGTTCATAACGTCTTCTGTGTGCCCAAGGATGGAGGCGGTGGACTGATGATTGTTGACTGCAGCAGACCCGCTGGTGAGTCGGTTAATAACTTCACTGACGAGACATGCGTGAAGTTCTCGTACAAGAACTTGGACAGTGTGGTGGACATGATGTCGCAGGGTGACTATATGTCCACTGTGGACATAAAGGATGCATATAGGGCAGTCAGCATACACCATCGTGTCAGGGACAGGCAAGGCCTTCAATGGAACTTCGACCCAGATAAGGGCGGCCCCACCTACATGCAGGATAACCGCCTGTGCATGGGCCTCTCCTCGAGCCCATATGTGTTTAGTAAAATTTCGGACTTTGTTGTCCATTGTGCTATTCGCGAGGGAGGCGAATGGGTAGTCAACTACCTGGACGACTTCTGCATCATCTGTGCCTATGCAGAGGCTGGCTGCGGTGGCCAGGCCAGGCTGGTCATGATACTGAGGCGCATTGGCTTTCATATCAGTTTCAAAAAGCTTGCCTCCCCCGGTACCTCTGTTAGGTTTCTCAGAATCATACTGGACTCGGTGGCCCTCGAGATGCGCCTCCCACCAGAGAAGCTGGCCAAGCTCGCGGGGACCTTACTGCAAGTGCGCGGACGCCGTAAGGTCACACGGCGTGACCTTGAGCGCCTTGGTGGACTCCTTGCACTCTGCAGTACGGTAGTTTGTGGCAGTAGAACCTTCTGCCGTCGGATCTATGATGCCATAGAGACGGCCCGGGAGCCTCACTTCTATGTGCGACTCTCTTCGGGGTTCAGGGAGGATGTCGACTGGTGGTGCGGTTTCGCAGCGCATTTCAATGGAAAGGCCAGGATATTAGGCCCCTTTGCCTGCCACGTCGCTTCATACAGCGACGCTTCCGGTTTCAGCTATGGCGCCCTGCACTGCTCTGACTCGATTGCCAGTGCCTTCAGTCCGGATGACGATGTCAAGATTCGTAGTGCCATTTGGCATCACCATGTATGCCCCGACCCCTCATGTGCCAGTGCCCATATCAATGCATGTGAGATAGCGGCGGCCTATGCTGTGGTGGTGCATTGGTCCCGAGTCTGGCGCGATAGTGCTGTCGTCATGGTGACAGATAGCACGACTGTCCGTGCTGCCCTTAATACCGGCCATTCTAAGAGCCCGGAGGTGATGGCCTTCCTCCGTAGGCTCTTCTGGCTCTCCGTGGAATATAACTTTGAGTTTTCTTCCGTGTTCATGCCTAGCGAGGACAACACAATCTGCGATGCACTAAGTCATTTTGCCGATGCAGACTGCACTGTGCGACTCTGTGATACTGACCTCGCTGGCGCCCTCTGTTGTAGTAACTTATTCCTTTCTCCTGACCCATGTCTCTTCAGCAGCCATGGAGCTGCTGAAGGAGAAGGCGCTCTACCAGAGTCAGTCATATTCAGCAAACTCGATTTTGACGAGGAACATCCAGGTGAGGCGATACCTGGAGTTTGTGGGGGAGTTCTCGGCGATGGTCTCTCCCCTGCCATGCCCTCCATTGCAGGTCACCCTCTATGCAACCTGGTTGGCAAGGTCCCTGAAGTACTCCTCAGTCCTCAACTACTTGAGCGGGCTGAACTTTTTCCTTCGTCGGGAGGGGTCGGAGCCCATCTCCTACACCGACTAGGAGGTCGCCTCCACGCTCCGTGGCATCCGCTGGATGCGCGCGGTCGCTCCGTGCCTATCCTGCCGGAAACACTGATCCGGATGTTCAGGTGCCTGCCCAACACCCGCGGTCACCGCGCTTGGCATGTGGCTTTGCTCTGCAGCTTCCGGGCCCTGCTCCGGAAGTGCCAGGTGACCAAGTCAGAATCGTCCCTTCTGCGGGGGGACTTCCAGTTTTTCCCCTGGGGGATGATCATATCAATCAGGAGGTCGAAGACAAATGAGTTCAACCAAAAACAGATGTCCATCCTGCAAGCGAAGTTCAAATGAGTTCAACCAAAAACAGATGTCCATCCTGTAAAGGCCCTGTCACATTACGGCGTATGGCGGGAGCGTATTGAAAACCTACGTAGGTCCTGCGCGTGCCGGCCTATGATGACATTTGGTGACCTATTGGGTGGTTTTGAGCGTATGTGGAACCTACGAGGAGCGTACGAGGAGCGTATGAGGAGCGTATGGGAGCGTGCTGTGACATTTTTTGACAGTATGGGCCATACGCCCTCATAGGTCAAGTTTTTTTGAGCATGCACAAAAAAATTTGGACGGACGGATTTATGAAAGCGTATGGCAGCGTATGCCTCATACGCTTCACATAAGCCAGCATCTGGCGGCATCTGGCGGCGTATGAGTAGCATTTGAGTAGCGTATGTGTAGCGTATGAGTAGCGTATATGGTGTATGCCGACGTATATGACGTAACGCGCCTACGCCGCCATACGCTCCCGCAAAAAACCCTAATGTGACAGCCCTTTAAGGTAGAATGGTGATCTCATCAATCCAATCAAAAAGGTCAAATGAGTTCAACAAAAAACAGATGTCCATCATGCAAGCGAAGGTAAAGTGAGTTCAACCAAAAACAGATGCCCATCCTGCAAGGTAGAACAGTGACGTCATCAATCCAGTCAAAAAGGTCAAATGAGTTCAACTTAAAACAGACGGCCTTTCTGCAAGCGAAGGTAAAGTGAGTTCAACCAAAAAGAGAGGCCCATCCTGCAAGGTAGAATAGTGACGTCATCAATCCAGTCAAAAAGGTCAATGAGTTCAACTTAAAACAGACGGCCTTTCTGCAAGCATGCAATGGGTCATTTAAGGTCATTGTCCCACCACAGAGGGTTCATTTAAGGTCATTGTCCCACGTCGGACCTCTGACGCGACACGATTACGTAACATGGACCTATATCGGTCCTCTCTATACTACTTACGAGGTGCATTGACAGTCTGCTGAATGCGATAAGCTCGGGTTTTCCTGATTAAGGGAAGGGCCGCTATCAACAACAGAACAAACATTTATTCAACTGGTTAAGGGAAGTGATACCGAACTGGGTACAAACACGTTCAGACATTCACTCACACTGTCACACAGTCACGTGAGCACACCCGCGTTATATACTTTATATATATACATGAACTTAATTACATAAACCTAGATTTAATATACATATATATATATATATGTATATATATATATATATATATATCTGTGTCTGTATTGGTTGGTTGTTGGGAGTTTTATATCCTGGCAACACATAAGGTCATATCAGGCAGGACGGGTACCGACTTGTGACAGTGCGCACTCATGATGACTTTATAGTGCTGGCCCACTAGGAAATCAGGCCGCTGGCACCATGACTCTGACTCAGTCACATTATCCTGACACTGAGTTAACCAGTCCGTGCTCTACCGATTCGTCCACCATGCTCGATATATATATATATATATATATATATATATATATAAATTCCCGGTACACAAAAGAACATAGGAGAGAGAGTAAGTTTGGTTTGTCTTTAATAACTGGCTCACGGATTAATAGCCAAGATCCGAAGGATCCCCCAACCAAATGTCTCTCAGGACTTAGCAGTCTCATCTCAAGCTAATACTCCATTGTCTCAGGGTGAGAGGCAGCCAATGAGGTAGCCACCCTCATATCGTTGATGATCCTTATCATAAGGGGGGTCTGGAGATAGGTGAACACAGTGTTGGTCTGCCAATCACCCCTGGTTCGGAGCTCCTCGATTGTATCTTCGCACATCGACAGGTATGTGCACCCACCACATCGAAGTGAGTGAGAGGAGACAGTGGTGGGGTCGAGTACTGCCCTTTCGGCGAAGGTGCGGAGTGCCGACTGGTAGATGGGCCACAGCGTCATCTGGCGCCGGCGCCTCCCGGAAGTGCGTCTCCATCCAGTGAACTGCACATATGGCGCGATTCATGCATCGCGCCACCGGGATCTCCAGGACCCGTTCATTGAACTGGATTGAGCTTTTTGACTGGATTGATGATGTCACCATTCCAGTCAATCTCCAGCAATCCATCTGATTGTTTTATTTATTTATGTATTTAATTTATTTTTATTGATCTACAGTATGCTTGCAGGAAGGACATCTGTTTTCTGCTTGAACTCATTTGACCTTTTTTTGACTGGATTGATGACGTCGATGATTCGAATGACACAGAATTGTTTTCTCTAATGAAGATCTCCTTCCCCTGCTTACAGCATTGCAGGATTTTGAATGATTGATAAAGAATCACGATATCGATTATATCATTTTATATCATTCTTCTTCTTCTTCTTCTTCACATATTCTATCTTTCCCTCCAGGAGATAAATTAGATGTGAATAGAGCCAGCATTCATTATCATAGTTCATTGTACTGGAATTGGGGTTTTTGATTGAACTAGTTGTGAATAT
Organism: Branchipolynoe longqiensis; assembly: GCA_030323885.1. Taxonomy (NCBI): domain Eukaryota; kingdom Metazoa; phylum Annelida; class Polychaeta; order Phyllodocida; family Polynoidae; genus Branchipolynoe; species Branchipolynoe longqiensis. The sequence continues at coordinate 42,180,696 of CM059198.1, forward strand.
TTTCCACAACTCACAGACACTTTTCAATATAATAATCTAATTTGTTGTGCTCTTAACTATGCACATGGATACTTTTCCTGTATTTTACTAGCAAATAAAGTATCGTTTTTGAAGGAGATTTCATTCGCCTTTAACCATGCGCGTTTACTTTCATATGGAATGCATTGGAAGTGGCAATTCTTCGGATGGAAGAGTATGATGATAGATGAAAATGAGTTGACTATCCCTCACTCCCTCTCTCCCCCCCCTTCCATCCCCCTTCCATCCCCCCTCCCACCTATCCATACATCTCCACCCCTATCCACCCAAACCCCCCACTCCATCTGATTTGAATACTCCTCATTTCCATATCACCAAATTTGACGCAGAATATCAAGCCTGCTGATCTTCACCCACCTCTCCTCAGTATACCTTTCACCATGTTCATACAGAAGGGGATTCTGAAACACCTGAGATCGATTCTGATATCGACACCGTCGGCAGCATCATCAGCACTGGATATGTCAGCAGAAGCAGCGAGAGCTATCAATCTCAAGAGATTGAGTATGTACTTCTCAGATAGTGAAGGGATGGAAGAAGAGGAGGAAGAGGAGGGGAAGCTGACAATTATCGTTCTCTCCCCCTCTCCATCTATACTTGAGGATGGAGTTGAATCCTTCATTATTAGACAAATTGAGTTGAAGAAGAAGGAGGAGGAGGATAAGTTGCTGGGAAGTAAGAAGCAACGCAAGATCACTTTGTTCTTAGTTATTCCCCGGGGAGTTGATATTTCACATTTTGATGTTGCCAACCTGCCGCTGGGGAACCAAGTTTTTGTGGAGCGTGTGAGAGGAGCTGGAGCAAAACTCAGTATAAAGATCACCCAATGGACTCGTTCTGGAGGAGATGACTTTGCAGGGGGTGTCAAGCGGTATAACATCCAGGGTATTTCAATGCCGTCAGCAGAAACAGTTAATCCAGATGGTGGGACTCTGCTGACGAGCAGCAATCGCTATTTTATGGAATTTGATGAAAACGCCATCAGCATCTTGCTCGAGATCATAGATGACATGATTCGGGCCCTCAAAACAGCTAAAGCAGACCAAAGTTTTGGGCTTCTACATCAACTTTGGATGTGGTGTGTTTGGTGTAATTCAAAACCAGACACGGAAAATCGGGCTAATAAATATATTAATCAGGCTTAATAAATTTGCACACAGCCTTATAACCTGATACTGCTCAAGACATGACTCCATAAGCTTCTCTCAATAATACAATTGAGACTATTAGCTTTTAACTACTCTAACGTTTCTCAGACAGTACAGTCTGACTCTAGATTTATTTAATATCATTACTTATGTGCAGGTCAGATCTGACTCTCGATTTATTTAATATCATTACTTATGTGCAGGACAGAGTCAATTGATGTGTAGTTTTTATAGATTGTTATTTATGTGCTGGTATTATTTCTGCTGGATATTTGTTGTATTATTTAAGGTAATTCAACTAGAATGCAGGATTCTTTGATGATGCTTGACAAACTGAAGACATGAGGCAGCAGCTACGGGCAGATCACGGTCACACGTTCATCTCACAGCCGGCTCACACACACTTTTGACTTTTATCACACACATTATCAGTTTCACATAGGGTAATTAATGGGACCATAAGCTCTCAGCCAAGTTGTGATGAGAGAGCTGATGGTACCTTCCTGAATACATTTTTATTCACATAGTTAAAAACCCTATCGGATTTCCAGCATCCCAGGGTTCTTATACAGTCCAGAGACATCCCTATTTTTGCGTACGCTTGTGCTCCTCCTCGAGGTAGACTATGTCCAGAGACCAAAGGCCACCATGGAAGTCCAGCTGCTTTTAGCGCAACATGCATGCACTTTGTGAAGAGTCGAGCAGTCAGAGGGGCCCCGTTCGCCATCACGAATGCTGGGGCGCCCTCGTGTACGGGGAACTGTTGGGCGTACCTGTTCCATGCATGAACTGGGCAGAGATCAGAGCCTCGGACCCGTGGCAAGACAACTTTGTAGGCATCCCCTGGTCTACTGGTAGTTTTTGTAGACCTGACCGTAATTGTAAGGTGTGTGTCGTGTGTCTTGATATCGCCTCCGAGCATCATGTGACCGTCATCCCCCGTTACCTTGGAATAGAACAGATTGGATTGTCTTAATAAACATAAGTAACCTATAATTAATGCAGCAATGAACCACAATCCATCATTACCAATTTTCATGAATTTTACAACTATTATTTTAATATGCTCGATTTTCAACGGGAACGCTCTATTTACAACATTGTTCTTTAACTTACACATGCCACATTTAATTACTGACATTGGATAACTATCAAATGTTGACATGTTGCCTCTTAATAATCTCACCCACATTCTTGCTCCACTCATATAATTCCGTATGGCCCCTCCCGTTCTTAATTTATCATTTAAATATAACAAATATAACATTACCATTTTAAGCTTGGGTTTTTTAGGGTCATCATTAATTTTACTACAAAATTTCAAATATTCCCTAAATTGTACCCTCTTATTTTTCCATGTCCCTTCTGCTAGGCCCGCTGTAAAATACATGCTAAGCCTATTCACTACTGCGTGATTTTTTGCTGCAAGTTGATAAAGCCAAGAAAGGAAATTAACAACTAGCAGCAAATCATAAGTACAAATCAAGGACATCTAAGTAATGAGAAACATGTACTTCTGACAACAGCTTTTCACGACATAATCTGTCAGCAATGATCTGAAATTTTTCTTCAACGAACAGCCCACTGAGGGCATCTGCCAGCACCAGGTCTTTACCAGGCTTGTGGATCACTTGCACTTCACAATTATTTAACGCCGCAAAGCGCCAAATCTCGCGTGCACATGCACACAAGACTGGGTCCTTCCCAGCACCAGAAGATAACACTTTTCCCATGATGTGAGGAGCTAAAATAGTATTGCGATTTCCCATATAAAGCAGATGCAATGGAATGTCAATGTCCTCTCCCTCACCCCAAGGTGGGAGTATATTAGGATCTGTAACCCACGGTTCTTGACGCAGTGTCGCTTCTCCTGAAGCATGAATCCATCTAGGGGAAATCAAATGTCTCCATGATGGAAAGTGTTTACCACAATCTATACAAGTAATATTGTTATTCTTTGAAAGTTTCTGTCTTTTACAAGTATCATCATTAACATCTTCAACATTTTCATCTTTCCTGAATTGTGGAGAATAAAAAGCAACAGCAGAAGATGATGATGCTGATGCAGCGGGAGTAGATGATGCTGATGCAACGGGAGTAGAAATATAATTCTCATGTTGAGGCATATGTCTATTAAGAATTCTACTATTCTCCAACATTTCTGAACATAGAGAACATCGAATTCTATGTATCTTCATATGTCTCAATAAATCTCTCATGTGGGAAAAACTGATTTCACATTCTCCACACTTGAAAGTGTTGGAACTAGTAATAGAAGTATCAGCAGGAATAGTAGTGGTAGTAGTGGTAGTACTAGTAGTAGTATCAGCAACAGCAATTGATTGTGGTTTTGAACGTGATCGTGATCGTGATCGCGATCGTGAACGTGATCGTGATCCATTTCGGGAAGTGCATCTATTCTCATGTCTTCTTCATCCCAGCAAGGAACGGAATACCTTCCAACATCGATTGCAAGTGAGCGATTGTAGTGATGTGTGACATGCGTAGACTCTGGAGTGATGCCATCCTGCAAGCACGCAATGGGTCATTTAAGGTCATTATGCCACCACAGAGGGTTCACTTAATGTCATTGTCCCACGTCGGAACTCTGACGCAGGATCATTACGTAACATGGACCTATATCGGTCCTCTCTATACTACTCTCGTGCTTCGTAAATCAGGGCCAGCTCTCCCAGCAGAACCTCCCGTAGCACCTCAGGCACAAACTGGGGTCCGTGGTCAGAGAGGAACCTGTGCTGGGAGAAGGCGGCTCCGTTTATGGTGTAGCGGCTCAATTAGGTCATAATGTGTTCTTTCAGCGGGAACCAAACAACCAACACAACGCGCCAGTCACAACGCCGTCGAACTTGGTGACGGCTTGTATCTGGTAGTTATCTATTACGTGGCACGTGGGCTCAGTCGGCGACTGTCTGCTTGTGCGGTCAGCTTCCTGTCTGAAAACATCTCGGCAAAGCCAGGTATGCCCAGGGAACGCGCAAACACACTGCAATGAGGCGGCACTGAAAATGAAATACCCCTGTACCAGAGTAGTTCAACTATTGATTATGGATGAGAACTTTCATATTTTGAAAAAAGGTCGCATTAATCCTCTGAATAACTTAGTTGTTTTAATACCTAATGAACACCACTTGTATTTTGTATTTTTCTTTTGGTTAATTATGTGTTGTGTGTATTTTCAAAGAAATTAAGACAAGTGAAAGATAATAAATCAGCTTGGTAAGCATTTCCAATGTGGCGTGCATTAAGTTAATAGACTCGATGTCAGTGTGTGTGAGTGGTGTGTGAGTGATGTAGGTGAGTGGTCTAGGTGAGTGTGTATGTGAGTGTGGGTGAGTGGTGGGTGTTAGTGGTGTGTGAGTAGTGTGTGCGTGGTGTGTGAGTGATGTAGGTGAGTGATGTAGGTGAGTGTGTATGTGAGTGTGGGTGAGTGGTGCGTGTTAGTGGTGTGTGAGTGGTGTGTGAGTGATGTAGGTGAGTGGTCTAGGTGAGTGTGAGTGTGGGTGAGTGGTGTGGGTGAGTGGTGTGTGAGTAGTGTGTGAGTGGTGTGTAAGTGATGTAGGTGAGTGGTCTAGGTGAGTGTGTATGTGAGTGTGGGTGAGTGGTGGGTGTTAGTGGTGTGTGAGTAGGTGTAAGTGGTGTGTGAGTGATGTAGGTGAGTGGTCTAGGTGAGTGTGTATGTGAGTGGTGGGTGTTAGGGGTGTGTGAGTAGTGTGTGAGTGGTGTGTGAGTGATGTAGGTGAGTGGTCTAGGTGAGTGTGTATGTGAGTATGGGTGAGTGGTGCGTGTGAGTGGTGTGTGAGTAGTGTGTGAGTGGTGTGTAAGTGATGTAGGTGAGTGGTCTAGGTGAGTGTGTATGTGAGTGTGGGTGAGTGGTGGGTGTTAGTGGTGTGTGAGTAGGTGTAAGTGGTGTGTGAGTGATGTAGGTGAGTGGTCTAGGTGAGTGTGTATGTGAGTGTGGGTGAGTGGTGTGTGTGAGTGGTGTGTGAGTGATGTAGGTGAGTGGTCTAGGTGAGTGTGTATGTGAGTGTGGGTGAGGGGTGTGTTAGTGGTGTGTGAGTAGTGTGTGAGTGGTGTGTGAGTGATGTAGGTGAGTGGCTTAGGTGAGTGTTTATGTGAGTGTGGGTGAGTGGTGCGTGTTAGTTGTGTGTGAGTAGTGTGTGAGTGGTGTGTGAGTGATGTAGGTGAGTGTGTATGTGAGGGTGGGTGAGTGGTGTGTGTTAGTGGTGTAGGAATAGGTGTGAGTGGTGTGTGAGTGATGTAGGTGAGTGATCTAGGTGAGTGTGTGTGTGAGTGTCTGTGAGTGGTGCGTGTTAGTGGTGTGTGAGGAGTGTGTGAGTGGTGTGTGAGTGATGTAGGTGAGTGGTCTAGGTGAGGGTGTATGTGAGAGTGGGTGAGTGGTGTGTGTGAGTGGTGTGTGAGTAGTGTGTGAGTGGTGTGTGAGTGATATAGGTGAGTGGTCTAGGTGAGGGTGTATGTGAGTGTGGGTGAGTGGTGCATGTGAGTGGTGTGTGAGTGGTGTGTGAGTGATGTAGGTGAGTGGTCTAGGTGAGTGTGTATGTGAGGGTGGGTGAGTGGTGAGTGTTAGTGGTGTGTGAAAAATGTGTGAGTGGTGTGTGAGTGATGTAAGTGAGTGGTCTAGGTGAGTGTGTATGTGAGGGCGAGGGAGTGGTGTGTGTGAGTGGTGTGTGAGTGATGTAGGTGACTGGTCCAGGTGAGTGTGTATGTGAGTGTGGGTGAGTGGGGGGTGATAATGGTGTGTGAGTAGTGTGTGAGTGGTGTGTGAGTGATGTAGGTGAGTGGTCTAGGTGAGTGTGTATGTGGGTGTGGGTGACTGGTGTGTGTGAGTGGTGTGTGAGTAGTGTGTGAGTGGTGTGTGAGTGATGTAGGTGACTGGTCTAGGTGAGTGTGTATGTGAGTGTGGGTAAGTGGTGCATGTGAGTGGTGTGTGAGTAGTGTGTGAGTGGTGTGTGAGTGATGTAGGTGAGTGGTCTAGGTGAGTGTGTATGTGGGTGTGCGTGAGTGGTGTGTGAGTGGTGTGTGAGTAGTGTGTGAGTGGTGTGTGAGTGATGTAGGTGAGTGGTCTAGGTGAGTGTGTATGTGAGGGTGGGTTAGTGGTGCGTGTTAGTGGTGTGTGAGTAGTGTGTGAGTGGTGTGTGAGTGATATAGGTGAGTGGTCTAGGTGAGTGTGTATGTGAGTGTGAGGGAGTGGTGTGTGAGTAGTGTCTGAGTGGTGTGTGAGTGATGTTGGTGAGTGGTCTAGGTGAGTGTGTATGTGAGGGTGGGTGAGTGGTGGGTGTTAGTGGTGTGTGAGTAGTGTGTGAGTGGTGTGTGAGTGATGTAGGTGAGTGGTCTAGGTGAGTGTGTATGTGAGGGTGGGTGAGTGGTGGGTGTTAGTGGTGTGTGAGTAGTGTGTGAGTGGTGTGTGAGTGATGTAGGTGAGTGGTCTAGGTGAGTGTGTATGTGAGGGTGAGGGAGTGGTGGTGTAGTGGTAGTGATGAGTAGTGTGTGAGTGCTGGTGAGGTTGGTGATGTACTGTGAGTGTGTATGTGAGTGCGTGAGTGGTGGTGTGTGTGAGTGAGTGTGGTGTTAGTGTGGGTGAGTAGTGTGATGTGTGAGTGATGTAGGTGAGTGGTCTAGGTGAGTGTGTATGTGAGTGTGGGTGAGTGGTGGGTGTTAGTGGTGTGTGAGTAGTGTGTGAGTGGTGTGTGAGTGATGTAGGTGAGTGGTCTAGGTGAGTGTGTATCTGACTGTGGGTGAGTGGTGCATGTTACTGGTGTGTGAGTAGTGTGTGAGTTGTGTGTGAGTGATGTAGGTGAGTGGTCTAGGTGAGTGTGTATGTGAGTGTGGGTGAGTGGTGCGTGTTAGTGGTGTGTGAATAGTGTGTGAGTGGTGTGTGAGTGATGTAGGTGAGTGTGTATGTGAGGGTGGGTGAGTGGTGCGTGTTAGTGGAGTGTGAGTAGTGTGTGAGTGATGTGTCAGTGATGTAGGTGAGTGGTATAGGTGAGTGTGTATGTGAGGGTGGGTGACTGGTGTGTGTTAGTGGTGTAGGTGTAGGTCTGAGTGGTGTGTGAGTGATGTAGGTGAGTGGTCTACGTGAGTGTGTATGTGAGGGTGGGTGAGTGGTGCGTGTTAGTGGAGTGTGAGTAGTGTGTGAGTGATTTGTCAGTGATGTAGGTGAGTGGTATAGGTGAGTGTGTATGTGAGGGTGGGTGACTGGTGTGTGTTAGTGGTGTAGGAGTAGGTCTGAGTGGTGTGTGAGTGATGTAGGTGAGTGGTCTAGGTGAGTGTGTATGTGAGGGTGGGTGAGTGGTGCGTGTTAGTGGAGTGTGAGTAGTGTGTGAGTGGTGTGTCAGTGATGTAGGTGAGTGGTATAGGTGAGTGTGTATGTGAGGGCGGGTGACTGGTGTGTGTTAGTGGTGTAGGAGTAGGTCTGAGTGGTGTGTGAGTGATGTAGGTGAGTGGTCTACGTGAGTGTGTATGTGAGTGTGGGTGAGTGGTGTGTGTTAGTGGTGTGTGAGTAGTGTGTTAGTGGTGTGTGAGTGGTGTGTGAGTGATGTAGGTGAGTGGTCTAGGTGAGTGTGTATGTGAGTGTGGGCGAGTGGTGTGGGTGATTGTGTGCGAGTGTATTCGTGTGTGTGAGTGATGTAGGTGGGTGGTCTAGGTGAGTCTGTATGTGAGTGTACACTGTGACATCGGTTGTGACGAATTATAGATTAGTTAGACGAATCTTTCCTGGGTATAGATGATGGATAACTATTGTTTTACCTCGGTATACCGCCTCTGGCTAGCCGCAGGCTAGGGAGAAGGAAGCACATCCGGGTCCAGCAATTAGCATAAGTGACTCACAACGGGAGGACGTTTGTGAGTTGCTCCAACAGGATTTATCTACTAACTCTACTTAATCACAAAGTAAGTAATGGAATTTTAGTATAAACTGTGTATGATGCTTTATAGCATCACATTATGAAAGTTCAGAACTTTCTCAGGTCCAATTTGGACTTTGTACGTGTTTTTTACTTGAGGATAGAACACTGGGTGCCGCTGGCACATACAAAACCGATAGTCCTTTGTTCTATCGACACCTGTTTTTGAGACAGGGAGAAATGGTAACCCGAGTTGCTCATTTCCTAAGAAAATTCTCCCGGATCCTGAATAGAGGATGTTGTTGGGGATGCTTCTGGGTGTTTTTTATAGACACCCCAGACCGGTTTTAAGGCGAACCTCCGAGTTTCGTAATATTTTCTCCAACTTGCTGGCATCGTAGCCGCGGGTGGGAGAAGTGTACGGAACAGAGAGAGTGGGCGATCTTTGGATCGATACCCCCCGTTTGGTTGGTTTCGTTACCATAACCCTACGGCAAAATTTAGCTTCACGCCTGTACTGAAACGTTGTAATACACGCTATTCTGTACCATATACCTCAACCCAGTTTACTGGTTACACTTTGTGTGGTTGAGATGATTCCGGTTAAGTAACACTGTGTCGTTACAGGAACCGAAGGCCACTCGGCGGAATAAGCAGCCTGCGGCAGCAGAGGGCATTGCCCCTACAGATTACGATTCGTCACCAGTGCCTACGGCTCCGCCATCTCCACAGCCCGGGGCACAGGTTTCCGACCGGGACAGTGACCAGCCACCTCAACCAAGTGATTGGGAGGCTAAGATTATTCATGTTACAGCATAACATGTACAATGTGACTGTGAGCTATGGGTCATGGTGCTGATGGCCTTTTCACTCAGTGGGGCAGCACTATAAAGTTGCCGTGAATGTGCACTGTCACAAGTCGGTACTCGTCATGGTATGACCTTGATGTTGCTAGGACATAAAACAACTAACAAAAGAAACTAACAAAAAAACGTGCCTGGCTTAGCAAATATAGCAGAAACACTTCGCGCTCTGCTGCTTCTCACGCACCATGTTGGCTGCCACCCTGGCAGCAATTTGGCTGCCACCCAGGTAGCATGTTGGCTGCCACCCAGGCAACATGTTGGCTGCCACCCAGGCAGCAATTTGGCTGCCACCCAGGCAGCATGTTGGCTGCCACCCAGGCAACATGTTGGGTGCCACCCAGGCAGCATGTTGGCTGCCACCCAGGCAGCATGTTGGCTGCCACCCAGGCAGCATGTTGGCTGCCACCCAGGCAGCATGTTGGCTGCCACACGGGAAGCATGCGGATTGCCACCCAGGGAGCATGCGGATAGCCACCCAGGCAGCATGTTGGTTTCCACCCAGGCAGCATGTTGGTTGCCACACAGGCAGCATGTTGGTTGCCACCCAGGCAGCATGTTGGTTGCCACACAGGCAGCATGTTGGTTGCCACCCAGGCAGCATGTTGGTTGCCACACAGGCAGCATGCGGACTGCTGCTCAGGAAGCATGTTGGCTGCCACCCATGCAGCATACGGGCTGCCACCCATGCAGCATACGGGCTGCCACCCAGGCAGCCTACGGGCTGCCACCCAGGAAGCCTATGGGCTGCCACCCAGGCAGCATACGGGCTACCACCCAGGCGGTCATTGCACAAATTGATGCGAACACAAAGAATACGATAAGCCATACATATTTGCATAGGGAGAGCCAATAATACAATTTGCAGAAATAATATTGGTATTACAAGTTACACATAAATAGTTTATTCAGATAACATAGTGGGAAGATCATGGGCTTTGTATGTAATAATTACAAAATAATGTATCATATAAATATAATATAGTGGGAAGACTTCCTGTGATAAGAACTGATATGTAAATTGTAAGTGCTAAATCTTGACTTCATGTTGAAAACTGATTCATTGTGGTGCTTCTCGAATTGTCACAGGGTGTGTACAGCTGATGCATGTGAATAGTTTATTATACTTTATAGGTTCAAATATTTTGTAATGGCTTACATCAGAATGTAGCAAATCAACAGCTTTATAACATTACAAGTAGTGATAAGTCAGTATTTCCCCAAGTATACATTTAAGGTATATTTTAGCTGCCTAAAACGATGTTTATTATTTCTAATAACGGGTTAGTTCATTATTATCTGGAACTATTATCTTAGTTCCTTCATCCGACAGATAAAAATGTCCCCTATAAAATAAGACATACGCAGAAACTGGAATTCAGGACTCAACATTGAGCGCAGTTTTCTGTAAACAAATAAATAATATAGAAAATAGGGCCGAGATCAAATCCGATAAACTGTTCTAAATCTGGATGCAGAAGCTTGACCCAGGAGTTGCCCCACTGCCCTACTTGGAGCTTGCAGACAAACATGGATCTGTGAACAAACATCGAGGAGTACATTTAGCATTCACAGTTTAAACAGCAGCAAGCCGGCCACCCGGATATTCAACCAGCTTATTTACACTACATCTATAGCCCCGTTTACACACGGTCGTTAAGTCGCCTCAACTAGTTCACCTTGTCTAGTTCGGCTCACATTGGCCGTGTGGACGCGACGCTGAAGCGGATTAGGGCTGAGTCGATTCATCTAGTTTGCTTCAAGTAAACCACGTCACGAGGTAGTATATATGAAGCGAACTAGCTTAAGTCGGCCCATCTTGCTTGTGTGGACGATAGCGGTTTACTTTGAAGCGGCTTAAGCACATCTCATGCATGCGCAGTTGAGACCTGAGTTTGTTGATTTTCCGGTTGATCAAAAGTGCATATTATATAATTTGGTCTATGAAACCACTAGCTGTGCACAGATATTTGTTCATCATTTATTTATAGGTTTTCACTGCCCAGCAGAAATTTTGACGTTCCAAAACAATACGACTCAGTCTATACATATTTAGGTCGAACCCACACTCTCTCATGGCGACGTCAACTAACTGAAAGTGGCGCTGGTTAGTATGGACTTGCTCATGCGCAGATATCGATTTCCGGCTTAAACCGCCCCAAACACTGGATGTGTGGATACGACACACTTTCACACCTAGTTCGCCTCATCTAGTTCGCCTTATCTAGTTCGGCCTAAAGTTGTGCTGTGTGAACGGGGCTTATGACGCATACTGACTTGAGACAGTGCACTGTGATGAGGATTTTATAGTGTTGTCCTCGTGTGATACCAAGCTGCCAGCACTCGAGTAGCGTATGCTGTGAGTGGTCCCCTTAGTGAATGGGTCTTGGCGCTGAGCCAACCAGCCGCTGCTCTATGCTAATCGTGTAGACGACGCGGCGAGGTACCAAGTATCAGGTGGTTTGACTCAGTCAGGGATTGATCCCATTACGAAGTCACAGAAAGGCATCCCGCTGATTGCTCTACGTATCGAACAACACAATGTTTGTTTGTGTGTTGTTGTTTTAGGTCCTAGGAACATCTAAGGGCATATCAGGACGGACAACACGATGTAAAGTACAGTAAAACGTCCCTAACAGACCACCTCCACAGATCGACCACTCCCCTATATCGATCGCTTTATTTGGGTCCCAAAAATACCATTGGGACCATATTCTAACTCCCTAAACCGACCACCTCCCTAAATCGACCACTTAAAGTGGGTGCCAAGGTCAGTCGATTTAGAGAGGTTTTACTGTATATCATGAATGGAACCAGGATGAACATGAAGACCTGGTAATATTGTACATTCTTCAAAACTGTCTTTTCCATATGTAAGCTGAATTTAATTAGATTAAATTGAATCATATTTAAATTTCTAGCTAATCACTGAATGAAAGAAAAAAGAGTCACATTCATAAAGCACGTCGCAACTTTTCCCATCTTACCGATTTGGCCGCTACACCCGCGGATGTTGACCGGACGTCGTGGCCGATTCGGTAAGAGCACAGGCTTCCCGTACCGAAGGTCGGGTGTTCGAATCTCGACGAGGGTAAGTGACTTAAAAATGTTTGCTTGTCACTACCTCACCTGGTATTCAGCATTATTACGATAGGGCAAGTAGCAGTGAAATGAAGAAGACCAACCGTCCACGATTAATCAACTAATGTACCAAAAACAACAAACTGGGTACCTTCAGATTTTCAGTCTAACATTTTCCCATCTGAGTTGGAAAAATAGGATCAAATGTAGTATGTGGTTTGTGGTTTGGTTTAGAAAAATTGTTATGACCATGCAACTTTATATCAGCCCATGCTATGGTGCCAGCAATACTACCACTGGACATCCTGGAACCTGACTAGGTACTTGGAATGAGGGTCAAGGCTAATGATACTACAGGATTGACCTAATTGCAGTGTGTGATGGCTTTCTCAAAGTAGCTGTTCATAGGGATGAGGTAGTAAATTCACTGATTATTCTATATATGCTTTCCTAAATCACTAGTTAATGCACCAAATATCTAAGCTGGATATATATAATCAAATGAAGATACATGTTGTGTGAGCGTACATAAACAGTGTGTTCATCCACAGTGTAAGAGAGTACATGCACAGTGTGTGAGTGTAAATACAGAGTAGAGTGTATATACCCAGTGTCTGAGCATACATATACAGTGAAAGCCAGTACATACACAGTGTGTGAGTATACATACACAGTATGGGTACTGGAGGTGGTGTGGTGTGTGTCGGTGTGTACCAGAGGTGGTGTGGTATGTGTCAGTGTGTACTGCAGGTGGTGTGGTGTGTGCCGGACGTGGTGCAGTGTGTACCGGATGTGGTGCAGTGTGTGCCAGTGTGTTCTGGAGGTGGTGGGATGTGTGCCAAAGGTGGTGTCGTGTGTGTCGGTGTGTACTGGAGGTGGTGCAGTGTGTGCCGCAGGTGGTGCGGTGTTACCGGTGTGTACCGGATGTGGTGTGGTGTGTGTCGGTGTGTACTAGAGGTGGTGCGGTGTGTGCCGCTGTGTACTGGAGGTGGTGTGGTGTGTGCCGGAGGTGGTGCGGTGTTACCGGTGTGTACCGGATGTGGTGTGGTGTGTGTCGACGTGTACTAGAGGTGGTGTGGTGTGTGCCACTGTGTACTGGAGGTGGTGCGGTGTGTGCCGGGGGTGGTGCGGTGATACCGGTGTGTACCGGATGTGGTGTGGTGTGTGTCGGTGTGTACTAGAGGTGGTGCGGTGTGTGCCACTGTGTACTGGAGGTGGTGCGGTGTGTGCCAGAGGTGGTGCGGTGTTACCAGTGTGTCCTGGATGTGGTGTGGTGTGTGTCGGTGTGTACTGGAGGTGGTGCGGTGTGTGCCACTGTGTACTGGAGGTGGTGCGGTGTGTGCCAGAGGTGGTGCGGTGTTACCAGTGTGTTCTGGATGTGGTGCGGTGTGTGTCGGTGTGTACTGGAGGTGGTGTAGGGTGTGCCACTGTGTACTGGAGGTGGTGCGGTGTGTGCCAGAGGTGGTGCGGTGTTACCGGTGTGTACCGGATGTGGTGTGGTGTGTGTCAGTGTGTACTAGAGGTGGTGCGTTGTGTGCCGCTGTGTACTGGAGGTGGTGCAGTGTGTGCCGGAGGTGGTGCGGTGTTACCGGTGTGTACCGGATGTGGTGTGGTGTGTGTCAGTGTGTACTGGAGGTGGTGTGGTGTGTGCCACTGTGTACTGGAGGTGGTGCGGTGTGTGCCGGAGGTGGTGCGGTGTTACCGGTGTGTACCGGATGTGGTGTGGTGTGTGTCGGTGTGTACTAGAGGTGGTGCGGTGTGTGCCACTGTGTACTGGAGGTGGTGTGTTGTGTGCGGAGGTGGTGAGGTGTTACCGGTGTGTACCGGATGTGGTGTGGTGTGTGTCGGTGTGTACTAGAGGTGGTGCGTTGTGTGCCACTGTGTACTGGGGGTGGTGCGGTGTGTGCCAGAGGTGGTGCGGTGTTACCAGTGTGTTCTGGATGTGGTGTGGTGTGTGTCGGTGTGTACTGGAGGTGGTGCGGTGTGTCCCCGAGGTGGTGAGGTGTGTGCGTGCCTACAGAGTACAGTTCATGCTGCTGGGCCAACTCCCCGGCAGGTAGTGGTGTACAATATTAATGAGTTGTTCCCGGTCAGAGATCCCCCAATACACACACACAACCGTCCATCCCTCTGTGGTCAGACCGAGCAGCTCAGGAGGCGGGCCACCACAACACAGATACAGTCTCCATCTCGCGCCATATGCTAGGAAACACTATTTAACCATTCAGTCTATTATTTACAAAAGAATTAATTAAATAAGCAGCAGCTACGTCAGGACCCGGTCAGGGCCTCTATAAAGTATAATACCAGTGGCCCTTTGCATGTTGTTCTGATTATTGATTGCGTTGAATCTCATTCCATTGTCTCCCGCACGAGTTTTAAGATCTTTTCACTTATCAATGCAATGTGATAGTTCCACTGTAACACAACACAGTCCATGTCTTTATTTCAGTATCAGATATCAATGTACACATCTTAGGTGAGGTGCCACATAGCAATGTACATGTCTTAGATTCATTGTAACATATCAACGTATATGTCTTAGATTCAGTGTCACATAGCAACGTACATGTCTTAGATGCAGTGTCACATAGCAATATACATGTCTCAGATTCATTGTCACATAGAAGTGGATATGGCTTAGTTTCATTGTCACAGAGCAAAGTACATGTCTTAGATTCATTGTCACATAGCCAGATACATGCCTTAGATGCAGTGCCACATAGCAATGTACATATCTTAGATTCAGTGTCCCATAGCAACATACATGTCTTAGAATCATTGTCACATACCAACTTGCATATCGTAGATGCCTTGCTACATACCAACGTGCATGACTTAGATGCATTGCTACATAGCAATGTACATGTTTTAGTTTCATTGTCACATAGAAATGTGCATGTCTTATATGCATTGTCACATAGCAATGTACATGTCTTATATGCATTATCAGATATCAATGTACATGTCTTAGATGCATTGTCAGATAGCAATGTACATGTTTTAGTTTCATTGCTACATACCAACTTGCATGTCGTAGATGCATTGCTACATAGCAATGTACATGTTTTAGTTTCATTGTCACATAGCAATATGCATGTCTTATATGCATTGTCACATAGCAATGTACATGTCTTAGATGCATTGTCACATAGCAATTTACATGTTTTAGTTTCATTGTCACATAGCAATATGCATGTCTTATATGCATTGTCACATAGCAATATGCATGTCTTATATGCATTGTCACATAGCAATGTACATGTCTTAGATGCATTGTCACATAGCAATGTACATGTTTTAGTGTCATTGTCATAGAGTAATGTCATGTTTTAGTTTCATCGCCATGTACCAATGTACATATCCTAGCTCCACTGTTACACAGCAACGTCAGTGAACATTAATTAGCGCATCTCGGTTAACAAGTAGGTACTTAGTCTTAGTGTCACATAGCAATGGATGCGTCTTAGTTTCTTTGTCACAGAGCAATAAAACATATACTACTAACAAAGCTATGGTTGACCAAGACAATTTAAATTAGTTGTGGAACCATTATTTGCATAATCCAAAATCCACGACTACCTGTATCAGCAAGTCATTCCCATTATAGTAATGTCTCCTCACAGGTATGATCATCACATCACTGATATAGTCTAAAGGTAAATGGCTATTCTCCAGTCTACATGTGCAAAATAAGATCCCCACAATATTTGTAATGCCTCATTTTAATCTACTATTATCTATATTGTTCATACCATTTCATCATCTAATCCACAAATAGTTCATATGCACTATAATTGTTAAGGCTGAAAGACCAGCGCCTCGGTGCTGAAAAAAGATTTTATTCAACTGGAATACAAATTTGAACTACAAAAAAGAAGAAAAGTGTATATCTCACTTTCAATATCACATAGCAATGTATATGTCTTAGTTTTATTGTCACATAGCAATGTCATGTATGTATAGACCTATTTCGTGTTATTAAATTTAATTTATACTGTTAGGGTTCTGCATTTCTATTAATTTTGAATAAAATTGACGTGTTGCATTGTGCATATTGGCAAACTCAATGCATTTTCAATGACCGTGAGCAATCTTCATACAGAAAAAGTCAAATATCTCTAAGACTACACCACCGATAAACAAACCGTTAAGAACACAGACAGAAAACATGTTTAACAACGAGGTTATATTAAATTGATAAGGTTAGGGTTCTGCCTTCCTATTAATTTTAAATAAAATTGATGTTTTGCACTGTGTGTATCAGCAAACTCAATGCAGTGTCAATGGCCGTGAGCAATCTTCATACAGAAAATGTGAAATATCTCTAAAACCACACCACTTAGAAACAAACTGCTTGGAGCACATATAGAAAGCCTATTCAATGAACAGATTATATTAAATTGATAAGGTTAGGGTTCTGCATTTCTATTAATTTTGAATCAAATTGACGTTTTGCACTGCGCGTATCGGCAAACTCAATGCTTTGTCAATGGCCATGAGCAATCTTACTACAGAAAATGTGAAATATCTCTAAAACCACACGACTTAGAAACAACCCGCTTGGAACACATTTAGAAAATATATTCAACGAACAGATTATATTAAATTCATAAGGTTAGGGTTCTGTATTTCTATTAATTTTGAATAAAATTGACGTTTTGGCACTGCGTGCATCACCAAACTCAATGGCAGTGTGCCTTTGTTCTGCAGCCAAGCTGCGCGCGCATACACAATGTTTATAAACATTGAAAGGCATCTATATGTTTTTGTTCCAGTGCCACATAGCAACATACATGTCTTCTCTTCACTGTCACAGAGAAATGTGCTTGTCTTCGTTCTATAAACAGCACTTTCGTCTTAGTACTCATAAGACACACTGAAATCCTTCAATTTGACGTAAGTAAGTGTGACAGTGTTCCTTGGATCAGTGTTAATGTCATAGGATGTCCGGGTATAACATAGAAAAGTAACTTGTTTATATTTATACAATGCATTATATGACATATATATTTACATCTGTTTAATTACACATGTACACATCGATTGGCTTCTGATAATTTACAGCCGTATTGACAATAAAGCCTATTTCCACGCTGAACATATAAATAAGTATGAGGTTACTATCAGGCAATGATACCGTGTGGACACACTATAAAGCCAACATGAGTGCACACTCGTTAAGTCAATACTCGTCAACCCATTCCGAGGGCATACAACTGTAGTCACCCAAACCTTTCTATATACGACTCATTATTTCTTATGTCCTCACTAATTAAGCAGGAGAAATTTTAATCGCAGGAAATTAGGCTTTCTCATTCCATCGTTCCTTGGACGATCCTCGCGATGCTGAGCTATTGAGCAGCAAGCACAATTTCCGTGTCTTTGGTTTGACTCACACCCCGATTGATCATGGCCTCCCGTACGAGACGCGAGTACTCTACTGACTCGGCAACCCCGTCCGGCCGGCCACCTGTTGAGAGAGTTGTGGTGGGAGCAGGTCGCCACTGAGAGCAGGAGCGGCGGTTCACAGCCAGGACTCCGGCACCAGTGCGCATGTCGGGTGGGTGGAGCGTGCGGCAAACGAGCGGTGCTCAGCCACACTGCGCACCCCGTCACGCACCGCGCATCGATTCGCCAGCCCGGAAGTAGTTAAGACGGCGCCGGGTGTCACTAAGATGCTGGCGCCCGTTGCCCCGCTGCATGCCGGCCGGCTCTGCGGGCTGAGCCGGGCAGTGGAGGTGGAGCGGCCGGGCAGGGCGTCGAGCACCACCCTGCAGGAGGACTCGCCACACACCTTTGGCACCAGGAGCAGGGCCGACATGAGACCTAATGACACCTGTGTACAGTGAGGCCCGCAGCATGCGTCAGCACGCCGGTGAGTACTTGATCCCTCACACACAGCCGCCCTGGGTATCTACACGATGGCACCCACCCACACCTGTCAACATGCCGGTGAGTACGTGTACATGGTGCCTACACCCCCCCCCCCACACACACACACATACACAATACACACGCAGCCGCCCTGAGCATCTACACGATGGCACCCACCCACACCAATCAACACGAAAACTGCCGCGTGTATCTGTGACTGGCTCTCTGATTGTAACTGGTAAAATTGATGTCGACATGCCGTTGTTAAGCAAGATCCAATCAATGCATCTGCTGCAGAACTAGAGCCAGTGGTTTGCTTTGATATACGTCATGTGACTGGTGAGAGAGTGCTGAATTTGTGATTAGCGGTTTACACATGTTATAAGTATGGTGTTGCGCTTAATTAATTGAATTTAAATGTTAAATGTTAAAAGGAGTATTGATAGACAGAAGGTCGATGCTTGGTGCGGCTGGCGTTGAACTGGCATGCCGACAGATGTAGGTTACACAAGGCGCAGATCGGCGTTTGAATAGACAGGTGAAGTGTGACTAGTGGTGAGTGGCCATCTTACACCAACAGTCAGCATAGCTACAGTCAATAGTCGACCAGAGAGTGGGCGCCACATGAGCTGAAAACAGGATAAACTACCAACCCAAGTAATGCACGCTGCACAGCTCCCCACCACGCCGCTCCCTGCAGTGTGCAGCTCCCCACCACGGCACTCCCTGCAGTGTGCAGCTCCCCACCACGACGCTCCTTGCAGTGTGCAGCTCCCCACCACGATGCTCCCTGCAGTGTGCAGCTCCCCACCACGATGCTCCCTGCTGTGTGCAGCTCCCCACCACGGCACTCCTTGCAGTGTGCAGCTCCCCACCACGACACTCCCTGCAGTGTGCAGCTCCCCACCACGACACTCCCTGCAGTGTGCAGCTCCCCACCACGACGCTCCCTGCAGTGTGCAGCTCCCCACCACGACGCTCCCTGCAGTGTGCAGCTCCCCACCACGATGCTCCCTGCAGTGTGCAGCTCCCCACCACGACGCTCCATGCAGTGTGCAGCTCCCCACCACGACACTCCCTGCAGTGTGCAGCTCCCCACCACGACGCTCCCTGCAGTGTGCAGCTCCCCACCACGACGCTCCCTGCAGTGTGCAGCTCCCCACCATGATGCTCCCTGCAGTGTGCAGCTCCCCGCCACAATGCTCCCTGCAATGTGCAGCTCCCCACCACGATGCTCCCTGCATTGTGCAGCTCCCCACCACGGCGCTCCATACAGTGTGCAGCTCCCACCACGGCGCTCCATGCAGTGTGCAGCTCCCCACCACGCCGCTCCCTGCAGTGTGCAGCTCCCCACCACGATGCTACATGCAGTGTGCCGTGTAAATACACCGTTAAGGGTAGCCCGAAATCTGTGTGATGTACAATCGTACCGAGAAGTTTGTCACTTAAATAGTAAATAGTAAAAACAAAACAAGCCGAATTAACCTATTGTGGTTTTCAATTAATAATAATAACTCCAGCCAATCCTAAAAGCTGACCGCAGTCTAGCCAGTTCCCTTTATATATTAATGTAATCAATCAGGCAATCAATATGAACATCTCGTGGTGGTGGCCAAGCTTTCTGAGTGATGGCTATGTCTAAGAAACCCTTTCAGTTTCAGTCTCATTGGATTGATTTTGCTTGGGTAGCTGGTAGTTCAGATGGTATTGCGCACCACGACCTGCCACCTATTTGTACAATGCCTGCTGGTCCGCCGTCCCCACGTTGATTATTGCTTGTTTGTTGTTTTACGTCCTAGCAACAGCTACGGTCATATCAGGACGGGTATCGACTTGTGAAAGTGTGCACTCATAGCAACTTTATAGTGCTGCCCCACTGGGACACCAGGCTGCCAGTACCATGACCTGATATCCCACTCAGTCACATTATCCTGACACTGAGAGCCAACTGGTCCTTGCCATATCATATTAATGCCGAGCACCAGGCTATGAAGCGACAAGTATCAATTTTAAGTCATTGATTTGACTTGACCAGGATTCGAACCAACGAATTCATTGGTTCGGATCTCCCGATCTCCCAAAATAGGAGATGGGCACTCTACCCATTTGGCCACCCCGTCTGGTCTCCACGTTGAAGTTATGAAACATACATGTGTACTCCACGCACAGCTTGTGTCGTCACTTATGGGGTTATTGCCCGATATGGGACTTAAGGCTCCAGGGATTCCGGGTGAGTGTCGACCTCGATACGCATTCGGAGGTTCGAAGGCCTTAAACCCCATAACAGGACGATAACGCCGAATTTCACTTCCAAACTTTACCTATTTAATAAGGCAGAAGACGTGATTTAAGTGTATTTAGGAAAATAATCTGGTCTCTCAGTGGGGCAGCACTCTAAATTCGCCATGAGTGTCCACTGTTGCAAGTCGGTAGCCATCCTGACATGCCCTTAGATGTTGCTAGGGCGTAAACCAACAAACAAGGTCAGAGGTTTGGGTTGCATTAACGCAGGGCGGGACTCCGGCTCCGTGGTTTGTGCGGCTGCACGACCACCCGAGAAGTGAGGGGAGAAACACCGGCTCGTATTCGTAGTTTTAGTCTTTACTGGGGCCCGGAAGCACCCTACATCTACAATACAAGCATCGACCTCTGACCTCATTAAACTTGGATCTCATTTGACCACCCTGCACACCTGCACACCTGCACCGCCACGACCACATTGCACGCAGCGCCATGAACGGGCGACTGACGGTTTCAGCACGCTGTCTTCTGTATAAAAGTGATGTCACATTATGACGCATTGCGCCAACATACACCGACGTATGTGATTTTTGGCCACTATGTCGGGATACATTATTATGTGTTATGCATGCATTAGGAGCTCATTGGTATACATCAATGTACGTCAACGTTCGTTGAGATATGGCATTGCACGCCAGGGGGTCAGCAAAGTTTTGCGCATGCACAAAACTTTCGTCGTACAACAATGTTTGACATGTGGACATGGGATGCAAGAGTCGCAGCTGTATGTTATGTTGCGTTAGACATACGTCAATGTACGTTAGATGTATGTTAGACAAATGTTGTTCACTACATTGCACTACGTTGACCTACGTTAAAGGCAGTGGGAACGTACAGTCTGCATACTGACAACGTATGGATAGCATACGTCTAACATATGTTTAGCATTTCTCCAGCGTGTCTTGACTTATGCAATGTATGAGGCATAGTTCTGGCGATCGAATAATGTATATAACGTTCACCACCACTCTGTGAATGTACCATGAGCGTGATTCAAGCATTTTTCGCCCGGAAGCTCATTAGCCATACAATGGTCATATGTTGGCCATACACTATGTATATGGTATGTATACGTCCAACTTTGCCTCCCATGCCGAAAAGTTTGACGCTTCTCGATGTAAAAAAAGTGATTTTACATGTTGGCTGCATGCTTGCGAGATGCGTCGTAATGTGACAGGGCCTTAAGTTAGGTGGTGGTACACAGGAACACGCCGATCCTTAATCACCACGCGCCGCCCCCGATTGGATCAGGGAATGAGTAATAAGAGCTACTTCCTCATGCAAAGGTCGCGGCTTAGTGCACATCTGGGCCGTGCTGCTTCCAACACGGTCACCTGGCATTCGCCAAGTTGACGGTGTCACATGTACCGTTTTGTGTCCAGAGCTAATCAACTATGCATATCTAAAACTCATGTAGATATGCGTAGTATCTACTCATAGTAGATGACAGATCGCAGAATGACAACGAGTGCGCCGTACCCAGATGACGCACCGTGTTGGTTATGTTTCGATGAAAGGGGTTAGAGAATTATTAGCACAGCGAGTCATGGCCTGCCCTGAACCAATGCGTAATGAAAGCTTAATGAGGAACGACTGTTCAAAGTACTAACACATTGTGACATTGTGATCAGCTGTAAACACACTCGATGAATGTTCATTGTATATAACCTGTTATAATTATATATGTTCATACATTTGACAGCCTTGTGCGTCTAATTTTGTTATTGTATCGTCGTTCAATTGGACCCCAAGTCTGCAACCATTATATGACTGCTGAAACTACTTTCTCGCTGTCACTACATGCCTACTGTAACCACATGTCAACTGTCACTGCATGCCTACTGTAACCACATGTCAACTGTCACTACATGCCTTCTGTAACCACATGTCAACTGTCACTGCATGACTACTGTAACCACATGTCAACTGTCACTGCATGCCTACTGTAACCACATGTCAACTGTCACTGTATGCCTACTGTAACCACATGTCAAATGTCACTGCATGCCTACTGTAACCACATGTCAACTGTCACTGCATGCCTACTGTAACCACATGTCAAATGTCACTACATGCCTACTGTAACAACATGTCAACTGTCACTGCATGCCTACTGTACCCACATGTCAACTGTCACTACATGCCTACTGTAACCACATGTCAACTGTCACTGCATGACTACTGTAACCACATGTCAACTGTCACTGCATGCCTACTGTCACCACATGTCAACTGTCAATGCATTCCTATTGTAACCACATGTCAACTGTCACTGCATTTCTATTGTAACCACATGTCAACTCTCACAACATTCCAAATGTAACCACATGGCAACTGTCACTGCATGCCTGCTGTAACCACATGTCAACTGTCACTGCATTTCTATTGTAACCACATGTCAGCTGTCAAAACATGCCTAATGTAACCACATGGCGACTGTCACTGCATGCCTACTATCACTCCATCCCTACTTACTGTAACTACATGCCTGCTGTCACTAGCGCCCGTTTTGTTTAGGAAACTCGGCGTGTGTGGGCTGCTGTGGATCCTAATTAATCCATTCAGGAAGAGTCTGGCCTTAGTGAGCACGTGCACCAGCTAAGCCGGCACAGCGGCGATCACATTTAACAAGTAGCTACCAAACCAAAGTCGGATACAGAGTCGAACCAACCTTTCGTTCCAAAACGTATTTCAGTTTTTGCTAGAAGGAGACTTCATTTGGTGCAACATCTGCTGCTGCTGAGATGAGCAGACTGGCGGTGTGTTAGTGATACTGAGAGGAGCAGACTGGCGGCTCCCACAGCAGCCTGGGGGTGGTGTGTTAGTGAGGCTGAGATGAGCAGACTGGGGGTGTTGTGTTAGTGAGACTGACATGAGCAGATTGGGGTGGTGTGTTAGTGAGACTGAAATGAGCAGACTGGGGGTGGTGTGTTAGTGAGACTGAAATGAGCAGACTGGGGGTGGTGTGTTAGTGAGACTGAAATGAGCAGACTGGGGGTGGTGTGTTAGTGAGACTGAGTTGAGCACACTGGGGGTGGTGTGTTAGTGAGGCTGAGATGAGCAGGTTGGTGGTGGGGTGTTAGTGAGGCTGAGATGAGCAGACTGGGGGTGGTGTGTTAGTGAGACTGAGTTGAGCACACTGGGGGTGGTGTGTTAGTGAGGCTGAGATGAGCAGGTTGGTGGTGGTGTGTTAGTGAGGCTGAGATGAGCAGAGTGGTGGTGGTGTGTTAGTGAGACTGAGTTGAGCACACTGGGGGTGGGGTGTTAGTGAGACTGAGATGAGCAGACTGGGGGTGGTGTGTTAGTGAGACTGTCATGAGCAGACTGGGGGTGGTGTGTTAGTGAGGCTGAGATGAGCAGACTGGGGGTGTTGTGTTAGTTAGGCTGAGATGAGCAGACTGGGGGTGGTGTGTTAGAGAGACTGAGATGAGCAGATTGGGGTGGTGTGTTAGTGAGACTGAAATGAGCAGACTTGGGGTGTTGTGTTAGTGAGACTGAAATGAGCAGACTGGGGGTGGTGTCTTAGTGAGGCTGAGATGAGCAGACTGGGGGTGGTGTGTTAGTGAGACTGTCATGAGCAGATTGGGGTGGTGTGTTAGTGAGACTGAAATGAGCAGACTGGGGGTGGTGTGTTAGTGAGGCTGAGATGAGCAGACTGGGGGTGTTGTGTTAGTTAAGCTGAGATGAGCAGACTGGGGGTGGTGTGTTAGAGAGACTGAGATGAGCAGATTGGGGTGGTGTGTTAGTGAGACAGAAATGAGCAGACTTGGGGTGTTGTGTTAGTGAGGCTGGGCTGAGCAGACTGGGGGTGGTGTGTTAGTGAGGCTGAGATGAGCAGACTGGGGGTGGTGTGTTAGAGAGACTGAGATGAGCAGACTGGTGGTGGTGTGTTAGTGAGGCTGAGATGAGCAGACTGGGGGTGGTGTGTTAGAGAGACTGAGATGAGCAGACTGGTGGTGGTGTGTTAGTGAGGCTGAGATGAGCAGACTGGGGGTGGTGTGTTAGTGAGTCTGAGATGAGCAGACTGGGAGTGGTGTGTTTGTGAAGCTGAGATGAGCAGACTGGGGGTGGTGTGTTAGTGACACTGCGATGAGCAGACTGGGGGTGGTGTGTTAGTGAGACTGCGATGAGCAGACTGGTGTTGTTGTGTTAGTGAGGCTGGCTGAGCAGACTGGGGGTGGTGTGTTAGTGATGCTGGGCTGAGCAGACTGGGGGTGGTGTGTTAGTGATGCTGGGCTGAACTGACTGGGGGTGGTGTGTTAGTGATGCTGGGCTGAACTGACTGGGGATGTTGTGTTAGTGAGGCTGAGATGAGCAGACTGGGGGTGGTGTGTTAGTGATGCTGAGATGAGCAGACTGGGGGTGGTGTGTTAGTGATGCTGAGATGGGCAGACTGGGGGTGGTGTGTTAGTGAGGCTGAGATGAGCAGACTGGGGGGTGGTGTGTTAGTGATGCTGGGCGTAATTGACTGGGGATGTTGTGTTAGTGAGGCTGAGATGAGCAGACTGGGGGTGGTGTGTTAGTGATGCTGGGCATAACTGACTGGGGATGTTGTGTTAGTGAGGCTGAGATGAGCAGAGTGGGCGTGGTGTGTTAGTGAGACTGAGATGAGCAGGCTGGGGGTGGTGTGTTAGTGATGCTGGGCTGAACTGACTGGGGATGTTGTGTTAGTGAGGCTGAGATGAGCAGACTGACGGTGGTGTGTTAGTGAGGCTGAGATGAGCAGGCTGAGGGTGGTGTGTTAGTGAGACTGAGATGAGCAGACTGGGGGGGGGGGGGGTGTTAGTGAGGCTGAGATGAGCAGACCGGGGGTGGTGTGTTAGTGATGCTGGGCTGAACTGACTGGGGATGTTGTGTTAGTGAGGCTGAGATGAGCAGACTGGGGGTGGTGTGTTAGTGAGAGACTGCGATGGGCAGACTGGGGGTGTTGTGTTAGTGAGGCTGAGATGAACTGACTGGGGGTGATTTGTTAGTGAGGCTGAGATAAGCAGACTGGGGGTGGTGTGTTAGTGAGACTCAGATGAGCAGGTTGGTGGTGGTGTGTTAGTGAGGCTGAGATCCCCCAGATCCCGAGGTTAGGGGTCGTCCAAAATTGTCAACAGTTTCACAGTCGTACAAAGCGTATGACAGAGGGAGGCGCTTGTCCGTAAAGTATGACTGGGCCTGCGTCGGCGCCCGCGATTTGCGACAGTATGGATATCGACGTCGATGCGGTGGCGGCGATTTGTTTACTTTACATTCGTCGATTCGAAAATATAAATATAAATATTAATATTACCGCTGTTGCGGCGGCAGCATTAATCTCGCTTCGATTTTAGGGTTAATTTAATAAAATTTCACTATTTGACTATGTAACTTTGTTAAATATGACACCATTGAATAGATTTGATACCTTACACCGCTGTAAACTAGCTAAATTTCTGGTTTACCTTAACCTAGTTTAAGCTTCTGGTGTTAGGTCTATCACTGTCTCGTGCATACCATTTTTACCCGCTAAACGGGAATTCCGGTCAAACACGTTTGCTGGTCACACATCTGGCAGTGCACACAGTCTACAGACATCCTCCCTAAACACCAGGTTACGAGTGCGATGTCGGGCTGTTCCTGGTAACACAGCTGTCAGTGCACACAGTCTACAGACAACCTCCCTAAACACCAGGTTACCAGTGTGTGACATCGGACTGTTCCTGGTAACACAGCTGTCAGTGCACACAATCTACAGACAACCTCCCTAAACACCAGGTTACAAATGTGTGACGTCGGGCTGTTCCTTGTAATACATCTGGCTGTGCACACAGTCTACAGACGACCTCCGTAAACACCAGGTCACCAGTGTGTGACGTCGGGCTGTTCCTGGTAACGCAGTCTACAAACAGCCTCCCCTAAACACCAGTTTACCAGTATGTGACTTCGGACTGTTCCTGGTAACTGTTCAGTGCACAAAGTCTACAGACAGCCTCCCTAAACATCAGGTTACCAGTGCGTGACGTCGGGATGTTCCTTGGAACACATATGTCAGTGCACACAGTCTACAGATGACCTCCCTAAACACTGGGTTACCAGTGTGTGACGTTGGGATGTTCCTGGTAACACAGCTGTCAGTGCACACAATGTACAGATAACCTCCCTAAACACCAGGTTACCAGTGTGTGACGTTGGGCTGTACCTGGTAACACAGCTGTCAGTGTACACAGTCTACAGACAACCTCACTAAACATCAAGTTACAAATGTGTGACGTCGGGCTGTTCCTTGTAACACATCTGTCAGTGCACACAATCTACAGACAACCTCCGTAAACACCAGGTTACCAGTGTGTGACGTCGGGCTGTTCCTGGTAACATATCTGTCAGTCCACACAATCTACAGACCACCTCCATAAACACCAGGGGCCATATGCAGGAGTCAGTGTTAGCGAAGCAAAACGGTGTTTGGCGGGAATTCCGGTTTAGCGGCGAAAAAATGGTATGCACGAGTCAGTGTTAGGCCTAACACCAAAGGCTTAACCGGTGTTACCTTACCCCTAAAAAATATCAGGTTTAGCGAGTTTATTAGGCCCAAATCTATTCAATGCTGTCATATTTAACAGAATTACATACGCAATAAGTGAAATTTGATCAATTTAACCCTAAATTCGAAGCATTATTAAGGCTACCGCCGCACTGGCGGCGATATTAATACTTATATTTTCGAATCGACGAACGTAAAGTAAACAAATCGCCGCCATCGCGACCGCTGCGTCGACGTCGACATCCATACTGGCCGACGTCTACGCATTGGCGTCAATGTATTAGCGATTTGTTTACTTTACGCTCGTCGATTCGAAAATATAACTATTAATATCGCCGCCAATGCGGCAGTAGCCTTAATAACGCTTCGAATTTAGGGTTAAATTGATAAAATTTCACTATTTGACTATGTAACTTTGTTAAATATGACAGCATTTAATACATTTGAGCCTAATATATGCCTCCAAACGCAGAGGGATTTCCCAAATCTATTAATAAATTCACATTTAGCTATAATGAAAGTGTTACGTGCTCCTGCATACGGCTTGACCGAATTCCCCGGTTCGGTGATAGCTAAATGGTAACAGGCTGTAACACCAAATCCCGCTAACACTGACTCCTGCATACGGCCCCAGGTTACCAGTGTGTGAGGTCGGGCTGTTCCTGGTAACACAGCTGTCAGTGCACACAATCTACAGACGACCTCCGTAAACACCAGGTTACCAGTGTGTGAGGTTGGCCTGTTCCTGGTAACACAGCTGTCAGTGCACACAATCTATAGACGACCTCCGTAAACACCAGGTTACCAGTGTGTGACGTCAGGCTGTTCCTTGTAACACATCTATCAGTGCACACAGGCTACAGACAACCTCCCTAACACCAGGGGCTGTATGCATGAAGAATTATTTATCGGCTCCGGTGTTAAGGGCACGTCCGGGTTAGCTAACGCCGGTGTTGGTAAATGGGTCACGGGGTATGTACGGGTCCAACGCGCAGTGGTGTTAGCTAAGCTAGCAGCTTTTTATAGATTTGGGAAATCCCTCTGAGCCTGTTCCCAGCGAGCACCGCTATTTGACAATGTCGCCGCCGACACGGTGCAAGGGTGGCTTCGATTATTTGTTGAATTTGACCAAAATTTGGTGGCGGTGTTAATATTGCTTCGATTTCTGGTTTAATTTGGCCAAATTTCACTTTTTGAGCATGTTATTCCATTAAATATGATAGCATTTAATAGATTTGGGCCTAATCAGTACCTAACACCACCCTTAAACCTGGTACGGAGTGGTGTTAGCATACCCCACCTTAAACTCACGGTGTTTCCGTAACACTGCTAAACTAGAAATCCCGTCCAAACCCAGTTTTGGCACACTAACACTGCCCCATGCATATGGCCCCAGGTTACCAGTGTGTGACGTCGGGCTGTTACTGGTAACACAGTCTACAGACAACCTCCCTAAACACAAGGTTACCGGTGTATGACTTCGGACTGTTCCTGGTAACACATCTATCAGTGCACACAGTCTACAGACGACCTCCCTAAACACCAGGTTACCAGTCTGTGACTTCGGGCTGTTCCTGGTAACATATCTGTCCGCGCACACAGTCTACAGACGACTCCCCTAAACACCAGGTTATCGGTGTCTGACGTCGGGCTGTTCCTGGTAACCGTACACTGATTTGTTGACTGAATGACACACGGACGTCAGACCACGTCAGATATCCGACATCTGACAGTACTCCGATTTTAGCTGTCATTTCGCTGGTCGGTCACTGCCTCCATCACGTATGCATCCACATATCCACTCACTCCACAATCGATGTTCGATCTAACTTGAAAATCTATCAATAATGTACCAGGGAATGGATCAGAAAATTACGCTCGTGGCTAACTTTGAAATAGCGATACGACAATCTATTTCCTTCTAAAGTTTGCTGCATTACATTATTTCCCAACCAGTTCGATACAAGTCAGGGCTGGTCCTTGAGTGAGGCTTCAGCCGGTTACTAAGATTTTGATCTCACCGCAAAGTTGTCGTGACACATATTTATACAAGCGTTTGCACCTGTGAAGAGCGCTGCTGCTTTGTGGCGATGGTTCGTTATGGGAGAGTTCTAAAGTGCTGCATATGTTGGGTGGGTGGAGCACATGTATGTGCTGATTTGTGTCGGTGAAATGTTGGTGATTCCGCCCTGTTACTGTCTAGTAACATGAGCGAACAAGCGTTCAACACTTGAGCGGACATCGGGTGAGTATCTGGTGTTTACATGTCACTTGTCAGTGTTCAGACAGCCAACCACTGCGCCCCGCGCCCCGCGCCCCGCGCCCCGCGCCCCGCGCCCCACGACCCGCGCCCCGCGCCCCGCGCCCCGCGCCCCGCGCCCCGCGCACCGCGCACCGCGCACCGCGCACCGCGCACCGCGCACCGCGCGCCGCGCACCGCGCGCCGCGCGCCGCGCCCCGCGCCCCGCGCACCGCGCACCGCGCACCGCGCACCGCGCACCGCGCACCGCGCACCGCGCACCGCGCACCGCGCACCGCGCACCGCGCACCGCGCACCGCGCACCGCGCACCGCGCACCGCGCACCGCGCACCGCGCACCGCGCACCGCGCACCGCGCACCGCGCACCGCGCACCGCGCACCGCGCACCGCGCACCGCGCACCGCGCACCGCGCACCGCGCACCGCGCACCGCGCACCGCGCACCGCGCACCGCGCACCGCGCACCGCGACATGAGGTGGGGTGGGTGGCATGTGGGTGTGGTGTGGAGGTGTAGGGTGGGTGGAAGAGGTGGAGAGTGGGTGTGGTGTGGAGTTGTAGGGTGGATGAAGAGGTGGGGTGTGGGTGTGATGTGGAGCTGTAGGGTGGGTGCAGGGTGGGTGTGGTGTGGAGGTGTAGGGTGGGTGTGGTGTGGAGGTGTAGGGCGGGTGCAGGGGTAGGTGTGGTCCGGAGGTGTAGGGTGGGTGTGGTGTAGGTAGGTGTGTGCGTTGTGTGGTGCCGGGTGTGGTGGCGTGGTGGGGCTGGGCATGTGGCGTGGGGTGGGGGCTGGGCGTTGTGGCGTGGGGTGGGGCTGGGCGTGTGGCATGGGGTAGGGCTGGGCATGTTGCGTGGGGTGGGGCTGGGCGTGTGGCGTGGGGTGGGGGCTGGGCGTGTGGCATGGGGTAGGGCTGGGCATCTGGCATGGGGTAGGGCTGGGCATGTGGCGTGGGGTGGGGGCTGGGTGTGTGGCGTGGGGTGGGGGCTGGGCGTGTGGCGTGGGGTGGGGGCTGGGCGTGTGGCATGGGGTAGGGCTGGGCATCTGGCATGGGGTAGGGCTGGGCGTGTGGCGTGGGGTGGGGGCTGGGTGTGTGGCGTGGGGTGGGGGCTGGGCGTGTGGCATGGGTGGGGGTTGGGCGTGGGGTGGGGCTGGGCGCATGGCGTTGGGTAGGGCTGGGCGTGTGGCGTGGGGTGGGGGCTGGGCGTGTGGCACGGGGTGGGGCTGGGCATGTGGCGTGGGTGGGGGCTGGGTGTGTGGCGTGGGGTGGGGCTGGGCGTGTGGCGTGGGTGGGGGTTGGGCATGGGGTGGGGCTGGGCACATGGCGTTGGGTAGGGCTGGGCATGTGGCGTGGGGTGGGGCTGGGCATGTGGCGTGGGGTGGGGCTGGGCGTGTGGCGTGGGTGGGGGTTGGGCGTGTGGCATGGGGTGGGGCTGGGCGCATGGCCTTGGGTAGGGCTGGGCGTGTGGCTTCGGGTGGGGCTGGGCGTGTGGCGTGGGGTAGGGCTGGGCATGTTGCGTGGGGTGGGGCTGGGCGTGTGGCGTGTAGCAGTGAGGTGGCGGAGATGGGAGTGGTGTGGGAGTGGGGAGGTGTGTGTGTGAACCTGGCGGTTATAGGTAGAGGCAGCGCCCGTCACTGTCACGCCAACCCGGCATGACCGCCGGACACACCGACATTAGGGTAGTGGGGGCGGGGGGCACGCCAACCCGACATGACTGCCGGACACACCGACATTAGGGTAGTGGGGGGGGGGGGGGGGGGGGGGGGCACGCCAACGCAGCATGACCGCCGGACACACCGACACCGGGGCGGGGAGGGGGGGGGGGGACGCCAACCCACCATGCCCGCCGGACACACCGACACTCGGGGGCTTCCCCCCCCCCCCCGCCGGACATACCGACACTGGGGGCATGTCAACCCACCATGCCGGCCGGACATTCCGACACTGGGGGCATGTCAACCCGCCATGCCCTCCATCCCCACCGGACATACCAACACTAGGGGGTGGGGGGAGGGCATGTCAACCCGCCATGCCCGCTGGACATACCGACACTAGGAGGGGGGAGGGGGATGCCACGCCTACGGGCACTGAAGCGGATCTGACTGAGGTCTGCGCCGGGACCTGTGCTGGTTCCTTTTTTGTTGTTGTTGAAGATTTATACTGCCTATCATGGATAAGCCTGAATAGGCTTGTTTTCACCATTAGACAGTTTGTCGATATAAAGCCTGAGCCTACACTTTTACCGACCCAAGGGATTTTTAACCTCCCACACCATATAGGCATGGTATGAGAGCAACCGGCCTTTGATGACGCTGTAAGTTATACACAGCGGTGGAAATCCAAATAGGCAGAAGTGGGGGCACAGGGAATCGAACCACTGACCTTCAGATTAGGAGTCCGACCTAGAAAAAAGTCAGACACTCTAACCACTCCGCCACAGAGAACACCACCCTCCCGGCGGCGATCGATGATTGAGTGAGCTCTGCATTCTCCCTGGTAATTGGTCCCCAATACTTGCGTTGTTTGTGTGTGAAATAATAAATAGTTATTGTCCAAAACAAGCTGGTAGGCCCGATTCCCAGTAAAAAAACAACGTAATTGAAAATGTCAGAGCGATTTCAACAGTCGAAATCATCAACTATTATAGAGAGTTCTCTGCAGTGTTGGGCGCGAAACATGAAACCATGGCTGACCGCACATCCAGGTGGTCCATGGCGCATCGGGAGCTGGCCATGGCCGGTCAGTCCTCGCCTACACCATGCTGATCAGCACAACCTTATAGACCCTTTCAATGTTTGTAAACATCGTGTATGCGCACACAGCTTGGCTGCAGAACGAATCCACACTGCCACTGAGTTTGCCGGTACATGCAGTGCAAAACATTTATTTTATTCAAAATTAATAGAAATGCAGAACCCTAAGCATATAAATTTAATATAATCTGTTCGTTGAATATGTTTTCTATATGTGTTCGAAGCATTTTCTGTCGAGGTGGTGTGGTTTTAGAGATATTTCCCTTTTTCTGTATGAAGATTGCTCACCGCCATTGACAATGCATTGAGTTTGCCATAGGCGCAGTGCAAAACGTCTATTTTATTCAAAATTAATAGAAATGCAGAAGCCTAACCTTATAAATTTAATATAATCTATTCGTTGAATATGTTTTCTATATGTGTTCCAAGCGGTTTGTGTCTAGGTGGTGTGGTTTTAGAGATATTTCACTTTTTCTGTATGAAGATTGCTCATGGCCATTGACAATGCACTTAGTTTGCCGATACGCGCAGTGCAAAACGTCAGTTTTATTCAAAATTAATAGAAATTCAGAACCCTAACCGTATAAATTTAATTTAATCTATTCGTTGAATATGTTTTCTATATGTGTTCCAAGCGGTTTGTGTCTAGGTGGTGTGGTTTTAGAGATATTTCACGTATTCTGTATGAAGATTGCTCATAGCCATTGAGTTTCCAGTGTGACAGTGTGTCATCCTGCAGCCAAACAGCGCGCGCACTGACCTAAATACCCATGCTGACGTCATATGAAATAGCTCTATAGTTAGATGTACTTAAACAAGCAACTCACCATCACACAAAGCAGGCTAATGTCGGACTGGGCGATGCCCATATCAGTTTTATTGAACCACAAAGAACCACGAAAAAACACAAACAGGCACAAACAGCCCGTGTCGCCGCGAGCAGCTGAGTGCGGCCGAACCTCGCCCTGCCTGAGGCGGTGCGGATCAGACCCTCCGCCTCGAGCCCCATAACAGACAAGAACTGTTTAATGTGGACACGTTGCGGTGCTGCAGAGGGTGTGATTATTCAGAACAGTGTCGAAATAGCGCAAATTAGCTTCTGGGTATTGACAATTCTATTGGGAAAGCATTGTTGAATAAGTCAACTATACGCCCAGCAATATCTCAAACTAAACCCCCGCGTGCGCATGCCCCACTGTGACACCCATACTTACCGGCTGAGAGATGAGTGCTGCGCCACTCCCCTAAATAAGGGGCGGCCCTGAATGGCCACCTGCAGATTAGGAGTCGGGCCTGACTCCTGCTTTCTCCTAGCCGCGAAGCAAAGATTCCGACTAACTGTGAATAATTGAAACCTCCGGGAGCTGAGCGCAGTGGGCCAGGGTGCCCGAGGGAGGCCGGGCGCAGCCGGGTTGGGGGGGGGGGGGGGGGGGGTGGGGGGGGGGGGGGGGGGGGGGAGGGAGCTCGTCGATTCTCGCAAGCCTTATATATTATTTGCGCCATTGTTTACGAAACTAGATAGTCTAATTCGCCTATATACGCAAACCTGGTTTCCTGACCGTGTTTATGCCGAGCGCTAACCAGGCCGAGCGTCAGACGGAGGCTGTCGGCCGACAACTGTTCACAACTGTTCAGTGTTCAAGTCTCTGGCCTGTTACCGTCGGCCGGTATACCTTACCCAGAAGCAAACGAATCCGGTACCGAAAGCTCTACAAACACACCTTTGCTTTTTTTTTTCAGTTGAACGCAACTGAACATGTACGGGGAGAGTGTTGAGGTATGTGATGTATAAATGACATCATGGTTGGGATTCCCTCATCACATGACCTAGAGGGGTTCCCCACACACTGGGGAATCCAAGGAAACCACCAAGATAGCCACCACAGAAAGCTGTCTATTCAACTTTTAAATTATATTAATCTACATGATTTAATCAATTATTCACACAAAAAGTAGCTGGTTATGATAATTAAACATTTTAACTTAATATTTATCATTGTCATATAAAAAAGTCTCAGATGACCTTAAAACCACATGAAAGTTTGGTTTAGATATAACGGAAGTGGCCTGGGGCCGACAATTTTGTTTGGATTAATCGATACTTTGGATTAACCGACTTTTGTTTAACCAACTTTTGTATATGATAAATGGTAGTATTTTGCCGGGCCGCCGAAAAAAGTTTGGATTAACCGATCGTTTGGTTTAACCGAGCTTGGTTTAACGGGGTTGTACTGTATAATGTAGCTTTTAAATCTCTCTCTCTCTCTATGCATATATATATATATATATATATATATATATATATATATATATAGTAGTCTGCACTGGCCTCGCAGGCAAGGACCCACATATACAGATAGGTGTGGGTATGGTGATGACTTCAGGGAGCCTAGGTGGTATAATGTTTAGCACACTGACCCAGAATGCAAGAGATGTGGGTTCGATTCCCGCTCTAGGCGCAATATTTCCAATTTGCATCACCCCCACAACATACACATATATATATATATATATATGTATATATATATGTATATATATATATATATATATATATACATGTTTGTGATGCATAGCGAATTATGCAAATATAAATGGTAGGTGAATATATACTTACTATTATTATTCCTGTTTAGGCGTCGTGGTGGAGTGCCTCCCTCCAGCTGCCGGAGTAATATATTCGGTTGCCCCCCCCCCCCCCACCTTGCGCCGCACACACTGGAAGAATTGTTCTTATATTCTTATATTAATTATGTGTCTACAACTACAACCACGTTATTTTAAATAACATTTTCAGAAAATAACAGTTCTTAGTAGTTAGATCATTAAGGACAATGTGCAAAATCTTTTTATCTTTTTTGGTGTACATTAGTTGAGTAAGCAGGGGAAATTTCAATCCCAGACGATTGGTCTTCCTCATTCCACTGCTCCTTGCCCTATCCTAAGAATGCTGAACGCCAGGCTAGGAAGCGACAAGTATCAATTTTTAAGTCATTGGTTTGACTCGACCAGGTTCGAACACATGATCTACCATCACAGGAGATGGACGCTCTAACTCATTCGGCCATCCTGACTGGTTATTTTTTTAATTAAAGAATAGAAAATTTGGGTATAACAATGGATTAGATAAAAGAGATAATTCGAAAGTAAAAACCAGATTAATAGAGTTACTTCCTATTAGTGTACAAGGCTCAAGTTTCGGAACATAAGTAGGGTTCGCAATAGTATTGTCGCTAAATATAGTACATTGTGCAACCGATATAGTTCACGGGATCAGTGAGCTATAAATATAACGGCTGTAACACGATTGTACACGGGAGACATGGCTCTGCCCCCTTTTTCTAAATACTCTCCGCTCGCATTACAATAGTCTATTTGATATACAGGAAGTGGCCCGAATCTAGTGGTGTTGCCGCAGGTGGCGCCCTCTGGCATCGTACTGCACACGCCGTTCACTGCCCAGGGCGCTTCCTGTTATGTTGGATAGCACGGGTTCCATATTAACATAGTTCTACAGTAAATAATGGAATATATCGGCATAAGCGTAATGCATAGCAAAAGACACGAACTTGCCAACCTCTAAGCATATGCAATAGTTCTTATGGGCGCGTGGAGAGATTTTTAAGTTGGCTAGTCCGATAGAATTTTAGTTTCTGTTATACTTTGAGTTAAATATATTAGTGTGGTTGCTATAATCTACTTATTTTAGTTTGAAGTAACTTCGTTTTAAATGGCTAACCTTGCAGATATTAAGGAGTGTAGATATAGGAGTAAAAACATGTCAAATTAATGTTGGTGTGCATCTCAAACTTCTTACACCACACTTCAGCAGTAATAGATTTGATTAAGTTGACTTAGCATTACCCTTCTATGCAGCAAGACATGCTTAGTAAGTGCATTAGATTCCAAATTCGATTATGTTGGTTTAAATCTAACAAAAATTTGGTTTCGAAAATTGAGGCTTGTATCAGATTAAGCAGCATTAAATAGGCCTTTTTGGGTATGCGGGTAATGCAGTACCTATCTGCTAAAATACGTCAGGGAGTTTGATGCCCCCACTGCCTTGTGGTATAGGTTCTTGATAGAACCAAAGGCTAATAGGGCTGTCTGTCACACTATGACGTAAGAGCCAACGTTAGCCTGGCATAGGTCACTTTTCATCATTACGTTGAGGTACGTTGGGTTACATTATGATGATGTTAGAATGACGTTAGACTGACGTCGAGCTACGTCATGTTACGTCGTGTTACGTCAGTGCGCGTCAAGGTTTTCAACATGTTCAAAACTTTTGACTTAGCTCGACGTGATGCTCTGACATTCGGGTGATGTCACACTCACGTTACGCCGACGTTAGGCATGCGGGAGGGATGCGTCGGCTACATTAGATCAACAGTGCATTGTTTCGTTGTTTGGTTGGTTGTTTGGTTGTTGATTGATTGTTGGTTGGTTGTTGGTTGTTGGTTGGTTGTTGTTTGTTTGGTTGATTGTTGGTTGGTTGTTGGTTGGTTGTTGGTTGGTTGTGGATTGGTTATTGGTTGGTTGGTTGTTGGTTGGTTGGCTGTTGGTTGGTTGTTGGTTGGTTGTTGGTTGGTTGTGGATTGGTTGTTGGTTGGTTGTTGGTTGGTTGGTTGTTGGTTGGTTGGTTGTTGGTTGATTGTTGTTTGGTTGGTTGGTTGTTGGTTGGTTGTTGGTTGTTTGGTTGATTGTTGGTTGGTTGTGGATTGGTTGTTGGTTGGTTGGTTGTTGGTTGTTGGTTGTTTGGTTGGTTGTTTGGTTGTTGGTTGATTGTTGGTTGGCAAGACGCTAGGCCGATGTTATGGTCACGTCCGACTCACGTCAACTACGCCGCATCGACGTCCAACTTGTGCCGCAATTTGCATACTATGCCGACAAATTTGACGTAATATAATTATTTTCACGTTGTGCCTACGCTGACGTCGTTACGTCATAGTGTAACAGGGCCATAAGGGGGCAAACCCTTCCATGGAAGCATTAAGGGCGGTGATGCAGGGAACTCCCAACATCTCCTGGCCAGCTGCTGCAGGGACAAATAGTTTGCGCCTGTCTTGATGTGTTCTTGCCGGTATGAGGCCTGTATTTGCTCCCCAAGAGAGTGCTGCTAGTAACTTGCAAAAGCCAGCAGCACTTCAACACTTTGCAAGCAGCTTTTATGAAATGCACAACCGCACGAAATAGCGGCGGTTAAGAAATAAAAGTAGTCTTTATCGCATTGCGACCGACAGCATGATGATGATGATGATGAAATAGGCCTTTACCCATTTGAAATCACTCCATCCACAACGTGGTGGATGACATACTGTAAAGTCACCATCTCACACCCACTCTTTATTGTGCATACCTCTGTATTACGCTGAAGGCATATTCTACTGTTAGTACTTAACTCACAATGCTCCATTTCTTGGAAATAACCTGTCAAAGGATTGTTGATGCCGACTCTCTCCCTGATTACTGTTACTTGGAGAGAAGGGGGGGCGGGGGGTCTCGTGAGTAGGTTTAGAAAGAGTAGTGAGGCTCTCTCACCACGGCGTTAACTAATCATGCATTTATTTTAGAGATGAAAATGGTTGTAACTACAGTAAAGCCCCTCTGACCGACCACCTCCACAGATGGACCACTCCCCTATATCGATCGCTTTATTTGGGTCCCAACAATCCCATTGTAAACGTATTCTAACCCCCTAAACTGACCACCTCCCTAAATGGACCACTTAAAGTCGATCCCAAGGTCGGTCGATTTAGAGAGGTTTTACTGTATATATTGGCAGAAATATATGAAAGACAGCTACTAGATACCAAGATAGAAAAGGGTCAATCAGCCGTTAGTCAACAATGCCAAGAATTCGTGAACTGGTTCCAACACGATGAAGTGTTTTACATCTTGTCTGAATCGAGTTCACTAATTAAATTCGGAATGCTTTTAAAAAGACTTGAAAATTGGCCAAATTCACCGGAAATCTATATATAAAAGTCACATGATGTTGATGCCTTAACCCTTGAAAAGGCCCTAAGCACAATTGTATTGATGACAATTTGTATGAAAACTAGTTACAATACCTTCACAGCTCGGCCATACATTTAGAGGAAGGACACACACCAAATACCTTTGTGCACAGATATTAGTCATGTTGTATTAAGCAGCTAAGCATGATTTATTTTCATGAATTGTGTGTCTTTGTGGTAATTTTGTATATAGTCTGCACTAACTTTTCAGACGAGGAGCCACATAAACAAGTAGACTTGGATAAGGTGATTGCATCGTGGTGCCTAGATAGTCTAACGGTTAGGACACTAGTCCCAGTTTTGTAAGAAGCGTGTGTTCGAAAATTTGCTCAAGGCACAATAGGCTAGTCAGGACGAGGTGCTGTTGATTTTGCCGAAATGGTATTCCGGCTTGGTGAATTCTGCACACATTTGTGCGATATAATACGATAACCAGATGAATAAATAACAATAGAATTTGCTTTAGAAATATATACTCAGTGGAACTCTTCAAACATACCTACCGCCGGTGAAAAGAGACATAAATACAAGTATGACCTTAAAGAATATATATATAAAATACAAACATTGTATTTGAAAACCAAATGAAATAAAAATATTGGGATTTTACTATGAATAAATATATTGGTTACCATTAATCACTTATTACTTGATTCTTACTTTAACTTTCAAATCACATAGAATAATGTAGAGCAATATAACTTAACATTCAAAAGCTGTATATATAAATGTATCATATAAATATACATAAAAGATAGTATTGCCACATGAGACTTTAAAAGCATTAGATGATAACAGAGGACAGTTAGGTTTTGTAATACACAAGCTGTACATAGCCATGGTCGGTCCTCGTACTTGTGGATCTGTGTTGTCGTCGTCTTAACCTACTATTAAGCACCATTCGATCTGGTGCCAACAGTTGGTTCAGTTAGTCGGCTTGGTTAAAGTCAGGCATTTTGGTTTCGCTACCTTCCGGCGCACGGCTGCCACCAAGAGCAGAATGTACTCACAATTCGCTGACTATTCATCTCAAACAGAGACCGTGATGTTGAATTACATACATATATATGGATGCCACTAGCCGCTACGACTGTACAGGCTGTATCCTTTTAGCCGATCTCAAGTGATTGCCAGGACTGGTAAAGACTTTGGACTTTGTACCATTTTAGAAGTTCTCAACATTGATCCTGGGCTAAGGTATTGCTTTTGAAATATATTCAATGTCGAGTTCACATTTTTGGCACATATGGTTCACTGTTATTTGGTATAATCTTTCAGCTGTTGCAGTGTATGTATGGGCTCAATGGATGTCCCCTTGGCTTGGAAGTGTGTGGCATCAGAGGTAGTACATTGATTGTGTCCACATCGTAGATTCCATGAAGATACTTGTACATTTCAATCATATCTGTGCTTCGGGTCAGGTAGCATTTGCTAATTGTTGGTAGATAGATCTTGCTACATGTGTGTACCTCGTGTCATACGTTAGCATCATTCCCTCTGCAGATGTATATAGTTTTGAAAGTGAGCAGAGTGACAGTTGGCTCATGGTGTAGAGGAGGCGGGGTGGAGAGAATGCCCACTTCGCAGTGAATAACATGGAAGTTAAGGTGGTTAGAGAGAAACATTAAAGGGCTTCCGTTATTTATATCCACATAATAAATTATATAGTACATATATATGCAGTTCTTTTCATGCATATATCTATAGTTGCATGTGAGCACATATGTTAAAATATATGTATATTTCTATCATGTTTATGTATATACTCCAGCACCATTGATTCCATGACCAATAATTGTGGTTTGGTGCCAGGGGTATGTGAGAAAAGGTGGAGTGGTGATTAATTTGTCAAACGCCCATGAGGGGAAACCACCTTACACCGATCTAATTAACTCGCCCCCAGCTCAATTTCATTCAACATTGATCTGCACGTCGCGTCCCTATCCACGGGGTGCGCACACCGCGAGCTGACCAGCAATGTGCACGGGGGGGGGGGGGGGGGGGGGGGGGGGTGCGCGCGCACCGCGAGCTGACCAGCAATGTACATGGCGGGGGGGGGGGGGGGGGCGCGCACACCGCGAGCTGACCAGCAATGTGCATGGCGGGGGCGGGGGGCGGGCGGACGTTCAGAAACATGGCGGGGCAGTTACTGCCGTCATGTTCACCAAATACCCGCCTGTTACCGTCGTGTACCTTGGTACTTACCTACTGAAATAAGACTTTAATCACGAAGTTATCGTGGAGTAATCTGTAGTACAACGGTGACCCAGATGTAGGTCACAGAATTCACACCGGAAAAGCTTCTCACACCATCGGGCGAATGTCAGAAATACACCGTTGATTGCCTTTTACACCAAAATTTGGCCATTTTGTGATTTGAAAATGAGAGATGTATTTGACTAAGTTGTAGTTCACGTTACATCTGATTATTATCTATATTTATGTTGAATCAAAAAGCGACCCTGTTGGTGAATTTCTTAAGTAGTTTTACGTGAGACAACCACATTTGACGTAGCTGACTATTGAAAACTTCCATTTCCTGCTTTTTAATTCAGTTGGGTGTTAGTTTTTATTTGTGAGCCGACTTAATGGTGCAGTCACACTACGATGTTTCTCCCGGCGCGCCGCCAACGCGCAAAATATTTGCTAGCACGCAGGACACGTCCAAGTTTACAGCGTTTTGGGAGAAAGTTTTACGGGTTGTAGCGTGTTAGTGGCCTGTTTTTGCCACGTGGCAAACACGTTGCGACATGCGGCGGAACAACATGTCAATGTCCTGCCAGCGGGTTCCCAGCGTGCCATGGGCATGTTGTCGGTGCGCTGTGGGTTGATGGCGTGGGGGTGGCACGTTGCTGTCATGTTAGTACCATGTCAATGCGTACATACCCGCCAGCAACATGTTAGGATGTGCCCGCAGCACGTCCACACCCGCCACCAACACGTCCAGGCGCGCCGGCAACACGTCCAACACGCCGAGAAACGCTGGAGCAATGCCAATAGTGCGCCGGCTACCCGTCTATGGGACGTTACCAACACGTTGACGGAACGCTCACAGTTTGGGGGGAAAAAAAGCCAACGTTAACCGACATTGATCAACGGTCTGCCAGCGTTCCCCCGGCGAGCCGCCAACGGGTGTTGACGTGTTGCTAACGCGTCCATAACATGCCTGCCAACACACTGACATGCATTGCGGCCCATCGAAAGTTTTGTGCAAGCAAAACGATCGGCGCGAGCCGGCGGGTGCCGACGGGAGCCGACGTGTTGGATCACACATTGCTATCAGTCTACGTGTACCGACGCGCTGGTAATGCGCCGGTAATGCACCGGTAACACGCCGGTAACGTACCGGACGTGTACCGACGTTTTGACCAAAAACCCAACACATTGGCACATGTTGTCCAATGTTGGTGAGACACGTCGTAGTGTGACTGTGGCATAAAACGTTGAATCCACGTTGCCTGGTTGCTCTAGTTCTACTTCTAGTGCTACCATTCTCTACTGAGTTAATAAAATATATATCCGTACTGTAACTGACAAGTCATGCAAGTAGTGGGTAACTATAGTTGCTGTTTAGTTGAGCAATCCAGTGATTGCAGAGGCCCAGACTAGTATCATTCGGACTTGTCAATTAAAAGAAATAGTGTTTATCAAACTCCGACAGGAGAGGAACAAAGTCCTTCCTTGGCCTGGTTATGGAGACCCCCGAAGTCGTTATAGACAAACAAGTGAACGCATTAAACGCTACCATCTCAAACTGTCTTTAAGTTCCAACTTTCTCTGTATCGGGAGAGTTCCCATTTCCTAATAGTGCAGTTTCGAACACGGGAAGTGCATCGCGAGGTTGGAGGAGACAGACAGTAGCTGGTCTTCGCCTCCAGCCCCGACTCCCGCATGCGGCCAGAACTGAGGGAAAGGGGAGCAATAAAGTCACGAGACTGCAGCAGCCTAGAACCACCCGTGAAAGCAAGACAGCAATAACGCTTGTTACACAAGCTGCGATCAACTCTTTATTGAAGCGTGAAGCCCAAAGCGGGTAACAAGTAGTAACACAGCCTCTAGTTGTGAACCTCATTACCAGACTGCTCTATAAATAATTTAAAATAAATTTATGATTCCAAAAGCCAGTTTGCTATTTGGTTGTAAGACACCGCCATTACAGCATTACCCGGCTCGCTCACACCCGACCATGTGCAACCAACCACACCAACTAAATAACTTAACATGTCAGGGTCTGTGTAAATACACCCTCTCCAACTGGCCCCTAGTGCAAATTTAGTTTAATTTGATAAATGTATAACTGTTTTATTCAATGGCTAGAAAACACTTGCTGTGAATAGACCTGTTCAAAAGGGAAATACAACTTTATAAGCAACAGGTGAGGCTTGAATACACAAATGCTGACGAATCATATATAATTGGAATTAGAACATCACGGAGAAATCTTGTGGTTCATAGAGCAGACTAAGACTTTCACTATTCTCCTTTGCAGACACCACAACCACCATTACTGCCAGCACCATAAGCATCTGCAGTAGTTGATCGGCCAGTCGACACCAGGGGGCGCCATGGAGCCATGGAGCAGCCGCTACCTGACCCGACGCAGCCGCACAACGCTGGGGGAGACGAGCGAGGCGACGCGGCGCAGGAACGCCATGGAGGGGTCGCGCCTCGAGGTGCAGGCGCGGAACGTGGACCGGGACGCGCAGGCGCGGAACGTGGACCGCAACGCGCAGGCGCGGCCCGCTGACCTCACGCACGAGCAGCTCGTCCTGCAGAGGTCGCTCACTGCACATGCGCCGACGCCCGCTGGCAGGGCGCAGGGCACCAGCTCGGGCGCCGCGCTGGACGCGCTGAGGCGGCGGGAGAGGGACCACACGCAGGCACAGGACGACAAGTGCAAGGGCTTCACGCAGAGTGGGGGCGCGGGCAGAGAGGAGGGCTGCAGTGAGAGTGACGGGGGCGGGTCCGCCGAGACACAGCTCAACGGGCAGCAGCAGCAGACCCACCCGCACAGAAAGCACCACATCCCCACCGTGCTCGCCTTTGGCGACACGGCGGCTGACGGCGACCCTCACGCGCCCACCCTGACCTCCGTGGGCACGGTGGGCGGGCGGGCAGCTGGCCTCGAGCCCCGAGAGCGGCGCTACGGCGTGGCGCGCGCCACGGACGTGCACCTTACCATTGAGCCGGGTGACCAGGAGAACAAGAGCAGCGTGGGGTACTCCCCGCTACGGCGCACCAATCTGCAGCAGCACAAGTTCCGGCGCACGAGCAGCGTCAGTCCAAACAGCCAGCATAGCAAGAGTAGTCACGGGCTGACGGCAAGAAGTCCGCGCTCCAAGCATGATGCCATGGACGCCACCACCAGGGGGAAGGGCGGCGACGTACACATACACGCCCTAGCGGAGGGAAATGGAACTAGTGTGGAGGATGCGAGCAGTGTTTTGAAACCGCACAAGAAGCGGCTGCCCGTCGTCCTGGGCCGGCAGATGACGCGCCATGACCGCGCGTCCAAAAGCCGCGAGTCACTCCTCCTGCCCAATCTAGGTCAAGGCCGCTCACCCTCACCGGTTGGTGACCTGCGGGTGAAGGTTACGTGTGCAGACGGTGAGGAGTTCAGCTCGGTGACCGATGTGCCCTTTAAGCCGCATCTTGTTCGCTCGCAAAAGTCTCCGCTGCAGGACTCCACAGGACTTCTGTCGTCCCTGAGAGGGCCCCGGCTGGAGATTGACTTGAGCATCCCAATGGCATCAGCAGCTTCCAACCCTTCGTCGCCACGGTCCACTGACCGCAGGACGTCACGGCGGGAGAAGACGTACACTGTATAGCGGACCGTCGGCTATGCTTCACCAAGCCCGCCGCATGAGGGGACAGCGCGCCCCGCTGCCGGCGCCGTCGGCCGTCAGGTCGGTGGTGGGCAGCCGGAGCCACACACGGCAGGCGAAAGCGGCCAGTCCGTATGGAGTATTCGTGCAGCAAACTACAGAATGGAGCTCACAGTGTGTACAAGCAATCACATTGGTGCCACGTGTTGGTCACACTATACAGTGCCTGCGTCGACTTTAACAGTCGTTATTGTAACACCTGATTCCAATCAGATTAGGCCAACGTCTATGACATTGATTTGGTCCCTGCTCCTTCTAATTAATGTACATATAGTAATTACGTCAGTATTGACTGTGCGCATGCATTGCATGGATGCACATAACTTGAAGATTGCAAAACACAAACACAGTTGCTGTATTACTATGTGTAATATACCAAAGACAACTAATCAAACACAGTGTTGAAATGTATGAGCTTGTGTTATGGCTACAGAGCTAGCCTGTGTCACATAATTATTTCCATACCAAGATTCAGACACCACTATAATACAAAACAATAACACATACAGATCGGTATTGATTCTGATAGGATCTAAGTAATGGGCAAGCATGTTTGATTCACTTAATACCCCTGTCACACTACAACGTAATGAGTGAACGTGAGCCTAACTTGGTGATATTTCGTCATTATGTTGATGGACATTGGATTACGTTATGATGACGTCATAATGACGTTACAGTGACGTCGAGCTACATCACATTACGTCGTGTAACGTCGATTAATGTCGAGGTTTTGGACATGTTCAAAAGTTTCGACGTAGGACGAACGTAAGGGTTTACGTTCACCGTACGTTCTGTTCACGTTCAGCGAACGTCAATGACGTTAAACGGACGGTATTCCAACGCTCCTCACTACGTTCAACTACGTTCCACTACGTTGACCCCCATTAAACCGAGTGCAAATGCCCACGGGGTGTAATGGGAACGTCAGGAGAACGTCAGGAGAACGTCAGGAGAACATCAGGAGAACGTCAGGAGAACGTGCATTCAACGTACGTTCAACGTCTCATGACATAGCTAACGTCACGTAACATTCTTCTGGCGATGGAATAACGTTCATAACGTTCCGTGAGCGTCATTACGTTGACCTCTCTCGTTGAATGACGGTATCACTACGCTTTACCGACGTTACTCTCTCGTCCACTACGCTGCATCCACGTTCAACTTCTGCCCAAATTTGCATACTACGCCGAGAAGTTCAACGTTCTTCACGTTCTCCCTACGTTGACGTCGTTACGTCGTAGTGTGACAGGGCCATTAGGTTTGGTCGGACCTGCTAGTTGGATGCTTGTCTCAGGGTCTTCAAGCTGTCCGTCATACAAACAGGAACTCGTGTAAAAGTGGCCCAGCA
Organism: Branchipolynoe longqiensis; assembly: GCA_030323885.1. Taxonomy (NCBI): domain Eukaryota; kingdom Metazoa; phylum Annelida; class Polychaeta; order Phyllodocida; family Polynoidae; genus Branchipolynoe; species Branchipolynoe longqiensis. The sequence continues at coordinate 42,225,656 of CM059198.1, forward strand.
GTGTATTCTGTGTCAGTGGCAGATTACTCAATGCAGCAATAATCAGTTATTGCCTGATATGGGTTTGGTGTCAGGGGGCCTTGGCATGATTATTTACCGAGGTGTAGTTATGGTTGATACATATTTCGAAAACCCAAGGTCCTCAAACCCCATACTGGGGCGATAATACCTTTATTAAGTTACTTAATTAAATCAATTGTAGTCATTTCGATCAATATAAACTGAAATTTAGATAAGCAACCATTGCAAAGCACTAAAGATGCTATTGAACTGGCCAGGCGGGTATCAGTTTTGTTTGACTGTGCCGGTCAGTAGGGATTACATTGGATATCACCATGGAGATAGTGTTGTAAATACTATTTATGCGTAAGACAAACCAACTGCAAGACATGGCAACCTGCCTGTCTAAGCAAAATGACTGGCAGATCTGATACCAATTTTTGACCAGTTGTTTCGGTAGGTTATTTTTTCAAATACATTATTTGTCAAGCTCTTCAAAATTATTGGCTGTTGAAAGCTTAGGTGATTTTATAGACACCTCGTGACGTTACTTCGGATTTGAGTACCTTGAGTTGGGCAATCAGCTGATCAGACAATCACCACAGATATATAGGCTGACTCAGTTGCTTCTTTTACTTTACTGTTAACAATTGTTGGGACTTTGTTTTTAAAAGGTTACCTGATAGGTTCAGCATGTAATCATCAGATGGCGCTGGTTTAGAACTTGAATCCTGTATTACTAATTTGATTCTGGAATGTGGAGCTGGAGTCGTCTTGCAGTAGGCAAGCCTCATGTCGAGCAAAACCTGCTTCTTGTAGAATGTGATGGGAATTAAAGAAGGGTGATCAGATGTGTTGAGTAGAGATTTATTTAATTTTGTTGTGATGTGAAATGAAGATCACAAATGCAGCATAGATATAGAGAATATATTCATTATATGTGTATGAAAAAGGAAACCCAAGGATATTACAAAATGGTTCTTTTTGTTTGCTTTGTGTTCACAAAGCTGTAAAATAATGTGATATTAATAAAGAAGTAGCTGTGGAAGTAGTGGCATTAAGCGAGGCCTGTACTGGGTGCAAACGTTGTTCCTTCTCAGAACTATTCACACTTGCTGCTTTTTGCGTGCATTGTTACCCTTGAGAGTTATGGTTCTTTATAAAGGACATATTCATTTATTCACTGGTGATTTGAACAACATATTCATTCAGTTGTAGGTTACTGAATGTGTGGTCAGAGAATTGTGTTCGAACTGCAATTTTATAACGAAGTGAGGGGTCAGTAGTGGACGTTGTGGTGAAGACGCGGAGTGCATTAACGCCATGGTTACAAGTGTTTGATAGGCGTCCCACCGTCCCACCGTCCGCTCTCTTCTGCCTTGCTTGTATTACAATTCATATTTTGCTACGGTGAACTGGGGAAATCATTGTATATGGCACTGAACCAGCTTTGTTTAAAGTGCTACTTTAAAATGGTGGTTTGTCCAAATTGTCTTACTGCTTCGAAAAGATACTCCCACCGTTGACTTTCCTTACACCTCTTCAACCCCATGATGAGACGAGACAAAGTGTGTACATACATACTCGGGCATGCGCACTGACTCGGGCATGCGCACTGACTCGGGCATGCGCACTGACTCGAGCATGCGCACTGACTCGGACATGCGCACTGACTCGGGCATGCGCACTGACTCGAGCATGCGCACTGACTCGGGCATGCGCACTGACTCGAGCATGCGCACTGACTCGGACATGCGCACTGACTCGGACATCAGTTAAGTTGAGAGCTCCAACATCAGACTATGTTAGAAGCACTCGCTGTTCACAGTTCAGGCCAATTTCATTCATGACTCATTCAGCTTATGTAGGCTACATTTGTTTGTTTCTTAATTTTAAACAATTTGAATAACGATTTTGGAAGTCATTCAGTATTCGTGTAATATTCACTACGAACCAGAATTACATAGCCCAGACCAACAGACTGCAACAGTGCAATGTGAGGAGTCCCGGATGGTATAGTGTAGATGTATTGTGCACATTCCACACGTGTCTATTGTAAATAAATCACACATTAGTATTTCATACATAGTAGGCATATTGATATATATTGTATGTATATTATATATAATATTTATTTATATTGCGTACAATGGATATATATATATATGGCATGCATATTTCCAGGAATCCGAGTGTGTCTTGCTTAACGGGCCCAGTTAAAGTATAATCATATTAACTTAATTAAGTAAACATTAGAAAGGTGCAAAATAGCAAACTGCCATACTGGGCATTTATTATGAACCCCCCACTAAGCAAATACTCCTCTGTTGGATGAACAGCGATGTTATTGAAATGTGTGTAAGCTACCTTAGTGTTACTTTGGTACCCCCACTTTGATATGTCTACCAATTGTAAATTATGTTTAAGGCTTTTTTTTTTAAAGTATCGGTCACCTAAAGAATTCAATATATAATTAACTTTGATTTCAAATGCGTTTGCCTGGTATATTGTTATGTCTTCTGATTGGTTAGAAAATCACATTAATTTAAAGTGGTGTACATAGGGGCCTTTAGCCACATGTCGATTTGCACATCTAAATACATTTCATGTGGCAGTTCTGAAGTAGGCCCCCGTACATAAAGCAGGTTAGTACATTTATTTGTAATTCACTTCACTCGGATAAACTGGAGACAAGGCAGGTGCATATGAGTTTTAACAAGTAAACTTTAATAAAAGATAAGTCAGCAACTCATTTGAGTTAGTCATGTATTATATCGTTCGGCTGGCAGTGGACCAGTCTTAAGGTAGTATAACATGAAATTGTCAGTACTTAGTCGTTACAGTGTATAACATATAAGCGAACAAGCCAAATGTGAGTCATGTGATCAGGAACCTCTTTATGAAGTCGATCACTAGAAAGGTTTCAAGCCTAATGAATCTGGGCGTATACAGGTCTGATCATGTATTACATCAAGCGGTCGACACTGGACCAGTCTTAAAGGTAGTACAACTTGAACTTATCAGTAAGGAGTCATAGCAGCATAGACCATGAATACAAACAAACCAACTGGTCATCATGTGATCATGAACCTCATTATGACGGCGATTGCAGGATAGGGGTAAAGCCTATCAAATCATGGGTTGCACCGAGTAAAAGCCTTAAGTCAGCATTAGTAGATCAGTTCGGAATATCATCTTAGTATCATAGGGTCAAGTTGTATTGATCATTGGGGAGAATAACAGTATAAAGGTAGCGAAAACAGTGCGAAAACCAGGAAAGAACCGAGCGCTGTGGGAGCTGATGTAATAACTGATGTGTTCAGGTAAGCCTTTGCTGCATTACACCGTCATGTGCTGGCTTGCATAATATGTTCAATATCTAGGCCTGCTGCCTGGCAGGCTTGGGTAGCCCCTCTTCTAAGGCTATGAAGGGTATATGCTGCCATTGATGAGATTTTACGGGCTCTTCGGAGTGTGGGTGCTGTGAGCGGTTCTCCTGAGGGAAGCATGAAGGCTGATGCGTCTTCATAAGGACTCATGGTTCTGCCATACCTGATCCACGCTCTTAGTGGGAAGCAGTGGGAACTATTCAGGGCTGGCAAGTAGTATTTTAATGGGGAAAGACCAGCTGATCTCATTTTTGTGGACCTTACCATGACTATTAGTTTATCAAAACTAGGTTTTATGTCGCTGAACTTTAGGACATGAGGGCTATCAGACAGCACTGCCGGGACCAGGTTGCTTTGCCTTAGTAGCATGGAATATCCTATTAGTAGCACTGCAATTAGGACATAAGGGGCAGGGTTGAGGTTTGATAGGAAGGAAATTATGTTTTTTAAATCCTCTGAGTCTAACAAAGGGGCTTTGGCTTCCACATGAGTTGAGTTTTTATATAATGCTCTTTTCATGATTTTTACTTCATACGAATCAAAAGCTTGAGGGTTCCCTGGTCCACTCCCTATCCAAAGTTTAGCTGAGCTGAAGTAATTCATAATGGCTCCTGGTGATTTTAATTTATCATCGAAGTACAGGAGGAAAGACAAGAGGTCATAGGTAGTAGGATTATGAATTAGGGTGTTATGGTCGGTACAGAAAGAAAGGTATGCATTAATGTGGGTCGCCTTGTTTTTCCACATTCTGAGAGCCAGGGCAATCATGTACGTGTTTAGTAGTCTCTGGTGATGCATCAGCGTGTATCCTGGAATTAGAGGTAGAGTCAACACCAGCTTCCATATAATTCATTTTTTAATTATATGGTGAAGTCTAGGATATCAAGAGAGAACTAGATTTTTATCTCTTATATATTTAGAGTTTTTCAAAGTTGGTCTGCTTTTTTTCAGCTTGATTCTGACTCAAATGATCTACTCAAAGCATAGACTAATGCTAACTGTTTTCCTGCTTTATGCTTAATTTCTAGCTCAAAGTTATGTTTTGCCGAATGTAGCCAGATATGTCTTGCACATGCACACAGTAGTTGATCTTTTCTTTTACTATTTTCTAATGCTTGTTGGGAGGCGATATTATCTGTGTTAACTATAATCTTAAATTCTTGTGGTGCCTATGGAACTAAAAATGTTACTGCATGGACTAAGTTCAGTGCCTCTAGCTGACCATTTAAAACATGGTGCAACCCATGATTCGATAGGCTTTACTCCTATCCTGTTATCGACTTCATAATTAGGTTCATAATTACCTGATTACATGATGACCAGTTGGGTTGTTCGCATTTATGGTCTATGCTTGTAATGACTAATTACTGATAAGTTCAAGTTGACTACCTTTAAGACTGGTCCAGTGTCGACCGCTTGATGTAATACATGATCAAACCTGCACAAGCCCAGATTCATTAGGCTTGAAACCTTTCTAGTGATCGACTTCATAAAGAGGTTCCTGATCACGTTACTCACATTTGGCTTGTTCGCTTATAAGTTATACACTGTAACGACTAAGTACTGACAAGTTAACGTTATACTACCCTAAGGCTGTTCCACTGCCCGCTGAACGATACAATACATGACCAACTCGAATGAGTTACTGACTTATTTTATTAAAGTTTACTTGTTAAAACTCATATGCACTTGCCTTGTCTCCAGTTTGTCCGAGTGAAGTGAATTACAATAGGCTACATTTCTTTGATTCTTAATTTAAAACAATTTGAATAAATACTATGAATATTATAAATATTATAAATACTATAAATACTATAAACACAATAAACAATATGAACACTATGAATACTGTGAATAATTTGAATGATGTGAATAATATGAATAATATGAATAATATAAATAGCATAAATAATATAAAAAATATGAATACCATGAATACCATACATACCATAAATAATAGATACAATAGACATAATAGACGAAACAGAAGAAACAGCCAAAACAGACAAAACAAATTAAACAAAAACAGACGAAACAAATTAAACCAATTAAATCAATCAAATCAATAGAATATATAAAATAAATAAATAAAATAGATAACAGATCAAATATATATAATAGATATAATATATAGAGATATAGTGAATAGGATGAATATAATAATTATAATATAATAATTGTAATATAATAAGTATATAATAAATATAATATAATTAATAAATATAATAATAAATGTAAATAATGAATATAATATAAATAATAAATGTAACAAATAATAAATATACCATAAATTATAGATATAATATAAATATATAATATAATATAAATAATGAAATAACATAAATTACATAATTACCATAAAAATAGATATAATAGACATAATAGAATATAATAGATATAATAAATATAAAAATGTAATATACTAGATATAATAAAGATAACAACGATAATAAAGTGAATAAAGATAATATATATTATGTATGTCATATATATTATATAATTATAATATATATATTATATAAATCTAGCTACAAATATGAGGGAGACAGGCACGATTTGGGATGGACAATCTTTTAATTCTCACAGGCTGAGCATTAAAGTGCTCGACTGATTACAAAAGTGAAATTTTCTCAGCTCATGACTGGCAATAACGAATGTTGGTGGCGCGCGGTACAAACAGCCTCAACCAGAATGAATGATAAACAATAATAAATACAAGTTCCATTCCCCGCCCATTTATATAGGTATAATGAATTATACTGCAAGTATAAATGTTGTCTGCCTCGGTTAGATGGACTAGTAGTAACAAAAGAAACACAGGTGGCGCTCGGGGCAGCTTAAAGGAGGTGAATAAGGATTATAATAAAATGGTCTTAGTATCGTTGTTATTTATATTCACATAACAGCTTAGGTATTATATTAATATTGCATATGTACTTAGAAAACAATGCCCATGATGTACACATGTACATTTTGGCTTGTTAATGCTACAGCTCCCGACTGGCAGTTTTACCTTCACGTACACCCACAAATGTGCATTCCCCTGAAATGACATTTATTACAAACACGGTGGATCAGACTGCCTTTCCCCACCCACGCCCGTCCCACCAGCAGCTGGTGCGTTCAGGCAGCTCGGCGCTCCGCAGCTGAGTCCCTGGTGCCTGGTACTGTGGTGGGTGACGTGCTGACGTGAACAGTCTCCCACACGTGCATCCAAACCGGCGCGCCGCCTGCAGTGTCATCATTAACTTATTTGGAGCCTTTGCCAAGCATTGTTACCGGTCCATTTCCCAGATTCCTATTTCCCATGTCACCAGTACATTTCACAGATTTCCCAGAGTCCTCCAAATCAGAAATGGATATATATACGGATGATATGGCGTGAGGTGGACATGAAATTAATCTAGAATTGTCACGAATTCATCAAATAGATTAGCCACACGCACAATACAAAAATAGCATAAGTATATCTTAGAAAGAAATCATGTTACTGTCCAACACACTCGCCCTAATCCCACCTTGGTGGGTGTAAACATCTATATGTGGGCACCTTGGGTATAGTCGCACAAAGCCTCAACAGCCTCAGCACTGAGCAAGTTGCCTAATCCATAGAACAAGTATGCGTGTCTGGGGGGGGGGGGGGGGGGGGGGGGAGGGGCGCGGTGCTGGTCGGATGCTGCACAATAGCCTTGGCCGGACTTACTGTGCATACCGGTGAATCTTGAGGGACTGAAGTTTGGATCCTGGTCGAGTCAAACCAATGACTTATAAAATCGGTACCTGTTACTGCTTGGCGCTTGGCGTTATGAGGTCAGAACAGGGACTGGGCGCACAGTGTCAGGATATTGTGACTGTGTGGGAGATCTGGTTATGGTGCCAGCGGTCTGATTTCCCAGTGAGGCAGCACTATAAAGTCACCATGAGTGCGCGCTGTCACAAGTCGGTGCACGTCCTGGTATGGCCTAGGGTCTTACTGGGGTGTAAAACTACACCAACCACCCAGGCTCCTCCGGCCCTCTCAGAGGACTGTGATTGGGATCTTAGGCTGCCTTTTTTCCTTCCTCCCCTCCCATTTCTCTGACCACTACCCATCGGAAGCCAACTCCCGACTACATGGGACCACTTTCAGCGGTACCCATATAGTGCAACAAACAATAGCGGTGCTTCACTTACCCTCCAGATGGCACCACGGAATCACACACTGAAAGTGCGCTGGTTGGCCGCGTCTTCATACTACACAACATGGTGCTTATGACACAATGCGGTGCATACTACACAACACAGTACATTCTACAAAACATGGTGCATAATACACAACACAGTACATACTACACAACACGGTGCCTACTACACAACGCGGCACATACTACACAACACAGTACATTCTACATAACATGGTGCATAATACACAACACAGTATATACTACACGACACGGTGCCTACTACACAATGCGGCACATACTACACAACACATTACATACGACACAACACGGTGCCTACTACACAACATGGCACATACTACACAACACATTACATATGACACAACACGGTGCCTACTACACAACGTGGCACATACTACACAACAGAGTACATACGATACAACACGGTGCCTACTACACAACGTGGCACATACTACACAACACAGTACATACGACACAACACGGTGCCTACTACACAACATGGCACATACTAGACAACACATTACATACGACACAACACGGTGCCTACTACACAACGCGGCACATACTACACAACATGGTGCATGCTACACAACACGGCACATACTACACAACACCTGTAACACGCTCCTCGTGTCTTACACTGGAGGTGGACCCTGCAATATAGTAATGACACAGTGCTTATCATAGCAACATTGTTATGTTGAGTGACATATTATCGAATAGAAGTGACGTTGTTGATATGAGAGATACAGTACAGTGAGTAAAACTCTTCACCTCAATGAGTGATGTGTGCATTAGGGACAAAACATTCACCAGCTTAACACTAACAGAGCGAACCAGCCTATATGACATGGCGTTCACGCCTTCAGTTTGTATCAATAACACTATTAACATGCCAACAATGTCTGAAACAAATATTAAAAAGAAGAAAATATTTAAAACAATCTGCAGTCCTGTTACAACAAGTAACGGGAGTAAATATCTGATGAATTGCATGTGTATGACATATGCACATATGAGTATTTCAATAAAGTAGGGGCATTATTTATAAACAGATTGGAATATAAGTGCACTGAGGTCCTGCCTTGGCCACAAAGACAAGCTTTGTCTAACTAGTTATCTGCCACGAGTAGCCCGATATCAGATAGAACTAAGCGTGCACCTGTGCATGAGTACAGGTAAGTGAGTGTGAAGGAATAGCGTCTGTGCGCGACACTATACTGAGGCGGGACGCGCGGACACTTGTTAAAACCCGACACAAGAGGTTCAATTGACACAGTCGAATTTACACTCACAATGCGCATATCCGATTAACGCTCATTACACATTTGCACAATGGCGGTTCGACCCTATCAGTGGTGCATGTGAACCACGGTTAGACCCTATCAGTGGTGCATGTGAACCACTGTTCGACCCTATCAGTGGTGCATGTGAACCACTGTTCAACCCTATCAGTGGTGCATGTGAACCACGGTTCGACCCTATCAGTGGTGCATGTGAACCACTGTTCGACCCTACCAGTGGTGCATGTGAACCACTGTTCGACCCTATCAGTGGTGCATGTGAACCACTGTTCGACCCTACCAGTGGTGCATGTGAACCACTGTTCGACCCTACCAGTGGTGCATGTGAACCACTGTTCGACCCTATCAGTGGTGCATGTGAACCACTGTTCGACCCTATCAGTGGTGCATGTGAACCACTGTTCGACCCTATCAGTGGTGCATGTGAACCAAGGTTCGACCCTATCAGTGGTGCATGTGAACCACTGTTCGACCCTATCAGTGGTGCATGTGAACCACTGTTCGACCCTATCAGTGGTGCATGTGAACCACTGTTCGACCCTATCAGTGGTGCATGTGAACCATGGTTCGACCCTATCAGTGGTGCATGTGAACCAATGTTTGACCCTATCAGTGGTGCATGTGAACCACTCTTTGACCCTACCAGTGGTGCATGTGAACCACTGTTCGACCCTATCAGTGGTGCATGTGAACCACTGTTCGACCCTATCAGTGGTGCATGTGAACCACGGTTCGACCCTATCAGTGGTGCATGTGAACCACTGTTCGACAATATCAGTGGTGCATGTGAACCATGCTTCGACCCTATCAGTGGTGCATGTGAACCACGGTTCGACCCTACCAGTGGTGCATGTGAACCACTGTAGAATTCCAATGCTGTGACTAAATGCTATTCACTTGGAGTGTATTTTCCCGACGCTCGTTTCGGGAAGATAACCGACCGGCGTTTCCTCCACAAGTCACGTGGTGTTGAGGTCGGTTAAAGAGCCGCTGTACGCGAGGTGCATGCAGCTCGTTGAGCAAAGACAAAACAGGCCGCAAGGCCGCCGCATAATACACAACAATTTGCTATAATACACAACAATTTGCTATTACCAAATATTTCCAAATCTAGCCATTTGTAATAAAAGTTAGGTTAAACTAAAGTAAGGAAGATTGTAAATGATCAACTTAAATACATATCTAAAGAACGATGGCAGAAACTCAACGCTATCGTATCTATTAATTGGCAGAATCTACTGTGTAATGTCTGGACTTACGGTATGTATGTATGCATGTGTGTACGTATATATGTATGTATGTATGTGTATGCATGTATGTATGTATCTGTGTATGTATGTATGTATGTATGTGTATGTATGTGTATGTTTGTATGTGGGTGTGCATGCATGTATGTGAATGTATGTATGTATGTGTGTATGTATGTGTATGGATATGTGTATGTGGGTGTGTATGCATGAATGTGTATATGTGTGTATATGTGGGTGTGTATGCATGCATGTATGCATGTGTATATATGTGTTTATGTGTATGCACTTATGTATGTATGTATGTATGTATGTATGTGTGTATGTATGTGTATGTATGTGTGTATGTGGGTGTGTATGCATGTATGTGTGTATATGTGGGTGTGTATGCATGCATGTATGCATGTGTATATATGTGTTTATGTGTATGCACTTATGTATGTATGTATGTGTGTATGTATGTGTATGTGTGTATGTATGTGTGTCTGTGGGTGTGTATGCATGTATGTATGTGTATATGTGTGTATATGTATGGGTATGTATGTGTATGTATGTGTCTATGTGGGTATGTATGCATGCATGTGTGTATGTGTATGTATGTGTGTATGTGGGTGTGTATGCATGTATGTGTATATGTGTGTATATGTGGGTGTGTATGCATGCATGTATGCATGTGTATATATGTGTTTATTTGTATGCACTTATGTATGTATGTATGTGTGTATGTATATGTATGTGTGTATGTATGTGTATGTGGGTGTGTATGCATGTATGTATGTGTATATGTGTGTATATGTATGGGTATGGATTTGTATGTATGTGTGGGTATGTATGCATGCATGTGTGTATGTGTATGTATGGGTGTATGTGGGTGTGTATGCATGCATGTGTGTATGTGTATGTATGCGTGTATGTGGGTGTGTATGCATGCATGTGTGTATGTGTATGTATGCGTGTAGGTGGGTGTGTATGCATGCATGTATGTGTATATGTGTGTATATGTATGGGTATGTATGGGTATGTATGTGTCTGTGTGGGTATGTATGCATGCATGTGTGTATGTGTATGTATGTGTGTAGGTGGGTGTGTATGCATGCATGTATGTGTATGTATGTGCATGTGTATGTATGCGTGTATGTGGGTATGTATGCATGCATGTGTGTATGTGTATGTATGCATGTAGGTGGGTGTGTATGCATGCATGTATGTGTATGTGTATGTATGCGTGTATGTGGGTATGTATGCATGCATGTGTGTATGTGTATGTATGCGTGTAGGTGGGTGTGTATGCATGCATGTATGTGTATGTATGTGTATGTGTATGTATGCGTGTATGTGGGTATGTATGCATGCATGTGTGTATGTGTATGTATGCGTGTAGGTGGGTGTGTATGCATGCATGTATGTGTATGTGTATGTATGCGTGTATGTGGGTATGCATGCATGCATGTGTGTATGTGCATGTATGCGTGTATGTGGGTGTGTATGCATGCATGTATGTGTGTGTATGTGTATGTACACACTGTATAAGAGCGTCAGTGGGTGGTGCCTGTGTGACAGGTTAACATGGAGTCCGTGCATAGACGTAAAGTAGACTTTTGTACTTTAATACCCATATAAATATACTAGACCATTATTTATAGCGATTCTGACTTCACGTGACTTACACATTTCCTATTTTTAGCCATATCAAATATGTGTCCGAGTTAAGCGTGGCATGATGCAGATGGTCGAAGCAGCCTATGCGTTGTGCACGTGACCGACCCACTTGACCGTCTTCACGCAGCACCACGCATACTATCTCTACCGGACGTATTGCAGGCAATGCAGTACAGTCGAGTCAACACTGCCCACCGAGTTCACGATTGCACTGTCACGTGTCATTCTGCTAATAAACTGGGGACAAAGGGTACTTTTATTTACAGATATATTACCATTATTCTGTTGAACATTCACATTTGTTTTTAAAATCTAATACACAGAAGTTGTCTCGTAATGCAACTTTCGGCTGGCCAGTCAGCCAGTGACAGCGTGCACTGCGCGCCCCGTGTGCCTGACTGTGGACTATGGGAGCCGGTCCAGATGCGGCGCAGTGCGTCAGGTGCCCCCCAGGGTGTCGTGGATCCAGACCCGGTAGGCGGAGACGCGCGTAAAGACGGTGGGTCGCGTCGCGTCCTGCGTGCCCTTATTGCAGTCCGAGTCGCCGCCACTCACCACCCCGGCCAGCTGCCAACGGGCCGTGAAGGCGTCCTGACACATGAGCGGCGACCCGCTATCACCCTGCCGGCCAAGCAACACCAGCTTAGGGTTCATTGTGACATTCATTCATTCAGCAGGGGGAATTTCAACCACACACAATTGGTCTTCATCATTGCATCATTGCACCTTGCCATATCCTACTATTGCAAAGCACCAGGCTAGGTCGCGACAAGTATCAATTATCAAATCATTGGTTTGACTCGGCCGGGTTTAGAATCCCAGGACCTGCCACATGGGAAGTGGCTGCTCAACTCATTCACCCACCCCGTCTGGTCTGGTTAGCAACTAACCGTGCAAAGTGCTGCTGTGCTGCAGTATTTGTGTGTACATGTTAGTCTTTGAGTTATTTACTGCTACAGATTGACGACACTCTAAATTACATTCTAAATACTATGTAGATACTCACATTGATCTGACTAATATTGATCTAGTTATATGACACTACTGTTACCTTATTTATATGGAACTTTTGGGTTACAGAATTTCATTGTGTTAGATGCTGCAAATTGTGTATTCAACAGTTATTATATACCTTATCCTATATACCTTTTGTGTAAATAACCCTGATTTGAAAAATGGCTGGAAGTTCAGACCAGTGCTTCGGCACTGACAAAAGACTTATTCAGCAGAATAAACATATTTACCACCAACAAACTAAGAAAAATGTGGAAAGTTGTAAATAACTCCAGAGTTTTATGGTAGAATTTACCCTAAATTAAGGTGTGTTATAATTCTCAAGCTGAAGGGTGTAACTTTAAAAATATGAAGAAAATTAAATATTAAAGTAATTTAATGGCGCCTGTTATTCCTTAAGCATGTTGTGTTCTGTGTTTCGGTATGCATGCCAAAATTCACTTCAAATATTTCCAAATCTAGCCATTTGTAATAAAAGTTAGGTTAAACTAAAGTAAGGAAGATTGTAAATGATCAACTTAAATACATATCTAAATAACGATGGCAGAAACTCAATGCTATCAGATTCTATGACGTTAACTGTCAAATAGTGGTAATCTAAACACTAAATAAGCCAGGTACTTACGACACAGGTCTGGATGAGGGCTGTTTTGTACCCAGCACACAGCTGCTTGCTCGTGTCTAAATGGTGTACGCTCCACGAAGCCACGCAGGCCTGCTGGGAAAAGACCTTCATCTTGGTCTCACGCAGATTCTTTGGAAGAACAGGACCTGCAAATAGATATTATTTTACGAAGTCGCTAAATGGTGTCGAGACCACGTTCTCTCCGAATTCCCGCCAAATATCTGGTCCAATAAAGTGAGCCCAGTCAGCTGTCGCTTTCGTTTTCATATTCTTGTCGTAAATGATATCAAAACAGGCTTTATCAAGTTCAGGTTCCACTAATTAAAATGGTTATGACTTGAAAGCAGATGGCAGCTTCAGTCCTGCATCACCAGCCGCCCTCCTTGAATAGGCAGCCTGCTTCATAAATCCGGGTTTATCCTCCGACTCACGGAACTGAGGAAGTCTGGGACACATCCACTCGAGTACCAAGGACTGCATGCAGAGATTCAAGGCCTGTTTGCAGACCACCTCTCCATATACACTGATGGTTCGAAAGACCAAAGCCGGGTAGCTGCTGCGGCAGTCTGCCGACAGGAAAGATTTGGTGTACGTTTGTCCGATCAGAGCTCGATTTTCACTGCAGAAGCCCGAGCACTCCTTCTCGCGTTGGAGTGTATCGAGGTATCCAACCACACTAACTATGTTATATATACAGTGATTCATTCTCTTGCCTCCTGACTGTTGCTGGACTGAAAACGAATCACCCTATTCTAGCAACGGTCATTTATCAAACGAACCAACTGACAATGGATGGGTATGACATCCACCTGTGCTGGTGCCTGGCCATACCGGCATACAAGGAAACGAACGAGCTGATCGGGCTGCGAAGAAGGCCCTGAACTGTGATCTTGAACCGTGTCTGATCCCTCACTCTGATCTGAAACCACTAATAGCCATCCACATAAAATTCAAATGGTAACATGAGTGGGATGAAAACATTAATAAACTTAAAGAAATTGAACCATCTGTGGGAAAGCCACCACAGACTCATGCGGGAGGTCGGCGGGACCAAGTGGTCCTTAGTCGCTGCCGTATTGGCCACTCATGGCTTACACATGCTTTTCTGCTCAAGGGGGAACCTCCCCCTGAATGTATTGGGTATCAGTCCCCGCTGACATTCAAACATATTTTAATAAGTTGCGTTGATTTTTTGGCCAGGCGCCAACAGTTTTACACTGCAGACAGTATGCATGACCTTTTTACTAAGGTAAAACAGGAAAACATTTTAGCCTTTTTGAGGGCAGCTGGACTATACCACCTCATATAGTTTACTAAATAGATTCTATCAATTATTAATAAAACTTTTCTTTTTCTATGGGAATTTGTTTCCCTTGACCACAAATATGTGATTATGAACTTTCTAATTTAATGAGTGTCTATTGGCACATAATTGATTGTCTGATTTTACATCTAAAAGCGATGTTTTGAACAAAAAACAAACATTTCTCGCCGGGAATATGGCCTATGCTGCCGACACGGCATAAAGCAACCACCAATCAATCAATCACTCATAAACCCGCATCACCAATAGGTGCATGGTGTGAGGCGGCCATAGCCTATCAGTGCACAGCACTCACATGGTTTGAGGCGGCCATGGCCTATCAGTGCACAGTACTCATGTGGTGTGAGGCAGCCATAGCCTATCAGTGCGCAGTACTCATGTGGTGTGAGGCGGCCATAGCCTATCAGTGAATGGTACTCACATGGTGTGAGACGACCATGGCCTATCAGTGCACAGTACTCACATGGTGTGAGGCAGCCATAGCCTATCAGTGCGCAGTACACATGTGGTGTGAGGCGGCCATAGCCTATCAGTGTGCGGCACCAATGTGGTATGAGGTGACCATAGCCTATCAGTGCATGGTACTCACGTGGTTTGAGGCAGCCATAGCCTATCAGTGTGCAGTACTCATGTGGTGTGAGGCGGCCATAGCCTATCAGTGCATGGTACTCACATGGTGTGAGGCAACCATAGCCTATCAGTGCACAGTACTCACATGGTGTGAGGTGGCCATAGCCTATCAGTGCACAGTACTCATGTGGTGTGAGGCAGCCATAGCCTATCAGTGCGCAGCACTAATGTGGTATGATGCGGCCATAGCCTATCAGTGCATGGTACTCACGTGGTGTGAGGCAGCCATAGCCTATCAGTGCACAGTACTCATGTGGTGTGAGGCGGCCATAGCCTATCAGTGCATGGTACTCACATGGTGTGAGGCGGCCATAGCCTATCAGTGCACAGTACTCATGTGGTGTGAGACGGCCATAGCCTATCACTGTGTGGTACTCATGTGGTGTGAGGTGGCCTTGGCCTATCAATGCGCGGTACTCACTCTTGGAGGTGAGGCCCCAGCCTATGACGAAGCAGTGGCTGATGGGAGTGAAGACCTGGTTCCCGCCGGACCTGCAGACCGGCTGCATGGTGCCCGAGAAGACCACCTTGGCCTCCAGCCGAGCCAGGGCGACGTCGTTTTTGGCCAGGGTGCCGTACGTGTAGTCAGGGTGGATGGTGAGTTGAGTGAGGGTGTATTTGTAGCCGCCAGCAGCGATGTTGGTGATTGCAACCCGGACATGGAAGGCAACCTTGTCCAGCTTGGCGTGTGTGTTCATTATAGAGTACTGAAATACACGGGTTTTCAAATTAGTCTTCTTTCCAAACATGTCAGAGTTAAAGTTGCATGGTCCTATGAAATATTATTTTTTCAATACAAAAACATGTATCTATATTTGATTATATATATTCAGCTTCGATATTGGTGCATTAACTAGTGATTTGGTACATCATATATACAATAATCAATGAATTTACTATGGGCACCTACTTTGAGAAAGCCATCACACAGGAAAGCCATTAACCAATTAGGTCAATCTCATGGCTTTGACCTTCATTCCAAGTACCTAGTCAGGTTCCAGGATGTCCAGTGGTAGTACTGCTGGCACCATAATAATTATTATTATTATGTAATGATTATGTAATGGTGTATTTCAGCATTGGCAGCCAAGCCACTTAAACGGCAGTATAATCGCTAAGTCTGTCACTTAATTACGGATTAATAGGTGATATTCCTAATTCCCATAACTACTAAAATAATATATATAAGTACTTAATCCAATTGTTTGATATTAAATAACATATTTTGGCCACTTTACTTGAATAGTTCAATAGAATTTAATTTAGAAACCCATGAACCAGTATCATGAGTTGCTATGTATGTCAACAAGTTGAGCCCGGTTGCCAATCAATTTAAAACAAATTGCCAGTTATCTAGCAACAGGATAACTATTAATTACAGCAATGTTGGTAGCTAGATCGAATGGTTGGACAGCTAACTGGTTTTATTTGATAGATTTATTCCGAAGAGAACTAGAAAATGATGGTGCAATGTCGCCATCATTAGAACATGCTAGGTGACCAGGCTATTTTTTTATTTAGGTCGTTCCACATCACGTGGTCATCATGAGATGTCAATACCGGTCATAGCGAGAGGACTTTTGGAAAGCTTGTCAAAAGTATTTTGGGCTCTTTCAGCTCAAATTGCTTCAAAACTAAGCCATGTTTCATCAAAATGACTCCGGACTAATGACTAGTCGGTCATAACGATCAATTTGATATATTTATCTAAAAAATAAGACAAAAATTCAAACGCGATCGCACTATGCAACTTTAAGTTAGAATTAACCAAACAAGACAGTATGTATTCACTGCCGTATCCTCCTCGTGCATGGTTACAAACGTTGCCTATACTCGGTGGACAGCTAGCGATATCGGGCACAGAACCCCGTCGGTTGGACGTAGTTTAACGTTGGTAATTAGGTGGTTCGTAGCCTGGCGCAGGGATACACCCAAACTAGAATTTTGCTGAAACTGGAATTATCAATTCCTATTACCGATTAAAGACCATCTGATTGATTGGCTGAACGTTGTATTAGATTTTAGAATACAACCTGTGTGTAGTGTATTGCATTTTAAAAACAAATGTGCAGTCAGAGTAAAGGATGTTCCATGGCGTTACCATACCCTAAGTGGCTGGCCAACAAACCCTCAGCCTCTCTTCTCCCCCCCCCCCCCCCACACACTTTTTATTTGTTGCTGTTCCTCCGTTATTTCCTGTCAACCATATACAATGAAAGGGACAGTCCAAATACAAATGTAAAATTTTAGATCTAAATGCACTGGGATTGGTTCCACTGCTTTACTGGTCACAGCTGGTCCAGTGTATTACTAACAACTCCACCCCAACAGCATAATTCATAAACTCACATAACTAACTACACTAGAGTAACACTAGAATATTTCTAACAAACTGGCATTTATATATCACTTGTCTAACTCCAACTGAACAGATCCTACATTAAAACTCACTAAAACTTTACCAAACAAATACAAAAGATAATTTCTACTTACATTCTA
This sequence comes from Branchipolynoe longqiensis, assembly GCA_030323885.1. Taxonomy (NCBI): domain Eukaryota; kingdom Metazoa; phylum Annelida; class Polychaeta; order Phyllodocida; family Polynoidae; genus Branchipolynoe; species Branchipolynoe longqiensis. Next base: position 42,243,528 of record CM059198.1, read on the forward strand.
AATACCATGTAAATACACACATTGATCTGACTAATATTGATGTAGTCACATGACACTACTGTTGCCATATTGCTATGGAACTTTTGGGTACAGAATTTCATTGCGTTAAATATGCTGCAAATTGTGTATTCAGCCATTATTGTATTCCTTACTCTATAAATCTTTTTGTGTAAATAATTCTGAATTGAAAAATGGTTGGAAGACCAATGCTTCGGCACTGACAAAAGACTTATTCAGCAGAATTAAAATATTTACCCCTAAGAAAATGGGGAGTATATCTGCAATAAGATCCATCATTATCCCCCAATCTATTAGCAAATAGAAAATATGAAAATGAAGCTGACATTATGGTGCAGGACTCTGCATAAACCACAGCAACAATATGTGGTAGCCTGGTTCCCTTGCCTTTTTCACAGAGATAAGATTGGATGGCCATATAAGCATTAACCACATAAGATAAATAGATACCACACTGCCCCACACTACTGCACACTGCCCCACCTTACTGCATTCTTCCCCACCTTACTGCTTGTAATGTATGTGTATATGTAAGCCACTACGCCCACCGGGCCTAATCAGTAGAGTGTGGGCTTTGCATGCGGAAGGTCAGGAGTTTGGTTCCCGGTCGAGTCAAACCAATGACTCAGTGTCAGGATACTGTGATTGAGTGGGATATTACGTCATGGTGCTGGTGGCCTGGTTTCACAGTGGGGCAGCACAATAAAGCCATGATGAGTGTGCAGTCACAAGTCGGTACCCGTCCTGATATGACCTTAGATGTTGCTAGGATGTAAAACAGCAACCAACGACAACCCCTACTGCCCCACCTTACTACATACTGCCCCATCCTACTGCATACTGCCCACCCTACTGCATACTGCCTCACCCTACTACACATGAAAATGAATATGCAGCAATTATACAAAAACATTTAGAGTAGTGTTTTGAACTTAAAGGTAGTGTTTTGAACTTAAGGATAGTGTTTTCAGCATGGCCACAGTAGTGTTTTGAACCTAGGTTGAAAACATTGAAAGTATTGATGCTGACACTAGCTATTTAAACTACACCCAAGGAGACAGACAGGGCACTGTTTGTTCCCAAGTCCATAATGCAACGTGTGGCATACATACGAAACAGTGCGCGCTGGTTAGGATCCACTGATTGCTGATGAGGACGCAACCACACCGGAAGTTCGCGTGGTAGTAGATTGCGCATGCCCAGGGCCAGGCATTCGGTGCAGCTATCTGAGCCCCGACAAGCTGATTCGTGGCCCCACTCGCAACGGTCCCGCACACTGAGGAGGGAAGCGAAACAGCGTGACAGACGGGGTCACGAGGCGTCACGAGCCGTCACGGGTCGTCACTGGCCGTCATGATCAGTCACGGGCCGTCACGAACCGTCACGGGCAGTCACGGGTCGTCACGAGCCGTCACAGGCCTCACGACCCGTCACAGGCCGTCACGGGCCGTCACAGGCCTCACGACCCGTCACGAGCCGTCACGACCGTCACAAGCTGTCACGAGCAGCCCGCGCGGGCTGCACCCGGGCACGCACCGCCGCTCGGCAGTGGTCGAGTGCACCGAGTATTTGACAATGTGTTGTGAGTGCACACAGGGCACTCCCAACTCGTGAAGTGATCTTCGGCCGGAGCGCCACCTGACACCTACCTACACCAAGTAAGGCCTGAAGAGACGGACAGGCAAACAGGAGGTTAAAGAGATGCATTCTGATCATAAGTTCATCTACACCGATGGTTCTTACAAGGATGACAAGGCTGCAGCGGCAGCTGTCATGGGCAAGCGCACCTTCTCAGAGCAATTACCAAAGGGTGCTTCGATTTATTCAGCAGAGCTTGATGCCATATTCATGGGTGTTTGGGTGTTCAGTTTTGATATATAATCTGACCAGCTTATCTTTTTACTACAACGAATGATATAGCTGGCTTTGGCTCTTTTTATTCTGTATTGTTGTAGATTGTACTGTGGTGGCTGTCTCTTAACAATTTTTAAAGCTTTCTTATGAGCTTTTACAACCTTCTTACACTCCTCTGTGAACCATGTTTTTTCTGGCTTTTTAGGGTTGGGATTTTACTTAGGAATACAATTGCTAGCAATGTCATATAGTGTGTCTGTAAAGGTTTTAATGGGATCTTCCACATCTTGCAGAAGATCGCCTGTGATCTTTTCAAGGCAAAGAGATTGAAATTTGGCCCAATTGGCTTTTGAAAGTGACATTTAGGCACTCTCTCATCAGAAGGAGAAAAGTGTCTAGACAAAACCATGAGATAGTGGTCACTACCCCATTGGTCTTCTTCCACCTCCCAAGAAAAATCAAGGAACACATGGTGAGGTCAATTGAAATTAAGGAACCTGTACCTGGATGGAGATATGTGAGACTATCATCGTTCCACAGACAGACTCTGCCTGCTCATGAAATCTTCTACAATGCATCCCTTTGGAGCGGTATTGTCTGTGGCACGCCAGAGGTGATTGTGGGAATTAAAATCTCCCATTATGATATAGCGTTGGGGTAATTGAACTAAAAGATTGTTTAAATCTGCAGCTATTACAGGACTAGAAGGAGGAAGGCACAATGACAATTTTGTTATTGTGGTGTGAAAAGTTATTTTGGCAGTGACAGCTTGTAAATTTGTATTTAAATTAACTTCAATCTATGGCAGAGAGCTTTTAGTAAAAATAGACACCCCACCATGTGCTCTACCCATAGCATCTGTTGTGCCTTTTTTTGTGATAAGATGCAAAACCTTTTAAATTCATATTTGCATTATCTCTTTTTGTTTCTTGCAGGCAAATTACAGATGAATTATATTTTTGAATGACTAGTTTCAGTTCATTTCGATTTACCTGTAAACTATGACAGTTCCACTGTATTATATTTGCAGCAGCCATTAAAAACAATAAATATATCCAGTCTTGTATGTTTAATCCTCTGCAGTTCTTTTTCAAATTCATATTTTGTGCACTGCCGAGAGTATGATGGATGGTCTCCCTTGCAGTTGGCACATTTAAAAAAGGTACTTTCACAAGAATTGTCGACATGACTTCCAGGATATTTATACACACAGACCAGTTACTACTGTTAGATCTGTGTGACCAGGGATCTCGGTACCCATTATTCACTTGTGTGTCACGTGACATACAATATGTGATTTACTGATTGTGAACACTGATATATCTGCGTGACCAGGGATCCCGGTACCCATTATTCATACCTCATGGGTATGCAGGTATTGCAATACCTCAGGGAGTTTGACGCCCCTGCCCTGCAGAGGTGTAAACCACTGCCTTGTGGTACAGGTTCTTGACAGAACCAAAGGCTAAGGAAGCAAACCCTAAACAGAAAACCATGTCACTGTGGCAGCATTAAGGGCGGTTGATGTATGAAACTCCCAATATCTCCCGACCAGCCACTGCAGGGACAAATAGTTTTGCGCCTGTCTGGACATGTTCTTGCCGGTGTGAGACCTCTATTTGCTCCCCGAGAGAGTGTCGCTGGTAACTTGCAAAAGCCAGCAGCACTTCAACACTTTTGCAGGCAGCTTTCATGAAATGAAGTGGAGAGGTACAGTCAAGTAATGAAAGCAGTCTTTGTCGCATCGCGACCGACAGCATGATAAGATGATAAGAACACTGATATGTATACACACAGACCAGTTACTACTGTTAGATCTGCGTGACCAGGGATCTCGGTACCCATTATTCACTTGTGTGTCACGTGATATACAATATGTGATTTACTGATTGTGAACACTGATATGTATACACACAGACCAGTTACTACTGTTAGATCTGCGTGACCAGGGATCTCTCTACCCATTATTCACTTGTGTGTCACGTGATATACAATATGTGATTTACTGATTGTGAACACTGATATGTATACACACAGACCAGTTACTACTGTTAGATCTGCGTGACCAGGGATCTCGGTACCCATTATTCACTTGTGTGTCACGTGATATACAATATGTGATTTACTGATTGTGAACACTGATATGTATACACACAGACCAGTTACTACTGTTAGATCTGCGTGACCAGGGATCCCGGTACCCATTATTCACTTGTGTGTCACGTGACATACAATATGTGATTTACTGATTGTGAACACTGATATGTATACACACAGACCAGTTACTTCTGTTAGATCTGTGTGACCAGGGATATCTGTACCCATTATTCACTTGTGTGTCACGTGATATAATGTGAACACTGATGATGTCACACACAGACCACGTACCACAATTAGACGGCGTCCCAAAGCACTCGGTCACATTGCTTCCACAGCCCGTCTCATCCCGCTTCGTGGTGCAGTCGTCCGCCCCGTTGCATCGGGTAGTTGGGGCCACGCACTTATTCGGTGCATTGCAGTAATAGTCACTGGTCTGCGTGCACACTGCAAATGTATAACATGTCTTCAATGACACAGCAGTTGCCGGCTCACGGTGTGGCATGGTATCCCAGTGGGACAGCACTATCAAGTCACCTTCAATACGCACTGTCACAAGTCAACATCAGCCCTGTTGCTAGAACGAAACAACCCAATCAATCAATCAAAGAATCGCCTGTTGGTACACCAGGGCAACTATTACCCGTAATCTGAACCCAGCTGACATGTTATCCGTGAATACGAGCTGTTTTAGAAAGTACTCTAGTCACACCGCCTCAAACAAACAGGACGAGACGGGCAGGCCTCGCGGCCTGGGGCAGCGACCCCGACAGGGGGTGGGCTGCGGGGGGTGTGGGGGCTAGGTGGGGGCGAGCCTGGCTGGGGGCGGCTGGGGGGCGGGGGGGGGGGCACTGAGGGTTGCAGGGAGGAGCGTCTCAGGTTGGTATCTGGTGGGCATTCTTACTCTCGGGTTGGTGTCTGGTGGGCATTCTTACTCTCGGGTTGGTGTCTGGCAGGCATTCTTACCACAGTTGGCCTCGTCTGAGCTGTCCGCGCAATCCGCCCAGCCGTCACACCTCCAGTCTCTCGGGATGCATTTATTGGAGTTGGCACAGCTAATCTTAAACCGTCCGCAATCTGAAACTAATTAATTGCATTTGATATAATAATTTACAGATATCCAATCCCCGGTTCAGAACGTCCTCATGTCACTAATATATCTCTGGGTAAGTTCGATTCTACAGAGCCAACTGTTGTGCTCATCAGACATTTCTTCGGAGCTTGTCAAAGGGATGTCAAAACTGGCTCGCTCCGACAGGTGGCGTGTGACCTAGTTAACAACATGTGGCTTCAGCTACAGACATTATTGTGTATGCTTTCAATTGTCTCCAAAGTTAGCACTTGCTCCATGCTGAAATAGCGTATTTATAGTCAGCCTCGCAATATGAGAAAAGTCTCAAAACCAGTTGGTGTAACTTTTAACTAAGCTATGCTGGGTGCGGTGCACGTTGTGGCAGTCATTCCGTAGTGACCGGAGCCTCGTCCCAAATCTCTCCCACTCCAATCACCTACTTGGTCATTAATAACCTACCGGTGTCGCAGTTTCAGCCGTGCACCAGTTTCAGCCATGCGCATAGACTCAAACTCAAGGCATTGTCAATGGTCGTGAGCAATCTTCATACAGAAAATCCAGGAAAAGTGAAATATCTCTAAAACCACACCACCTAGAAACAAATCACTTGGTACACATATAGAAAACATCTTTACCAAAAAGATTATATTACATTTATAAGGTTTGTGACTCACGACCATTCACAATGCCTTGAGTTTGAGTCTATGCGTATGGCTGAAACTGGTGCACGGCTGAAACTGCGACACCGGGTCATTAATGACCACTGCCTGTTCCCTTGACCTCACACGTGTGTGGATGCCTGTGTGGGGAAGTGGGAGGGAATGGTGGTGAGCTGTTATCAGACAGTGCTTACTGCAGTTCGGGGGCTCGTCCTCCTTTCCTGCACAGTCGCTAACGCCGTCACACATCCTCCTGTGGTCGATGCACGGCCCATCCACACAGGTGAACTTGGAGGAACTGCAATCTGAGTGTACACACAGGTGTCTACGGCACGGGCATGGTTTGGTGATATATTTGTATATGTATTGTAAATATATATGCATGCATATGTATGTATATATTGTAACAGTAAAGGCCCTGTCACACTACGAGGTAACGACGTCAGCGTAGGCACAACTTCAAAATAATTATATTACGTCCAACTTCTCGGCGTAGTATGCAAATTGCCGCACAAGTTGGATGTCGATGTAGCATAGTTGACGTGGGTGTGACGTCACCGTGACGTCAGGCTAGCGTATTGTATCAACGTCAGAGTGGCGACACTCCAGCGCGCTCAACGCCAGGCTAGCATGACTCCAAGGGTGCTCTAACGTCAGCCTAGCATGATCACGTTCACTCGAACGTTGGCACGTCCGACTCGACTGTTATAGCCTAAGATCGCCCTGACGTCACGCCAACGTCGTCATGGTGATCACAGCGCGTGGCTGATGCGCTCGACGTAACGGGAACGTGGGCGGGGGCGAAATAGCCAAATGGTTAAACATATATATACATATAGACACATATATATATATACATATATATAGTATAGTTATACGAGTCTTACCTTGGTACAGATGATGGATAACTGTTGTTTTACCGAGGTATAAGCCTCGGATAGATGTGGGCTAGGGAGAGGTAAGCACGTCCGGTACCAGCAATCTTAACCTACTTATTGAGGATAAAAATGACTTTCAAACAATGGATACTATTACTTTACCGAAAAGGTACACCAACGGAATAGATGTGGCAGGGTGTGGCGGGAGGGCCCTAGCCCACATCTATCCGAGGCTTATACCTCGGTAAAACAACAGTTATCCATCATCTGTACCAAGGTAAGACTCGTATAACTATACTATTTTACCTCGGTAAAACAGCCTCAGGCTAGCCTCAGGCTAGGGAGACCTTTACATAATTCATTTTTATCCTTAATATCATTCTTTCTTATTATTATAACATTCTAAATTTTTGTTCTCACCTATTCTTGTTAGTTGGCGAGAAGACGCTTTGCAACGCCGGTAGGCTTTTCTAGTCGTTTATTATAATGTTTTGCAAACGACTTAGCCGTCTTCCAGCCTGCATGCGCTAGTATTCTTTTCACAGAAATACCAAGCACCCGTGCCTTGGAGACCATGGCTCCTCTAGTTGAGTGGGAAGAGTATTTACTCGTATCCACTCCAGCCAATTTCAACACCGTAATTGTCCATCTGGCAAGTGTGTCTCGTGAAATCGCCTTATGTGGCTTTATAAAGCTCACTAATAGTTGTTGTGATGCACGTAAATCCTTTGTCTTGTAAATATAAGCCCGTATGGCCGACACAACACATAATTTCCGATCATTCGGAAAACAGTCTAAGTGAACCGTTGATAAAGGGTCACCTAACGTGTTCGATTTAAGCAATTTTTCTAAATCAAACGTAGCTTGTTGCTTGTCTATTTCTAATCCAGTTAAGGATAAAGCAACAATCGTCTGTCCTCTGTGTCCGGTTACTAACAATAACAGGACCGCGACCTTAAAACCTAACTGTTTTATATCTAACCACGAGTTGTGAGGCCAAGCCTGAAACAACTTAAATACTATAGAAACATCCCAAAACCGACTATACTTTGGTTTTGGAGGATTCCTTTGATAAATTGAACGAAGTAAATAACAAATAACATAATGTTTTCCAACTGTTTCGCCATCAATTCTAGGTAATATAATTGATAACGCACACCTCGCCGCATTAATCGATCGAAAGGAAAGTCCTTCATCCTCTAGAGAACGAAGAAAACCGAGCTACTTGTGAAATCTTTGGATTTGTTGGCTTAACTTTCATTAACAAACAATGTACACCCCATTTCTTTAAATAGGTTGTATACATTTTGACAGTTCCTGGCCTCCAGGCATCCGATACTATCCTATCCTCAGTAATTCTGTCCAATCCAAATTGCTGTAGCTGCTTCCTTAGAAAAGGAATGCCAATAGGGGCGTCGTTGACACGTCGCCGTGAACCACTAGCGGTCCGTGGTGCGTCAGATTCCCGAGTTTTCTTGGGAATCGTATACGATCTTTTGCCAGTTGTGAAACTGCTGGCAGCCAAGGTTGCGTGTCCCAATCGGGCACCACCAGTATCGCATGTGTCCCTTCCAAGCCGATTTTTCTCACTACTTGGCTGATAATGCTAAATGGTGGGAAAATATAAAAATAATTATTTTCCCAGGTAATAGCAAACGCATCTACTTTCCAAGCATCCGGTTCAGGATGCCAAGAAACATAACAGGGTAACTTGTTATTATTTCGTGATGCAAATAAGTCAACTTCAGGTGTACCCCATTTTTCACAAACGAAGTTAAACAAAGGTGTAGAGAGAGACCACTCTAAATGGTCATGGAAATTTCTACTTTTATAATCTGCAAGTGTATTTTGTGACCCTGGAATATGCGCTACAGTCAGCCAGACTTGTTGAGCCTGTGCCCAGTTCCAAATCAGTTTAGATAACTGATTGCAAGACTTTGATTTGGTTCCACCCATGTTACGAATATATGCCATGGCAGTAGTATTATCAGTTAGTATTCTAACCTGTGATTTATTTATCTTTACTAAACTACGTAAGCCCAGATAAATAGCACGCAATTCTAGTGCATTAATATAGTCTGATTTTTCATCATCAAGCCATCTACCTCCTGTTGTGACCCCATCTCGATGAGCTCCCCAACCTTCTAACGAAGCATCAGTAGTAATTACTGTATTAGGTTCCGCCATGCGGATTGGATTTGGTGAACTTGCTATATGTTGCATCCACCATCCAATATCCTGTAACCCTTCTTGCGAAATAAACATCTTTCGCTCAAAATTGCCTTTAGTTCGTGTTAACGCTAAATTTTTATCTATTTCTAGCGACTTAATATGGGCCTTCCCATATAACACAGCAGGTGCATATGATGTAATTATGCCAATAAGAACAGCAACCTGTCTAATTTTTGGCTTTGATAACTTAATAGCTGAGTCGCTGTAGTCATAAACTTAATTAGTTTTTGTTCTGTTATCGACACTGTGAGGGACTGTGTATCCAGAATAAACCCTAAACATTTGAGTTGTTTTGTTGGTTTAAACACTGACTTTTGTTGATGTACATAAAACCCCAATTTAGTGAGTAATGCACATAAATCCAAAACTGCATTCACACAACCAATTTGTGTTGATGCTATAATAAAAGAATCATCTATGTATGGAAACATTATGTGACCCTTCCTCGCCATCACCGAGAAAACAGGTTTAAGCAATTTAGTAAATAAACGTGGCGCACAAGCTAAGCCATTCGGCATGCAGGTAAACTCATAGAGTTGGTTATCCCAAATAAATCGAAGAAATTTTCGGTATTGTTCCATTATGGGAAGCGTATAATATGCATCCTGTAAATCAACACTAGCCATCCACGCATCTGGTGTAATCAGATCTCGTGCTGTATCTAGAGAGAACATTTTAAAATGTCGATATTCCACCCTTTTATTAAGGATTGTTAAATCCAGGATCATTCGAACATCACCATTAGGCTTCGGTCTCGAGAAAATGTTTGAAATAAACTGTCCTGAACAGTGTGTCACTTTTTGTATAATTCCTTTCTCAAAGAATTTATGTACCTGTTTAGTTAGTGCGTCTCGTTCAACTGGTTGAATGTTATATGGAAAAGGTATTATACTTTGTACAGGAATTTGTGTAAAGGGAATGTGAACACCCCTAACTATTTCTATAATTTCTTGGTCACTAGTAATTTTGTGCCACTCAGAAATATGATTACTAATATTACCAGCCACAAAGTTGCTTACAGTTTGTGTGTTTTTAGAGACTTCAGGGACTTGTAAAGTTTGTGTTTGGACCTCTACTTGGACCCGCCCCTGGGGAAAGGTCTCGACGAGTTGAACCCTCGGCCTATTGGCCGTGCGGTGTTGTCGGTCCAACCTGGGCGAGCGCCCCGGCCCCGAAACCCTTGACCGAAGCTTGAACTCGGTCTGGTTCCTCTGGTGAACCGTCGTGGACGAAAATCCCCTCGTGACTTTTTGAAACGAGGAGCTTCCTGTTTCTTCTTGCCATCCATGTTTTTGCCACTCTTGGCTGCAGTCTCTACCTCTTTATAGAGGTATTGTAGTTGACCGCCAAACATCTTGGTGTTATCCAAAGGTTTCCCTTTAATCGGCTCTGGAGCAAGATAAAGCGTAAACTCCTTCCCCTCATTATCGGTAACCTTCTTAGAGCGAGCCACTTCCTTGCCAGCATCTGTGCAAACTGACTTGAAGACATTTTCATATCTTCGAAATGACAGGTAATTACCTGCCGCCGCTAACACTGCAATGCCTTTGTCCATTGTCTTAGCCAAAGACGAGAACTTATTTTCACTCTGTATCCTATTAGCCACAGGAACAATAGCTGTTAGGGTAGCCAACACTGCCTTATGCACTGTGTGCAACACATCCTCAAACTTCTTACGGTCATCCGTCATATTGACATCCCGATCCATTTCTTTAATGATGGAGTTGGGAACACCCTTTATGCCTGTTAACTCATCTCCTAACTTGGAGATAACCTCCGCCGGTTTGAACGTGCGGAAATGACCATTCACGGTCTCGCGCATAAGCGTAGTGGTTTTAACCCGCTTAGCCTTTGGCTTCTCCACCTTCTTAGCCACTTTAGTGCCAATGTCCGCATAGACACCTTCATATATGGTGTCTGAGTCTGATTCTGTAGAAGTAGACTCAGTGGACGAATCAGAAGAAGAATATTTCCTCTTCCTCTTCTTCTTTTTGGACTTAGTCTTCCGCTTTTTGCGAAACCCAGTCTCTGCCCGCTCCTTGGTAAATTCATCACCCGAAGAAATCACCTGTTTCTTCTTCTTCCTCCGTTTAGGAGAAGGAGGAGGAGGAGCCTTAAGCTCCACCGCCGAGTCTGTGTCCAAGAAATCCTCAAACGAATCGTCTTGGACACTCGGCCTACGCCGCTTCCGAGACACAGGCGATTTGGCAGTCAAGATGTGGCTTTCCAATCGTGCAAAGCGAGCCTCCCAATCTGGAGGCGCAGGCACATCAGGCACTGCGTCCTCGTCCGGGTCGGAGAGGATATGCGCCCGGGGCTGTGTCGACGGCCCTGCCGACAACACAGGCGAGGAGTCGTACTCCTCGTCCACTCCACTCGGAACACGCCCCTCGGCTGCTGCTGCACCGCGCTTACTCCGCTTCGTGGCCATCGGGAGCTGAAACAAAAATGTTTGGTCAGTCCCGGTATATATATATGTCACAATATGGTTGTTTCAAACTCATTTGGACATCTATTGGTGTTAGAGAACGTGTTTATACCGTTATAACACAGGCGTAATAAGCTAAATTTGTGCATGGGTTGTGGGTCAAGCCCAAACCTTACGCGGGGTCGGGACCAGTGTATCGGCCCGCCCATCCCTCTGTTCCGCACACTTCTCCCACCTGTGACTACTACGTCAACAAGTTGGAGAAAATGCTACGAAACTCGGAGAAACGCCTGAAAAAGTTTTGTCTAGGGGAGTCTATAAAAGAAACCCAGGAGCATCCCCAACATTACTCTCTATTAGAGTACGAGAGAATTTCCACATGAGATAGGGCGAAACCCACATCTCTACCCATAGTCACACGGTGACCCGGGTGTTGACATAACCGCGAATGACCGGTTTGGTTCCTTCGAGAAACCCACTCGAGTGTTCTATCCTTGGTTGTTTATAACCAAATAACTCGTCCAAATTGGACCAACGAAAGTCTAAACTTTCCATAATGATGCTCTAATGCATCATAATTAAGGTAACCACAGTTTTTATATACTTACTGCGTATTTGCTTGTATGTAGACTAATTTTGCCGGAGCAACCCAACGACACGTTATCCAGTCGTGAGTTGTATATGCTAATTGCTGGTACCGGACGTGCTTACCTCTCCCTAGCCTGAGGCTAGCCTGAGGCTGTTTACCGAGGTAAAATACATATATATATATATATATATATATATATATATATATGTAAGATGGGCATGAAGCAAACTCGGATGGTAGATATATTTATTTCAGCATTAAATAGTACATGCAGTGTATATATAAATAATCTGGCCGGGCCAAAGTGCCCGACCGGTAAAAGATAAAAGAAAAAGAAAAGCGAATGGAAGTATGTGCTGCAGTGCCGGCTGAAGCGAACTAGCGCGAACCGCGGCTCTGGTTTGTATATATAGTCCACCTGGCGCCCCAAGCGGGCCGTCCACGCCTAGCAGACGAGTGTCCGCGCACCACGTGAGAGGAGCAGTGCAAATCTTACACTCACATATACACTGGCATATATACGTGGCTGTAAGATGGGCACGAAGCAAACTCGGATGGTAGATATATTTATTTCAGCATTAAATAGTACATGCAGTGTATATATAAATAATCTGGCCGGGCCAAAGTGCCAAGGTCCCCGGACCCACCCAGACAGATTAGCTAAAATAATCAATCAATAATGGAACTCAAGGTGGATGCCACCCTAATATCTGATACAATGCGCTCGGCAAGCGGGCGAGTAATATATTTGTAAACACAATCGGAGGACCAGTCCACCCTGACCTTTATCTCGTCAATAGATGCGCCCTGGTGGGCGAGAAATGTAGACCCGCCCCTCCGGAGAGAGTGGCAGGAGAACTTGCTTGGGTCAAGACCCGCGTCAGCAGCGAATAACTTTATAGTAGTTTGTAAAGTACGGTAATCAAGGGGTCTGAAGCCCCCATCAACTGCAGGGATTTGAAAAGCTGCTGCATCAGGGGCTACCTTGACCTGACTGAAGTGCTTCTCGACCCAATAGACAGCACAAAGAGAGGTATTTGGGACACGGGCGACAGGGATCAACAACTCCCTTTCTGAGAGAAATGTTTGTTTTTTGTTCACATATATATACATATACATATGTAGAGTGAATATATATATGTGTGTGTGTATGTACGTACTGGGAGCGGGGCAGGCCCCCTCTCTGAACCTGAACTCGTCCAGTGCGATGAAGCTGTCCGTGGCCCGCCCGGCGCCACTCACGCCAGTCACGGTCACCTGGTATTCGTCCGCCTCGACCGAGATCTCGACTGGCACCCATTCCGCCCTCTCACCCCCGTCGATCCGCCACGGAGTGTACGTCTTGTTGAGGGTGACCTAAATTAGAAATGCAGTGCCACGCGTCGTTATGAAGGGGAAATTAGCCTCCTGCACCGGGTTAGAACCCTGGCTGCATGTCCCCGTTATGTTATTATATCCAGGAAACGTGAGGTCATTTTCAAAACTTGCTACACATATATATGGATAATAGGTTTTGTAATTTACAATAATGACATAAATCTTTATATGAAGCAGCCTGTACATGAATGACGTAGTTTGATGGTGGAAATAGAGGTATCTCTGGATGTAATAGCATGGATGAATAGTCAAAGTGAATAGGAACATTTTCCATGGCAGTCTTCTGCTGTTAAAATAAGTGAGATTCCAGTTGAATCTGCCATTCAAACCCCCTCACACGACCCCATCATTTGTCTTGAATCCCATTGATATTTGTTCAGGATTAATTCTGTTTTAAATCTGAACTATCCTATGAACGATAGATTACAAAGCTATCATATACTGACTACTCATCAAACAAAAGGAGACTAAGCTCCAAAGAGTCCCAAAACAAAGCGCTTAGAATATGGGGGGCGGGGGGGTAACTTAAGTTTAAGGATAGAAGAGATGCATCACAATGTATATTAGGCTACAAAGAGGAGGGATGTCCACCTTTTAGCTCTCAAGTACCAGAGAGCCAGAGATAGGTGCGAGGTGGATCATACCATCAGAACAAGACGATCCTAACAAAGCCAAGCACCAGACAAGGTAGCGACAAGTACAGGTTTTCCCCGTCCTGATATGACCTTAGATGTTGCTAGGACGTAAAACAACAACAAAGAAAGAAAGAAGAAGTACCGGTTTTCAATACTTGGTTTTAACTCTGCCGGGGATTGATCCAAGGCCCTCCCGGACGCTGCGGGCGGGCCGTGACTTACCAGCAGGGCGCCGTCGCTGTGCATCCAGTACTGGAAGCTGAAGCAGCCGCGCGCGGTGCGCGCCGGGCTCAGCGTCAAGCTGAGAGACGCGTTGTGCAGCGCGCCGCCCTGTCCGCCCGTGTCCAGCAGCAACACGCCACCTGTCGGCAACGTGACATTCGGCTCAGACTCAGAGTCAGAGGCGCGCCGCCGTCAGCCAGCAGCACGGCTCGGGGCATGACTCTAGGGCATGACTGGGCATGACTCTAGGGCATGATTCTAGGGCATGATCTCGGGCATGACTCTAGGACATGACTCTAGGGCATGACTATAGGGCATGACTCTAGGGCATGCCTCTAGGGCATGCCTCTAGGGCATGACTGGGGATGGCTCTACGGAATGCATCTAGGACATGACTTTAGGACATGACTCGAGGGCATGACTCGAGGGTATGACTATAGGTCATGACTCTAGGGTATGCCTCTATGGCATGACTCTAGGGCATGATTCTAGGGCATGTCTCTAGGGCATGTCTCTAGGGCATGGCTCTTGGGCATGACTCTAGGGCATGACTCTAGGGCATGACTTTAGGGCATGACTCTAGGGTATGCCTCTATGGCATGACTCTAGGGCATGATTCTGGGGCATGTCTCTAGGGCATGTCTCTAGGGCATGGCTCTCGGGCATGACTCTAGGGCATGACTTGAGGGTATAACTATAGGTCATGACTCTAGGGTATACCTCTATGGCATGACTCTAGGGCATGATTCTGGGGCATGTCTCTAGGGCATGTCTCTAGGGCATGTCTCTAGGGCCTGACTCTAGGGCATGACTCTAGGGCATGACTCTACGGCAGTTAATGGTGATTCCTTAATGATGTATCAGCCGCAAAGGCCATAATGACGGCGGGAAGAGTTCAAATCTTATTCTGGGGTATTATTATCAGGCCATCGCTTTTACACAGAATGTAAAAGCATGCAATCTGTGTCGGCAGACACTTTTTAAGTTAAAAACTCACAATTATAAAAAATATTGAGGAGCAGGTAAAATTCTAGTTAAAAGTTGAACATATCATTCTTCCTAAATTGGTGGAAATTGTCTTGATGACCGACATAGTGCTACCGCCCTCAAGAAGGCTAGAATCCCTTCTTGTTTTGCATTAGTTGAAAGATCACACATGGCGCTTGTATCGTAAAATTGTTGGCACAAGGCCATAACATCTACACAGTTTAATATATATAAAAAAGTCTGTGGGCCTGGCTGGGAGTGGGCCTGACTGGGGGCGGTCCTGGCAGGGGGTTGCCTGGCTGGGGGCCGGGCCCGGCTGGGGGACTGACACCCAATGCATTCGGATTCGAGGGCATTACTCCAGGGCGTGTGTCTAGGGCATGACTCCAGGGCATCACTCTAGGGCATCACTCTAGAGCATGATTCTCGGGCATGGCTCCACACACAAAATTTACTTGGCATGTTTTCACTTCAAAATCTCCTAACTTAATCCTTGAAAATAAGTTACTTCAAGTAAAAGTAAAGTAGATTATAAAAACCAACCTAACATATTTAGCTAAAATATAATTCGGAAACTAAATCATCGGATTATCCCATTTTGGACGAAGGCGAACATCCGATTGTAAGGTGGGAGAGTACCGGGCAGTGGTGAACTAGACGAATATGGTTACGTCCAAACAAGCCGATAGGTCTCGCTGAAATAGAGCAATTCGTGTCACTACACTACTCGAGATGGCGCCACCCTCAGACCTTGGTACTTATGTATCTTTCTTGCATATCTTCTTCCATGTTACTTCTGCATCTATTACTAAATTACCCACCAGCCCCTCACCGTTACATATCATTATCAGTGGTTACTGTTTCCACACTTGCTCTCACTACACAAAGGCTACCCTGCCAGACGCCCCGAACTGCGTCACAACGCCCCCTGTCGGGTTAGTTTTTGATGGGTGCCCCCCCCCCCCCCCGTGCAGGTGAGTGGTCGGTACCTGTGGGCGAGGTGGGTGACGTAGCGTCGTGCGGCGGCTGGTTCCGGCGCGTCCCGCCGGTCCTCAGTAGCAGCCAGTCTCGCTGGTCGGGCCCCCAGTCGGACGTGGCGTCGTGCTGCACCCAGGCGCATGCGTCGTACTCGTCCAGGGTGCACTCGTACACGCTGCCCACTGCATGTAGTAAGTCATTGTTACCCGGGGAACGGTCGTTTTAACACGCAAACAAGGGTTCTTCGGTTTGTACCGGCTCTTGTGTCTAAGAAGACTCAATCACACACAAAATAGAGGCCCTTAATTCAAATGATGATAGTTCTCAGGAGATAAAGGAATATAATCATTACCTTATATGATATCACCATTGTAAATAAGGTAGTATTAGTAGTAACTATTCATGGTGGTTCCTGGTTGCAGGCCCCAGCTCACCCATCCTAGACCTGAAGTTGTGACCCTTCAATTGATGACCTGACTAGATTGAGACAATATTTATGTAGCTCACTATGCTAAATGCATTTATTGTTCTAGTCAAATAAATAATTGAAGCAAATGCAGTGACTTTTCTTGCATTGTTAATATTATTTAATCTGTTTATTAATATTAAAATTTAAATGATTTATTTGTAATCTCTGTCCTACGATGCACCGACATGCGCGCTGCGAACACTCCAGGCGGACTCAGGTGTCCCGCGTGCCGCCCGAGAGTCACGTCAGCCTGGCCACGGTACCTCCGCCGTGCTCAAGTAGGCTCATGCCGCTGGTTACCTGTGTGCGTGCACGCCGCCATATGAGTGCATGCCGCTGGTTATCTGTGTATGTGCACGCCACCATATGGGTGCATGCCACTGGTTACCTGTGTACGTGCACGCCGCCATGTGGGCGCTTTCCACTGGTTACCTATGTACCGCTGGTAACCTGTGTATGTGCATGCTGCCATATGGGCATGTGCCGGTGGTGACCTGTGTACGTGCACACTGCCATGTGGGTGCATGCCGATGGTTACCTGTGTATATGCACGCCACCATGTGGGCGTGCTCCACTGGTTACATGTGTACCTGCATGCCATCATGTGGGTGCATGCCGCTGGTTACATGTGTACATGCACGCCACCATGTGGGCACATTCTGCTGGTTACCTGTGTATGTGCATGCCACCATGTGGGTGCATGCCACTGTTTACCTGTGTACATGCACACCACTATGTGGGTGCATGCCGCTGGTTACCTGTGTACGTGCATTCCACCATGTGGGCACATGCCACTGGTTACCTGTGTATGTGCATGCCACCATGTGGGCACATGCCACTGGTTACCTCTGTATGTGCATGCCACCATGTGGGCACATGCCACTGGTTACCTGTGTATGTGCATGCCATACCTGTGTATGTGCATGCCACCATGTGGGTGGGTGCCGATGGTTACCTGTGTATGTACACACCACCATGTGGGCATGTTCTGCTGGTTACCTGTGTACATGCACGCCACCATGTGGGTGTGTTATGCTGGTTACCTGTGTACATGCACACCACCATGTGGGTGCATTATGCTGGTTACCTGTGTACATCCATGCCGCCATGTGGGTGCGTTCTGCTGGTTACCTGTGTACATGCATGCCGCCATGTGGGCGCATTACGCTGGTCACCTGTGTACATGCATGCCACCATGTGGGCATGTTATGCTGGTTACCTGTATATATGCACGCCGCCATGTGGGCGCGTTCTGCTGGTTACCTGTGTACATGCACGCCACCATGTGGGCGTGTTCTGCTGGTTACCTGTGTACTTGCACGCCACTTCGTCCGTGCCACTGTCTGGGCAGTCTGTGACGTAATTGCACTGCCGCTGCGCCTTGGGCACGCACGTGCTGTGCATGTCGGACTTTGTGGCGCCGCACTGCACCGAGTCCGCCGGACACGCTGCACGCGCGGCGAACACGGGAGGGACAAGGGACAGGGTCATTCACCAGGCACAACTTCACCAACATTAGTCAATGGTTCACATAATGAACTTGTAATTTGAATTTAGACCAAATAATGCAAGTCTAACAATATGTTTGATATAATACTATTACTTATTACTATATATGTGTATCACTTTAAATGTGCATAATGCGACGAAAACGTCAAATTCTCTTAAAGCTGCATAGTCCAATGAAATATCAAATTTTCAAAACCAAACCAACTATCTAGATTTGATTTTACATATCTAACTTAGATACTGATGCACTTATTAAGCATTTGTTCCTGCATAGAAGGCAATACTGAGTCAATTTAACAGAACCTGTTACTGCAGAAGTCTATGGTGTTAGAGTTTTAGCAAGCTTGCCAAAACTAATTTGATGTGTTTGCACTCAGAATATCTCAAAAGTTTACTATTTAAAATAAAAGTAACTTTGAACTAATGTAAAGTAGATACCGGTGATCGATCTAATATATTTATCTCAGAAAAAATACAGAAATTCAAAACCATCGGACTATGCAACTTTAATTAAACCACTAACCTAGATTTGATGATACGTGTCTAACTTAGATACTGGTGTACTGATTAAGCATTTGTTAGTGCAAAGAAGGACAACTAAGTCAATTTTGTTGAACTGCTGAAGCCTATGGTGTCAGAATGTTAGTGTGCATCCCAAAAGTAATTTATCATATTTTTAACTTCAAATATCTCCAAAGTTAGCCATTCCTAATAAAAGTCATTTCAAACTAAAGAAAGGTCGATTATAACGATCAAGCGAATATACTGTTCTCTTTAAAAATGGCAGAAACTAAAAAGCATTGAACTATGCAACGTTAACTGCTTATTTACCCCAAAGCGCGAATTTGTGACAGTGACAGTGTGTGCTTATGTGTTTGGGAGACAGTCAATGGGTGAGTGAGTGTATGTTGGTGAGTGGGTGAGTGAGTGGGAGGGTGGGTAGGTGGATGGGTGAGTGAGTGAGTGAGTGAGTGGGTGGGTGTGCCTTAAGGTTACCACAATGCAGTCTTGTGTATTCTAAAATTAAGCGATTTCTTTGATTGCCATTTAGTGAGTGTTGAACAACGTAGTGAATAACTAACTGCCTGCTGCAGAGGTCTGCCAGCAGCCACTTACTGCCTGTGCCACACGTGCCCGCTGTCAGCGTGACGTCATCCAGCCCCACCCCCGTGCCCGCCTCGCTGTTGGCCGACGCCACCACGCCGAACACGTAGTTTCCGGTCACCTGGATGTCGATCTGGTTGCGCAGCCAGCCGCTGGTTCTGGGCCCGGTGCGCTGCAACTTGTAGTCGGCGTCGCTGAGGGTGTTCACGTCCAGGGTCCAGGGGGTGCCGCCCGTCGGGTCCACCACGACGAAGGCCCGGAGGCTGGCCGTCGGCTCCCCGCGTACGGTGGTGTAGAAGCTGAGGCAGTGTGCCGACGCCACGTTGAACACGGGCGAGACGACACCAGAGGTCGCCTTCTGTCCGTACAGATAGCCTGCGCACACAGACACGTGTCAGAAGGCAGCCACCCAACACGAGCCCCTCCCCCACAGCCGCACCACGACGCACCCAAGTACATCAGGCGGTACGAGGGTTCAGGCCCCAAAATTCATGTGTATCCGAGGTCTACATACATCCCGAAGGACCGGGGATAGTCCATCCCGATCTAATAAATTGTTTAATAAATGATTTTCGCTGACATTTTAAAGTTGCATAGTCCGATGGTGTTTGAATTTTTACCTCATTTTTTAGATAAATATATCAAACTGATCATCATAACCTACTAATCATTTGTCCAGAGTAATTTTGATGAAAACATGCTAATTTCAGAGCAATTTGATCTGAAAGAACCCAAGATCATTTCGACAAGGTTGCCAAAAGTCCTGTAACTATGACACAGATTACTATCTTGCGATGGTCACGTGATGTGAGTTGACCTAGTAATGTGTATGTCTTAGAACCTGACTAATGCCATATATGGTATTGGGAATGAGGGGAAGACAAATCAGGTCACGAGATTGACCTAATTCGTTTGTGGGCTCCCTGCACAATGGCTTCCTCAAAGTAAGTGTCCAATGGGATGAGGTGGTAGATTCACTGATTATTCCATATATGTTGTCCAAAATTACTAGTTAATACACCAATATCTAAGTGGGTATAATGAATCAAATGTAGATAAGTATTTTCCTTTTGAAAAATATATATTTCATTAGACCATGCAACTTTAATGTAGCTTTTACATAAAACTTAACATCCAAATTTGAATTGTCTTTACAGCCTCTGTACCCCTACGCTTATTGAGGATGTGCGTGTCACATAGGTATCACACTACTCCTGCCTCGTGGTTGGATAGAAGCAGTTCCTTCTACTATCAAGTGTATGTAAATAAAACAAAAAGCACAAATCTATTCACTGCTACGATCTAATTCTGTTATTTAGAATCATGAATATTCAATCAGGATTGAAATAATTACATTTATGAAATAGCTTACTCAAAAAGTGAAATCCTGTCAAATTAAACCCCAAATCCAAGCGATATTGAGGCCGCCGCTGCATCGGCGGCGATATTCATCTTATTGTTGACGGTAAACAAAACAAAAAGCACAAATCAATTCACTGCTACGATCTAATTCTGTTATTTAGAATCATGAATATTCACTGGGGGGTTGAAATAATGTTTATTTAACAGAATAACATACTCAATAAGTGAAATTTGGTCAAATTAAACCCAAAATCCATGCGATATTAATGCCAGCGCCGATATTGTCGACAGTAAACAAAATAAAAAGCACAAATCTATTCACTGCTATGGATCTAATTCTGCTATTTAGAATCATGAATATTCACTCTGGGGTTGAAATAATGTTATTTATTAGAATAGCTTACTCAGAAAGTGAAATTTGGTCAAATTAAACCCCAAATCCTGGCGATATTAATACAACCGCTAGATCAGCAGCGTTATGTTGTACTTTCTATCCAACCATGATGGCCTACGAAGCACTGATCACGTGGTGCTAATCGTTTGACGCAAATCCTCAATAGCATGTGCCTGTCTGGTGAAAGCAACAGTGTGAGGTTAATGGGGGACATTTCGCGTAGTTATTCGGTACTAGTGGGCCTAAACGGATATATTACAACGTGAGTGTCTGTGAGTGTCACTGTGAACGTGTGTGACTATTTAACTGTGTGTGTGGAGTGTGAATGTACACGAGTGTGTGAGTATGTCAGTACCAGAGTACTCAGGACCATACCATTGCAATGTCAGTATACGGGACCATACTGTCAGTATGTCAGTGTATCGGACTAGTCAGTAGGTCAGTACACTGGACTACAGTCAGTCACATGACCAGACTCAGTATGTCAGTACACTGGGCTAGTCAGTACACAGGACTGCAGTCAGTACACAGAACTATACTGTCAATATCTCAGTACACAAAACTATACTGTCAGTATGTCAGTACTCATGACTACAGTCTGTACACAGGACTTTACCATACCATCAATATATCAGCGCACAGGACTACAGTCAGTACTCAGGACCATATACCACCAGTATGTCAGTACACCAGACCACATTCAGCACACAGAACCATACAGTCAGTATGCCAGACTACAGTCAGTACTCAGGACCATGTCATTAGTATGTCAGGACACAGAACCAGTCAGTAGACAGAACTATACCATCAGTATGTCAGTACACAGGACAGTACCGCCAATATGTCAGTACTCAGGACTACAGTCAGTACACAGGACCACCATACCATCAGTATGTCAGTACACAAGACTAGTCAGTACATAGGGCTAGTCAGTATACAGGACTAATCAGTACACAGGACAATAATGTCAGTACACAGGATTACAGTCAGTACACATGACCATACTGTCAGTACACAGGACAATACCGTCGGTATGTCAGTACATAGGACTATACCATCAGTATGTCAGTACTCAGGACTACAGTCAGTACACAGGACTACATTGTCAGTATGTCAGTATACAGGAGTAGTCAGTACACAGGACTATAACATCAGTAAGTAAGTACAATGTACACCAGACCACAGTCAGGACACAGGACTATACCATCCGTATGGCAGTACTCAGGACTACAGTCAGTACACAGGACTACATTGTCAGTATGTCAGTATACAGGAGTAGTCAGTACACAGGACTACAGTCAGTACACAGGACTAGATCGTCAGTATGTCAGTACACAGGAGTAGTCAGTACACAGGACTATAACATCAGTATGTAAGTGCAATGTACACCAGACCACAGTCAGGACACAGGACTATACAATCAGTATGTCAGTACAAAGGACTACCATCAGAACACATGACCATGCCATCAGTATGTCAGTACACAGGACTACAGTCAGTATGCAGAACTATACTGCCAACATGTTCTTAGGCCAACGGCAATTGTTTGAAGCACATAATCGCAATGTCGCCCCATTACGCCAAGCAGTAGCAGGCGTTAATTCCGTTCCAGTCAGACGGATATATTATTTGCCCGTTTGTGTTTTATGTAGGATACCCCATGGGGTGCCTGTTGGCCTGGTTACAGACCGCGGCGTGTTACTAACAACTCACCGGCAGTGAGTGTGCCGCGGGTGTGGTCGGTGACCGGGCCCCTGTTGGCGGTCAGGGAGGCCATGCCCGCCCGCCACTCCATCCCGCTGGCGCCCAACGCCACGTAGCCGCACCCGAACGGGGACGAGAAGTCGCAGCTGACCGTCGCAGCAGCTGCAACACGTGTCAGCACTGCTTAGACTGGCGCCAAGTAGCAACAGGTGTGCGGTCAGCGAGCATTCAAATTTTATTTCAAAACTGCATGATTAAACTTAGTCATGTTTGTAATCATAAAAGAATTAAAGTTCCATAGTTTGATAAACGCATGAAATTTTTGAAAGCAAAATTTTCGAAAGCAAAATTTTCGAAAGCAAAAATAAACCCTTTTTTAGATTTGGACCGACATATCTAAATTAGATACTCTTACACTTCTTATTCCTGACCATAAATGTATTGCTGCATATAATGGTGTACTAAATCAGTTTAACCAAATCTGTTACTGATGAAGCCTACGGGGTAAGACTAAGAGTTTTGAAAAGCACGCCAAAATTAATTTATCATATTTACACGTCAGATATTTAATAAATTAATCATTTTAAAGTTGCTTCAAACTAAAGTAAGTTAGATAATGACGATCAACCTGATATATTTATATAAACTCAAAACTATTGAATTATGTCGGTTTAAGTAATTTTTAATGGTCTTACAATTTAATTTTAAAGTAACATCAATTCTAATGCAATTATACATGTTTGCAGTTTTTTGTTGGTGTCAATTAGTTGTTTAAGCAGGGGAAATTTCAGTCACAGACGACTGGTCTTCCTCATTCCACTGCTCCTTGCCCTATCCGAGTGTCTGGCTAGGAAGCGACAAGTATCGATTTTTAAGTCATTGGTTTGACTCGACCAGGATTCGACCCCACGGTCAATACGGGAGACGGTCGCTCTAACTCATTCGGCCATCCCGTCTGGTTAACTAATTAACTGGTTTATAATTACTTTAGATTTAATTTAAAGTTGTTTGTAATTAATTTAAAATATTAGCACAAATTAAATAATTTTGTAATGCTAATCAAGTTTGCTTATCCATGTGTATGTGCAATTATTTAATAATTAAACAAACCTTAAGTTAAATTAAATGTAACGAGGCAGTGATCAGTTGTTTCATGCTCTCCCCAAGTCGAAACAAATCAATCACTTACAAACTGTTACTTCTCTGACCTAGACAGGCCTAGCCTGACCCAAGACATTACTAGGACAGTGTAATGAGCAGTGGAATGAGGACGACTGAAATGTGCTTAACGGACGAGTTGTACAAACAAACAGGCGGTCAGGCGGACTCACGGCACGAGTCGACAGTCTCGTCTTTCCGGTTCGGGCAGTCGGCGACGCCGTCACAGACCAAGGCCTCGCTGTACAGGTACTCCCCGCCGCCACAGTCAAACTTGGCTTCTGTAGCAAGGAACGCAACAAGCGGTCAGTATTCACACGCGGGGGTCAGCAAGCACAGCTTCCCCCGTGGAGCCGACCCACAGCTCCCAGGTGTCCAACCCGAGGCAAGCAGAGACACGTGGCTGCCATTCAAAGAACAGCACAGCTGGTAAATATAATAGTCACCCATACCCAGGATGGGGTGAAGGACAACTAAGTCTAAATCCGAGCAAAAACTGCTTTGGCATCAATCAACCAATCAGAGAAGTGGAGGTCCTGGGGCCATATGCAGGATGCGGGGTTAGCGAGCCAAAACGCGTTTAGAAGGGATTTCTGGTTTAGCGCCAAAAAGTTGGTATGCACGAGTGAGTTATAGACCTAACACCGTGCGTTTAAGGTCCGCGACACTAACCCCGTTTCATATGACGTTTACGGGCGGGGTTAGCGTAAGGTTGTCGCTAAATCTATTCAATGCTATCATATTTAACAGAATTAAATACGCAATAAGTGAAATTTTATCAATTTAACCCTAAATTCGAAGCAATATTAACACTGCAGCCGTAATGGCGGCGATATTAATATTAATATTTTCGAATCGACGAACGTACAGTAAACAAACCGCCGCCGCCAGTATGGAAAGTGACGTCGATGCGGCGGCGGCGGCGGCGATTTGTTTACTTTACGTTCGTCTATTCGAAAATATTAATATTAATATCGTCGCCGTTGCGGAGGAAGTGTTAATCTCGCTTCGATTTTAAGGTTAATTTAATAAAATTTCACTTATTGCGTATGTAATTCTGTTAAATATGATCGCATTTAATATATTTAAGCCTAATATATCGCTACAGACGCAGAGGGGTTTCCCAAATCTATAAATAAATCACGTTTAGCTAAAATGAAAGTGTTACGCGCTCGTGCATACGACTTGACACAGTTCCCGACGTCGGTGATAGCTAAACGGTAACAGGCTCTAACATCAAACCCCGCTAACACTGACTCCTGCATATGGCCCCTGGTTCCATCATCCGGTGTTTATCTATATTGAAGTAGCCATCATGAAGTCTGAGAGAATGCAAAACAACCAAGATGTCAGTCACTAAATGCTCTAGATATTAGTTTGAATGTCTTATTAATCTATATTATTTAATCAATTATTCATCCAAAAGTAGCTGATATATATAAAGAGGTATGTGAAGAATATATCTTGCTTCTTAAATTAAGAATTGATGTGCTCATTTCATTTACCCATCCGTTCGCCACTTTTTCTAATGGGTTAATCTTCACCGTTACTGTGGGTGGGGGCTGAATCTGTTATCTGCACAGCTGAGTGAATAACGTGAAGGTCGCATACATTCCTCTATGTGGGATTAAAGTATAAAAACATGTCGCTTTACGTATACCTTTCCAGATATTATTAGGCATTGCTACCATAGAGCAATAAGCAATGGATTGGCAATTGTTCGCTACTAAAATGCACCCTACTTAATCAGCTAATGCAAAAATAACAACGTGTATCGTGACATTACATAATCAGGGATGAGAACAGGTCAGACCTAAAGAGGTGGGTCATTGCCCAAAAGTCAGGAAACCGCCGATCAACAAGAAATTCTCATCCCTGAAAATAGGACTATATGTCACATATGATGAGTCTCTTACTGTCTTATCCCTCTTACTAGTCTTAGGGTTTGATACCAGTAGCTGGAGCAGGAGTGGATGTAGTGTTGTTACTAAAGCAACGTCACTGACCGAGGTGTGTGTTTATCCAGGGTATGAAGTCCTGGATCCTGGTGAAGATGGCTGGTTTCTCGGGCACGCCGCACACCCCACCATCCCGCTGCTCCGCGAAGCTGAACGTGCCAACCAGAGACCACCAGCCACCTGGGGCCCGGCACACCAGCGGCGCCCCGGCGTCACACTGCGGACAAACACGGAACTACAGGCCGCGTTCAGACAGAGTGACAGCCCGCAATACACAGCAGTGGCAAGCGTGGGAAGCACACACTATATAGGCCATATAAGCTATGTGCAACGCAGGCCATAATCTATTATAAACAGCATTAGTGTCTAACATAGGTTATATAGTCCATTTAATAAACCGATTAAGCCTCTCGGAGTTCAATATAAATAGTATTTACAGTGATATATTCGAATTTCTAGAACATGATCCTGCTGCTTCATATATGAGCCTCTCAAACGAATCCTAAGAATACGCTGGCCAAGCACCATCAGTAACCTGGAGCTGTGGCAGCGAACAGGACAGCAGCCTGTTGAGGAGGAGATCCTTCGGAGATGCTGGAGATGGGTTGGCCATACCCTTCGTAAGCCTGCATCCAACACCGCAAGACATGCCCTCTCCTGGAATCCACAGGGGAAAAGGAAGAGAGGCAGGCCAAGAAACAGCTGGCGCCGTGACCTGGAGGCAGATGTAAAGAGGTCTGGCCATACATGGAGACAGCTGGAGAAGATGGCCCAGGACCGGGATAACTGGAGAGCCCTTGTTCGTGGCCTATGCCCAAAGTTGGGCGGTAGGCGTAAGTAAGTAAGTAAGTTAGTTAAAATAAAATATCAATGACAAAGTGCAAGTCCGGAAAGGTTTCACCAAGTAAACGACTGGACCGTGTTCAGGGTACGCCTCCGAGTCGACTCCGAGATGTCTCCGAGACGTCTTTTTGGCCTATTTACGCTTAGGGTGCACCTTGGAGATATCTCTCTTTTCAAGAAGGAGGCAAAAAGCGCCTCAAAAATGGCTGCTGGATTCAGTGGTTTTAGCCAATCAGAGCTGTTCTTTTCAATTGCAAATGGCTGCCTCCTATGGAGGCAACCATTTTCAAGGCAGCCAAATGCTTTTGCCGTTCAGACTAGCGTGACATTAGGAATTTCTCCGAGACGCCTCCGAGGTGCACCCTGAACGCGTCCCTGGTTTAGCTTGAGGAGCGGTGGTCTCTACTGGTTCCGCACATACCTTACAGTTGGTAGTGAAGCCTGACCGATAACCAGCGCACACGGATCGGTCACTTATGGCGGTTGGGTACTTCTGTTTGCATTCCGCCAAGTCCCACAGCATCAGGCGAGCGTCGTGAAGAACACTCGACACTGGCACAAACAAAGCGCATGTGCAGTCAACCTCTGGCCGATAGTGCAAGTATAATAGGTATTTATTCATTTTTCAATCCATTTCATTTTCTTTATTCTACTTCTATTTCATGCCTCTTCCACTTAAAGTTAAAGTTGCATAGTCCTATGGTTTTGAGTTTCTGTCATTTGTTCTGGGTTAAATGCATGCAATTGATTGTTATAATCTACCCTATTCTAGTTTGAAGTACTTTTATTTTAAATGGCTAACTTTTGAGATATTTGAAGAGCACACATGTAAAATTAGTTTTGGAAAGCATCCCAAAACTCTGACACCATAGGCTTTTGCAGTAACAGGTTCTATAAAATATATAACAACAAATGCTTAATAAGTGCATCAGTATCTAAGTTTGATATGTTGGATCAATTCTAGATACATGTAATTGTTTTGGTTTTGAAAATGTGATGCTTCGTCGGACTATGCAGCTTTAATGACAACATCAACTTCAGTGTGAACGAGCCTGTCTTGGACTTGACTGACCGCTCGATGACAGCTGCCTTGGTCGAGTATATGTTCGCATATTTAAACTGTAGTTTTCACTATGGGTTTATTCGACTGGAGGTGCATACTTGTCCAACCAAGTGCACGTAAAGTATGATTGACTGGTATGAGACAGAAGTGGACCTATGTGACTAGTGTGAGATACGTCCGTACGACTGGATCGAGTCAAGTTCGGACAGACGTGCGCACGATGTGGACACTTCGCCGGCCGCTGAACAGTGCACACTGCCCGCAACCCACAGCGCCAGTGACAACTTTGCACACTGCACGTCCAGCAGTCTATGTAGTGGGTGGAGCCTAAACATACGGGCGGCATACGCCCAGTCGAACACGCCGTTTGACGCCAGTGCCCGAGGCGCCAACTCACCCGTTCCGGTGGCTGTGACCCCCCAGCCGGCGCTGTAGCACTCCGAGGCGGGGCCGAACGCCGCAGTGCTGTCTGGGAGGCAGACCGGCTGCACGTGAGCGCCGAATTTCAACTTCCGGGACAGCTGCAGCACCGCCAGGTCGTCGCCCAGGGAGTAGGCGAAGTAAGCCGGGGCCGACGTCACGTTAAGTACCTGGAACACCTGATGAGCAGGAGGAGAGCGGTCAGCCAAACTAAGCACTGCACAGAAAGTCACAGTAGGCGTGCCAGTGTGCACAGGTATAGCTAGACACTAGATGTACAAGGCCTGTGCAGCTGCCAGGGCCGCGTTCAGGGTCTGTCTCGGAGGCGCCTGTGACGTCACGCTAGTTTGAACCACAAAGGCAGTTTCTTGTCTCGAAAATGGCCGCCCCCCATAGGCGATGGCCATTTGCAATCGAAATGCTGCGCTCTGACTGGATGAAACCACTGCATGCGGCGGCCATTTTCGAGGCGCTTTTTGTCTCCTGATTGAAAAGGGAGGCATCGCCAAGACGTCGCCAAAACGCACCCTGAACGGATTTAAGCCAAAAAGCATCGCCGAGACGCCTCCGAGACAGACCCTGAACGCAGCCCAGACTAGGCCCCTGCAGTGTTGATTGCGATGCATTCTGGGTAAAGCAGACATATTAGTTTATTAGTTTTATTACCACTCTGGACACTTTTCCATTAAGCAAGCAATATTTCAATGCATTTCACACTACTCTTTATGCAGTCAACTTGATCAGGTAAGATGTTTTGTTTGCTTGAGTTTTACGTCCTGGCAACACCTAAGGTCATATCAGGATG
This sequence comes from Branchipolynoe longqiensis, assembly GCA_030323885.1. NCBI lineage: Eukaryota > Metazoa > Annelida > Polychaeta > Phyllodocida > Polynoidae > Branchipolynoe > Branchipolynoe longqiensis. The sequence continues at coordinate 42,272,343 of CM059198.1, forward strand.
GGTGCCGACTTTCGACAGTGCGCACTGACCTAGCCGATATAATAGCCAATAATAGAATGAAACCCCTTTAGGTGGCGACCAGGAACTAGCCATCTAACGAGGCGCCTCTGGCGTGTATGTGTGTGTGTGTGTGTGAGGGGGGGGGGGGGGGGGTGACTGGTTGGTTGGTGCGAGGGTACGTACCTGCGGATCGCCCCTGGTGGCGGAACGGACATCCTTGTCGACAGTGCCCACCAAAACCTCGAGCTTATCAGGCGAGATTTCCCTGACAACCAGAAAGGAGAGACCCCAATTAGAGTGCCGTCATTCTACGTCACTCAACGTAGCAACGCTACGCATTCATTTGGTTTTAATTGAAAATAGGTTTAGAAAATAACATGTCATTTTCGGAACATGAGAAATCCTAACTCAACCCACCATATATATGTTTGCACATCAGGTCTCAAAGGACGCCAACGAAAGTGCTTATTACCAAGGCACAGCTCACAGTTCAGTTTGCTTATCTTTCAGTAATCTCGGACAACCACGTGAGATTCACATTTTGGAGCCAATGCCATTTTCATAAGCATATTCAGCACTGAAAGGAGAGGGACAACCAGCCATGTTTGAACTTGTCTGAGCCTGTTTGAACTTGCAGGAAATGGATTTTCCTCTTCTCGTTTTCACAAGAAATCAGTGTCAGCCAATCAGAGCTCTTCTTTTTTATTGCAAATGGCCGCCTCCATGGGGGCTGCCATTTGCAATCGAAAAAAACAGCTCTCATTGGCTGAGAACACCTCTCAGTGTCACCCAATCAGAGCTACTCATTTTTATTGCAAATGGCAGCCCCCATAAGGGCCATTTGCAATCTAAAAGTACAGCCCGTGATTGGCTCAAATTATGGAAAGATCCCATCCAATACGTCCATTATTTTTTTAGTAGTTTCTTGTTCAGACATACTTACACATATATATGTATCTTTTGCACAGATTAAAGTGCTTGAAGTATATTTTTAATTTATCTACATCGACTTCTGTTTAAATCACACAATATCAGGACTTAAAGAATGGGAAACTATTCCTGCAAGGGTATGCTCAATATGGGACAGTGGTCACCCATTTTTCCTCCTTTCCTCGCTGTGGACCTCTCGCCATTTTGGCCAATTCGTCACTACCATGTTCCTCTCCTTACTGCCCAACCAGGTCCAAAGATTTAATGGGAAAATAGACGGGTATGAGAGCACATTTTTCATCCTACTTTTAACAAATGTACAAAGAACTGTTAGAAATAATAAACAGGTCACCAACCCATTCAGAAACAGCCAAGAATAGCACCACTGTTTTAGCTTTCTGTGAAGAAAGCGGGAACCAGCAGTGAACTGACCAGCCGGGTAGTGGTGACGTGTTGAGGCGAGGTGGAGGGAAACACTGTGTGGGTAGGACACTTCGGGCGTAATCGATTAATCAACTCGGGTCACCCGAGCCACTTTTTTGCGCATGCGCACATCCTACAGACTCGGGTTGAATAAACGAATACGCTCAGGGTGGACAACACGTTGGCTTAATCTGAAACTTAATATTATTTTCCAATAACCGATAGAAATACAGGAAAATAGGATTTAAAGTATTTTATGATTGTAGAAGCTGAAAATCTGTGTTATTAAAAAAAAAGTATTAAAACAACACAGAGGAGTTGTACTGGTAGGTGTTATACTACAGGTACCAGCCCAGATGTGACGTCATCGCTCCTGGCAAACCCCAGCCAAGAGGTGGGTTACTGGGGTCGGATCTTTTTGCACACAGCGCGTGTATTTCTCGACTCCACTTGCGGTGTTCGATTTGAAATTCTGACGACTCGCGTGACCCGAGTCACCCGGGTCGTGTTAATCGATTACAGCCTATGTGCAAGCCACACTGCTATGTAGTCCTTTCCACGGAGCATGCACAGTTACCTGAAACTTGGGCTAACGGGAGGACATACCAACTGTGTGCGACTGGCAATTGAATGGCCACTGAAGGCACTGTGTGCATATGATCATTCTAAATAATAAAGCGTTAATGAAATAACAAAAACTGACTATCAATGGTATTAACTAGAGTAGCAAATCTAGACATATTTAAACCGAAATCTCAAGCTACATTTATCAGGAGCTACATCATAGTACATGCAAGAAATATATCGATTGTATCAACAAGAACTAGCATGAAAAGTGGTTGTTTTCTACAATGACGCATATATCCTACTTATTGCTACATGCCATGAATCGTTACAAATACAATTAAATGAAAACATAAATAAAATCAAAACTGGTCATCAAAGTACTTCTGGAACTAAATATCGAATTTTCTAGAAGCAAATGCAGATGTAAAATATGTTGGCAGGAACTGGATATAAAGTGATGGATCTGTAAAGCTTGCAAAATGCCATTGCTCGGGTAAACTAAACATGTTATGCTGATCTATAATGTGCCAGTACATCTGGCACTGCTCATCTATGTCGATGTCGCTAGTTTCTGTGGTTTTGGGTTGCACCAGTTCTGGGCCTGTATGCAGGAGTCGGTGGTAGCGAGCCAAAACGGTGGTAGGCGGGAATCCCCCGGGTAGCGGCGAAAAGTGGTATGCACGAGTCGGTGATAGGCCTAACACCAAAAGCTTAAACGGTGTTACACTACCTCTGAAAAAGTGGAGGTATAGCACTGTTTACAGCGGTGTAAGGTATCAAATCTATTCAATTGTGTCATATTTAACAAAGTTACATAGTCAAATAGTGAAATTTGATTAAATTAACCCTAAAATCGAAACGAGATTAATGCTGCTGCCACAACGGCGGTGATATTAATATTAATATTTTTGAATCGACGAACGTAGAGTAAACAAATCGCCGCCGTGGCCGCCACATCGACATCGCTTTCATCCACCAGTATGGAAAGCGACATCGATGCGGCGGCCGGCGGCAATTTATTAGACCCAAATCTATTCAATGCTATCATATTTGACAGAATTAAGTATGCAATAAGTGAAATTTGATAAATTTAACCCTAAATTCGAACCGATATTAACGCCGCCGCTGCATTGGCGGCATTATTCATATTGTCGACTCGAAGGATTTCCCAAATCTATAAATAGCTTCACGTTTAGCTATAATGAAAGTGTTACGCGCTCCTGCATATGACTTGACACAGTTCCCGATGTCGGTGATAGCTAAACGGTAACAGGCTGTAACACCAAACCCCGCTAACACTGACTCCTGCATACGGGCCCAGGTGGACGCAGTCAGAGGGCGGGTGTTGGAGGGCTTACTGTGTGCAGTGTGCGGCGGTGAGCACCGCCTGCTCCCCGACCACTGTGCCAACGCAAGCAAAGTGCGCCTCGTCCAGGTGGTCCTTGGTGTACACGGCAGCCACCCACGGCCACTGTCCCGGCGCCACCTCCCCGCTCCCCGCCCGGGACCCGGCCATCGGCACCCGGCCACACGCTGCACGAACCAAACAGGGCCATCAGTACGGCACGCATGTTGCATGATTGATTGGGGGCTAAAAGAAGCAAATCATTACACATGTGCAATTCTAGCCCGAAGAGTTATATCCTACTTACTGTCGTACCTAATCCCAGAGAGAAAAATAATGGATATACAGTAGTAGGGCCTACAATTCAATTTAATTCAATACTTTATTTCAAACTCAGCATTATGGCAGTTATATAAAGTGTAATTGTTAATTATATGTATCTTTTCTTTATCTTTAAAGGAAAGACTACACAAGCTCTTAAATCGCAGCATATAGAAAAGCAATACAAACAGTTCTTAAGCCCCTGGTACACTTTACCAGATTGAGGAAACGGATTGAAACGGAACAAAGTCTGTTGATATCTGGCAAAGTCCGGAGTGTGGGATAAAGGATACTTGTCCTAGTTATAGGCAGCTGAGTGAAAATATGGATGTCTTCAAATTATTATGCTTTCAAGTACTATTAAAATTTAAGCCAACATTGACAATCATGTTCAGTTATAGGTAGATTACTACTGACCTTTTAGAGCGCACTTAATCACAACTATTCCATTGCATGTGGTGCTGAAACAGATGGATGTCATTTTCAAACGTACTGAAATAGATGGATGTCATTTTCAAATGTGCTGAAACAGATGGATGTCATTTTAAAATGTGCTGAAACAAATGGATGTCATTTTAAAACGTACTTAAACAGATGGATGTCATTTTACAAAGTGCTGAAACAGATGGATGTCATTTTACGACGTGCTGAAACAGATGGATGTCATTTTTACAAAGTGCTGAAACAGATGGATGTCATTTTAAAATGTGCTGAAACAGATGGATGTCATTTTAAAACGAGCCGGCGGAATATCAGGAACTGGAAGTGCATAGAACAAACGACAGACCACATTAGTTCAATTAGTTTTCCTGCATGCCATGTAGTATTTGTCTTCAGTGAGTGACCCCTGTGGTCGACGAACACTTGTCATGGTCAAACAATTAAAACAATTTGTGAAAGTACCAACTGTAATATTGTAATTTATCTCGTCCGCCTCCTGTCAATCACAGGCCACCTATGTGAGGACGGCATTGGTTTGGGTGAAGAATTGTCCTTTAAAGGGAGCTAGCATCTTACAAAGCCACAACACCATATCTCCTCGCTGTAACATATATAATGAACCTAAATACATCAACTTGTCTCAGATAACATGGTAGCATTTGGCATTTTAATGAACCTGTAGTTTAAATGTCATACAGTACATTCTCTCTGGTGGTAGCTTCTACAATGTACAATGCCAACCGACCTTACAAGTCCAACAAAACTGATCTCGAACTAGTCACTTTAGTCTGGAGACTTCACTCGATATTTGTTAAGAATCATTTAGGTTTCAGTTTCTATTGATTGCACTGGTTAAGATTTGAAAGCTTAAGTTATTTAAAGATGTTTTCGCCTTAGTAGTTCTCTCTGCCTGAAGCTCATATTGGTTAACAACTGCTTATTGTATAGTACATCACCATGTCTGTACCTTGAAGCCAACCGGGTTAGAAGCGGCTGACCGGCGTTTCCTATGCCTTCAGCGATGACCGCCATGTACACAGTGGCGCTTTTAGTGACGGTTGTGCGTGTAATGGGGGTCCTGAAAGTGAAGGCACGCAGTGTCAGTCCGGAGTCAGTGTCAGGATACACGCGCCGCAAGGCACTCCCGTTGTTAAATGTCTAAATGCACAGTCTCTCTATGGTGGAATCCAAGAAAACCTGATTGTATATCTCAAGCTAAAAAAAGCGTCAGCAGAGAAAAGATTGTCTCCATCACCCACCAGACTCTCTGACTGCAGCTACACACACATGTCCAATGTGCCACCACACATTCTGAGCACAAATTTTACTCATTGATCATCGACAAGTTCATAACAAATGATGAGTTGCTGTCATCATTGTTACCAATGGACAACCAAGATATATATATATATAATATATATATATATATATATATATATAATATATATATATATAATATATATATATCTTTTAAAATAGCAGAAACTCAAAACTATCGTACTATGCAACTATAATTTATGAATCCATATACATTGGTATTTAAGAATTACTTCTGAAATCGCATATCAAGAAATAAGAGTATTTGAACAGACAACCGATATAATTAGGACATGGTTCAGTCTCCACCATTAGCATCTGTAATGTGAATGTCGAGCTTCCCCTCACATAAGCTGGTGGCTGTTGCACCAGTGCCCGACTCACCCTTTCCCCAGAAGCCGACAGATGGCAGCATTGACTTCGGTGTCGTTGGGAAGATTGTCGTCACAGAGAGAAGCAGAGACCGAACCCTTCGTCACGACGACCGAGTTATCAGCGGCGTGAGCAACTGAAAATGAGTTAATGTATACTGAGTGACCATGTACAAACAGACCTGCGCTATTTAGTCAGCAGTTACTCAATTGTGCGGTCTGTCAACAAGATAACTGAAGTTAATTCAATACAGCTATCTCAACTCTTGGCTTCTCAGACACATTCAGGATGAACGAATTTTACTGTGAAATGTCTTCGGGGTTATTGTTCACTAATTATAAAAGATTATGAACAAACCCTCTGCTGCTACAAAATGTCACATGAAATTAGTCTCATAATAAAAGTGTAAATCCCATATAACTAAGCATATGAATGTAAGCTCAGTGCCTTGGCACTAATATATAAACTAGCCCAGTGAATAACCAATAAATAAAGCTTCTGTTCTAAACATTCCTTAGAAAAAGCTTCATATTTCACTTATGAACAATTGAGTTTGGGGTCGTTGGCCAACAATCCATGCCACTGACCCCTGCCTTCCCTGCCTGACGTCACAAACCACGTCTGCGTGTTTTACCCTTCTATGACGTTAGAAAAGGCGGCCTCGTGTCAGTTCTTAGGACTAGACTATATTCGTGGTTTGAAGGATCTGAATATTTCGTTAAATTATACAGCGAACAGTTTGTTAGATAAGCCATGCCCAACTCGTTTCACGGGACCTGTACGACTTTAACATCAAGTTTAGAACAAAATGGGAATGAACTCACAGCAGTTGTGTTCGTCGTTTCCGCTTCCACAGTCTCTGGTCCCATCGCATCTTTTGGACTTTTCTATGCAGCTCAGATTTCTACACGTAAATTGGTTACTTGAGCACATTGCTGAAAGAATACAGTTAACTGAAACTTAAGCTTCACTCAAAGTCTTAGTTGGACAGAACACGTCAAATCATATATATATATATACATATATATATATACATATATATATAAATATATATATATATATATGCTAGGTAATGAGTTATGGGAATATAAACAAAGCACCTATTTTATGCCATTTCACTACTACTATATATTACATGTGGTCATTGATTAGCGAAAGTAAACTTCAGTATGTTTAGACTAGTCCTTTATTCTGACATAACAGTGGTACCGTCCAGTGAAATTACTGCGCCTGCCAGATGAAAACTGTCACTATAAATGTATGTAGGCCTATATACCCATTTAAAAAGGTAAATACACACATACAGGTGTGTGAATGGCCAGAGTTGGGAATGGTAAACTTTGCTATAACATATAAGGTGTACATATTTATAAATTTGAAACTATATACAGTGGTGCTAAAGTGGTCTAAAAATAATGTTTTTAGAAAGCACAGCAGTTACGATTACGTAGACTTCTTAATTTGCACGTAACCGGGCCATAAACCACACACGGAATTAATGTTGGACTGAGACTAAGTCGATATGACGTGTAACAGATTGGCAGCTCGTCGGGAGTGGATGTCACCAAGTCGGGAGGCAGTGAGTTAAACCAAGTAGACAAGGCTCACAGCAGCTGGCTTCATCGGACTTGTTTGTGCAGTCGTCAATGCCGTCACACACCCACTCGGGCTGGATGCACTGCTCGCTGCTGCATCTGAACCGACCCCTGGTGCACACTGAAAGTACACAGACACGGCGCCAATCACCAACCCTGCAATGTCACAAAGTTTGCCACTTGATGTTGCAGTTGTGTGAAATTCACACTCTACCTGTTCTAATGCCTGGTACACACCTACTGTATACGATTCGCGCACTAAAACTCGCGACTCGACCCGACCCGCTTAAAACTGAAAACGGGCCAAATCATTTTTCGAATCGCGAATCGCAATCGGCCCATTTTAGCCCTAAAACTGAGTTTTTAGGCATGAATCGCAATCGCTAGGTGTGCGCGGGGAGTGCACACCTAGCGATTTTAGTGCGCGAAACGGGCAGTTTTAGATCGTATACGGTAGGTGGGTGCACACAAACGGTAGGTGTGTACTAGGCATAAGCCATGCCACGACTAACATCACCCAGCGAGTGGTCTGTAAACATGGCATCACATGTTCTAAACCAAAGCATTTACCTCAATTTGATCCTACAGATCCCACTTAGATACTGCTGAATGTATTGCAGCTCGGTGTTACTGTGTTACTACATTTGACAACTCGATTTCTATTAATTCAGAGCGGCTAACAGGTCCCAGGCATATTATAGCTGTATCCTATTGATTGATTGATTGATTGATTGAAGGGCAAACGCTTCAATGTGCACATCAAAATGAACGTTGTATGTTTTCACTTCAAACATCTCCAAATTGAACCCTATAACGTAAACGTTACTTCAAACAACAGTATAGAGATCAACTTAATATATATGGCAGAAACTACGTAAGTTTAAAGGTCGGGTGAGTACTACGTGGTCATATTCGCTACTACTGCCCCCGGTGGCCAGAGAAGGGGTTAGCAGTCGCGATGCGGGAACTGGCGGTAACATGGCAACCCTGGAAGCTATTTTTACACTAACTTAGTAACTAGCAAGGGACGTTAGACCCACAAAACTGACCCTTGTCTAGTCGCTCCGTTGGCTGGTGCTCAAAAGTACTAGGAAGAAGGCGGGAATCGGCGGGCTCATTGTCAGGATAATGTGATCTAGTATATCGGTCATGGTACTAGCAGCATAGCATCCCATTAGGCAACACTATAAATTCGTCATCAGTGATCACTGTAACAAGTCGATACCTATCCGAATATGACCTTACATGTTGATGGAATGTAAACCCCCAATAAACTAAGCAAATAAACCAAACGAAGCTCAGTGTAAGCTCATCCCGTTGTGGTGTCAGGTTTGTTTTGTCAAAAGCTTCAGTTAGAAGTGACACAAGAAATAGCAATAGTTGAGTGGGTCAAAGCACCTGTTCCATAGCTTCAGTTAGAAGTGATACAAGTAATAGCAATAGTTGAGTGGGTCCAAGCACCTGTTCCAAAGCTTCAGTTAGAAGTGATACAAGCAATAGCAATAGTTGAGTGGGTCAAAGCACCTGTTCCATAGCTTCAGTTAGAAGTGATACAAGTAATAGCAATAGTTGAGTGGGTCCAAGCACCTGTTCCAAAGCTTCAGTTAGAAGTGATACAAGCAATAGCAATAGTTGAGTGGGTCAAAGCACCTGTTCCATAGCTTCAGTTAGAAGTGATACAAGCAATAGCAATAGTTGAGTGGGTCCAAGTGCCTGTTCCATAGCTTCAGTTAGAAGTGATACAAGCAATAGCAATAGTTGAGTGGGTCAAAGCACCTGTTCCAAAACTTCAGTTAGAAGTGATACAAGCAATAGCAATAGTTGAGTGGGTCCAAGCACCTGTTCCAAAGCTTCAGTTAGAAGTGATACAAGCAATAGCAATAGTTGAGTGGGTCAAAGCGCCTGTTCCATAGCTTCAGTTAGAAGTGATACAAGTAATAGCAATAGTTGAGTGGGTCCAAGCACCTGTTCCAAAGCTTCAGTTAGAAGTGATACAAGCAATAGCAATAGTTGAGTGGGTCCAAGCACCTGTTCCAAATCTTCAGTTAGAAGTGATATAGGCAATAGCAATAGTTGAGTGGGTTCAAGCACCTGTTCCAAAGCTTCAGTTAGAAGTGATACAAGTAATAGCAATAGTTGAGTGGGTCCAAGCACCTGTTCCAAATCTTCAGTTAAAAGTGATACAGGCAATAGCAATAGTTGAGTGGGTCCAAGCGCCTGTTCCAAAGCTTCAGTTAGAAGTGATACAAGTAATAGCAATAGTTGAGTGGGTTAAAGCACCTGTTCCAAAGCTTCAGTTAGAAGTGATACAATCAATAGCAATAGTTGAGTGGGTCCAAGCGCCTTTTCCAAAGCTTCCCATTAGAAGGGATACAAGCAAGAGAAATAGTTGAGTGGGTCCAAGAGCCTGTTCCAAAGCTTCAGTTAGAAGTGATACAAGCAATAGCAATAGTTGAGTGGGTCCAAGCACCTGTTCCAAATGTTCAGTTAGAAGTGATACAAGTAATAGCAATAGTTGAGTGGGTCCAAGCGTCTGTTCCAAAACTTCAGTTAGAAGTGATACAAGCAATAGCAATAGTTGAGTGGGTCCAAGCGCCTGTTCCATAGCTTCAGTTAGAAGTGATACAAGCAATAGCAATAGTTGAGTGGGTCCAAGCACCTGTTCCAAATGTTCAGTTAGAAGTGATACAAGTAATAGCAATAGTTGAGTGGGTCCAAGCGTCTGTTCCAAAGCTTCAGTTAGAAGTGATACAAGTAATAGCAATAGTTGAGTGGGTCCAAGCACCTGTTCCAAAGCTTCAGTTAGAAGTGATACAAGCAATAGCAATAGTTGAGTGGGTCCAAGCGCCTGTTCCAAAGCTTCACATTAGAAGTGATACAAGCAATAGCAATGGTTGAGTGGGTCAAAGTGCCTGTTCCAAAGCTTCAGTTAGAAGTGATACAAGCAATAGCAATAGTTGAGTGGGTCCAAGCACCTGTTCCAAAGCTTCAGTTAGAACAGATACAAGTAATAGCAATAGTTGAGTGGGTCCAAGCGCCTGTTCCAAAGCTTCACATTAGAAGTGATACAAGCAATAGTAATAGTTGAGTGGGTCCAAGTGCCTGTTCCAGGGCGTGTGCTATGTTACCTGCATTACACTTAGTCTCGTCTGAATGGTCTGGGCAGTGTTCGGTGCCATCACACCACTCGTAGTTCTTCACACACATCCCCATGTTACACCGGGCCTCTCCTGTCGTACAATCTGCAGCGACAGAATACATGAATAGTAGTTGGCATTGCCCCTTTGGGTTCATGAGGGTTCTGTAAAATGATTAGCAACAAACATACCACAATGGTCATGCTCCAGACATGTGCATGTTCTGTGAGCGTGCCGGGACCCTTTCATATCAGTGCTACAGTTACTGCCTCTAGTTGTGGAAGTAACCAACAGTAATAACCTTCTCTTACATTGGTGCTTCAGTTACTGCCTCTAGTTGTGGAAGTAAACAACAGTAATAACCTTCTCTTACATTGGTGCTTCAGTTACTGCCTCTAGTTGTGGAAGTAAACACCAGTAATAACCTTCTCTTACATTGGTGCTTCAGTTACTGCCTCTAGTTGTGGAAGTAAACAACAGTAATAACCTTCTCTTACATTGGTGCTTCAGTTACTGCCTCTAGTTTGTGGAAGTAAACACCAGTAATAACCTTCTCTTACATTGGTGCTTCAGTTACTGCCTCTAGTTGTGGAAGTAAACACCAGTAATAACCTTCTCTTACATTGGTGCTTCAGTTACTGCCTCTAGTTGTGGAAGTAAACACCAGTAATAACCTTCTCTTACATTGGTGCTTCAGTTACTGCCTCTAGTTGTGGAAGTAAACAACAGTAATAACCTTCTCTTACATTGGTGCTTCAGTTACTGCCTCTAGTTGTGGAAGTAAACACCAGTAATAACCTTCTCTTACATTATTGGTGCTTCAGTTACTGCCTCTAGTTGTGGAAGTAAACAACAGTAATAACCTTCTCTTACATTGGTGCTTCAGTTACTGCCTCTAGTTGTGGAAGTAAACAACAGTAATAACCTTCTCTTACATTGGTGCTTCAGTTACTGCCTCTAGTTGTGGAAGTAAACAACAGTAATAACCTTCTCTTACATTGGTGCTTCAGTTACTGCCTCTAGTTGTGGAAGTAAACAACAGTAATAACCTTCTCTTACATTGGTGCTTCAGTTACTGCCTCTAGTTGTGGAAGTATACACCAGTAATAACCTTCTCTTACATTGGTGCTTCAGTTACTGCCTCTAGTTGTGGAAGTAAACACCAGTAATAACCTTCTCTTACATTGGTGCTTCAGTTACTGCCTCTAGTTGTGGAAGTAAACAACAGTAATAACCTTCTCTTACATTGGTGCTTCAGTTACTGCCTCTAGTTGTGGAAGTATACACCAGTAATAACCTTCTCTTACATTGGTGCTTCAGTTACTGCCTCTAGTTGTGGAAGTAAACAACAGTAATAACCTTCTCTTACATTATTGGTGCTTCAGTTCCTGCCTCTAGTTGTGGAAGTAAACACCAGTAATAACCTTCTCTTACATTATTGGTGCTTCAGTTACTGCCTCTAGTTGTGGAAGTAAACAACAGTAATAACCTTCTCTTACATTGGTGCTTCAGTTACTGCCTCTAGTTGTGGAAGTAAACAACAGTAATAACCTTCTCTTACATTGGTGCTTCAGTTACTGCCTCTAGTTGTGGAAGTAAGCAACAGTAATAACCTTCTCTTACATTGGTGCTTCAGTTACTGCCTCTAGTTGTGGAAGTAAACAACAGTAATAACCTTCTCTTACATTGGTGCTTCAGTTACTGCCTCTAGTTGTGGAAGTAAACAACAGTAATAACCTTCTCTTACATTGGTGCTTCAGTTCCTGCCTCTAGTTGTGGAAGTAAACAACAGTAATAACCTTCTCTTACATTATTGGTGCTTCAGTTACTGCCTCTAGTTGTGGAAGTAACCAACAGTAATAACCTTCTCTTACATCGGTGCTACATTTACTGCCTCTAGTTGTGGAAGTAAACAGTAATAACCTTCTTTCACATAGACCTATTTCAATGTTTGTAAACATTGTGTATGCGGGCGCAGCTCGGCTGCAGAATGAGTGCACACTGCCACTGAGTTTGCCAGTACGCGCAGTGCAAAACGTTTATTTTATTCAAAATTAATAGCAATCCAGAACACTAACCATATAAATTTAATATAATATATTCGTTGAATATGTTTTCTATATGTGTTCCAAGCAGTTTGTTTCTAGGTGGTCTGGTTTTAGAGATATTTCACTTTTTCTGTAAGAAGATTGCTTATGGCCATTGACAATGCACTGAGTTTGCTGAAATGGAAACTAGCCTGCGAAGGGTAAACACCGCATTGATTTGTGCTGCAGCAATGCTATGTCTATGCAGAGCATTTATATTTGCAAAATAAATTGCAAAGCTTTCATTGAGTCGATTAAAAATATCTTAATGCGTGATTGAAGAGGAAGATCTGAAGTATTTAATTTAACTTAAGTGCAATTTTCTCTGAAAGTATTAAAAACAGAGATAATAGTGAAAGTTGGGATATTCTGAGCTCATAGCCATTGAGTTTGCAGTGTGACTGGATGTTGTCCTGGAGCCAAGCAGTGTGCACACTGACCTAAATACACGTGCTGACGTCATATGAAATTGGTCAATTGCTGCTACAGTTGCTGCCTCTAGTTGTGGAAGTAAACACTAACAACTTTCTCTCACATCGGTGCTACAGTTGCTTCCTCTAGTTGTGGAAGTAAACAATAGTAATAACCTTCTGTCACATCGGTGCTACAGTTGCTGCCGCTAGTTGTGGAAGTAAACAGTAGTAATGATCTTCTCTCACATCGGTGCTACAGTTACTGCCTCTAGTTGTGGAAGTAAACAGTAATAACCTTCGTCCACATCGGTGCTATAGTTACTGTCTCTAATTGTGGAAGTAAACAACAGCAATAACCTTATCTTACATTGGTGCTTCAGTTCCTGCCTCTAGTTGTGGAAGTAAACAACAGTAATAACCTTCTCTTACATTATTGGTGCTTCAGTTCCTGCCTCTAGTTGTGGAAGTAAACAACAGTAATAACCTTCTCTTACATTATTGGTGCTTCAGTTCCTGCCTCTAGTTGTGGAAGTAAACAACAGTAATAACCTTCTCTTACATTTTGGTGCTTCAGTTCCTGCCTCTAGTTGTGGAAGTAAACAACAGTAATAACCTTCTCTTACATTGGTGCTTCAGTTACTGCCTCTAGTTGTGGAAGTAAACAACAGTAATAACCTTCTCTTACATTGGTGCTTCAGTTACTGCCTCTAGTTGTGGAAGTAAACACCAGTAATAACCTTCTCTTACATTATTGGTGCTTCAGTTACTGCCTCTAGTTGTGGAAGTAAACAACAGCAATAACCTTCTCTTACATCGGTGCTTCAGTTACTGCCTCTAGTTGTGGAAGTAAACAACAGTAATAACCTTCTTTCACATCGGTGCTGCCTCTAGTTGTGGAAGTAAACAACAGTAATAACTTCCTTTCATATTGGTGCAGTTACTGCCTCTACTTGTGGAAGTAAAGAGCAATGATAACCTCCTGACTCATGCATTAATAAACTATGTGTTCCCTGACAGGGACAGACACATTTCAACAGCGACATGACATGGCCGAACCAGCTTGCTTTGTGCTTGATCTGAATGTAAGCATATATTTAAGTAAAAGTGTTTAATCAATACAATTAATTAAGTTAAAAGATAACATGAAACAATTTAGCTGTGTGAGAAGATCGTTCATATATTCGTGCACACTCGTTTGCTGAATAGTCTCAGAACTAAAACATTCTCAAGGATATTAACTCCAATTGCTTTTTGACTATACTCACTGCAGTTGGCTTCGTCAGAGAAGTCACCACACTCAGACCTCCCGTTGCAGACTGAACTCTGTGGTTGGCAGTTACCATTTGTACACGCGAAGTCTCCAGCATCACAACCTGAGAGGAGAAAGGGTGAGTAGTGCTTTCTCAGCCTGACTGAACAAACAGCAAAGTTGGTAGACTGAAAAGAGCGATGTGTTCACGGTATGCTAACAGTCTAAGCTACCATAGTAAAACCTCTCTATCCGACCACCTCCACAGATGGACCACTCCCATATATCGATCGCTTTATTTGGGTCCCAACAATACCATTGTAACCATATTCTAACTCCCTAAACCGCCCACCTCCCTAAATGGACCACTTAAAGTCCGTCCCAAGAGCGGTCGATTTAGAGAGGTTTTACTGTTTTCATAGTATCAGCCATGCGTGGTGAACCCCTCTTATTTCTTAAAGCTATTTGATGGAGGTTTGACGTTGGAAGAAATAGATACTACTAAATAGTAGATATGTCAAACACCCGCCTTCATTCAGAAGTAGCATTTTGGTAGATTGGACAACCGCACAGCTCTCTTGTTGAGCCACACTCAGACACACACACGCACACACCCGAAACTGCACTAGCCGCACACCCACACCCGAAACCGCACTACCCGCACACCCACATGCACGCACCCAAAACCGCACTACCCACACAACCACATGCACACACCCGAAACCACACTACCCGCACACCCACACGCGCACACCCGAAACCGCACTCACACCCACACGCGCACACCCGAAACCGCACTACCCGCACACCCACACCCGAAACCGCACTACCCGCGCACCCACACGCGCACACCCGAAACCGCACTACCCACACGCGCGCACCCGAAACCACACTACCCGCACACCCACAATACTAAGTATCTACAGTCATGGCACGTCCACCAGCAACATTCACCTGTGTGCGCGCATGCGCCCTCTGTGACACTGATGTCGTCTATGGCGATGTCGCCATGGTAACCGTCTCCGCGCGTGGCCTGGAAGAGAACGCGGGTGGTGCCGCGGTGCAGGGTGATGGCCGCCTTCCGCCAGCCGTCCGTCTGCGGACCGGACCGCAGCCACGCCACGTGCTCCTTTTCCGTGGAGAGGATCACTTTTACCTGCGAGCAGATGGAGCGAGTAATAACTGTTACTAATAAACGCCGTGGTTAGGGCATGGGTTTGATCCCTGACCGAGTTAAACTAAACACTTACAAAATTGATATTTGCTACACCTAACCTGGCGTTCAGCAGTAGTAGGAGTGCGAAAGGAGTGGTGGGATTGGCACATACTTTCCGAATTGTGGTTGATTCGGCGGGGGGAGCCGACACGCCGCCCTGGAGGGAACACCATGAACTCTCACATCAACTAGCACACCGGGTGCCCCATAGACCCTCATTCGGCAGAGCAGCTCTGGACATATACGACCTAAAAGCTCTACACCCACCCACCCTCTTAAAGGAGTACTTGGCTCGGCTCGGGGGTCCTCTGCGGGGGACTCCTCGCTCCCTCGAAAGTCGGCTCCCCTTGATCTGGACTCCGTAAGCTATAGACCATTTAAACGTGTCTGAATCTGTCCGAATCAGGCCTAATCAACAAAATAATATACACCCCCCCCAACAAACAAAAAACACCAGATTTGCACCACACAAATACCATAAAACCTCCAATAGAAGCTGTCACTTGCATCTGGGTACTTAAGATGTTTTAGGCTTTTTGTCTTTAGTAACATCGGAAGTCCTAGCACATGAAGCTAATTGTGACAGTGCACACTGCTGGCGGATTTACAGTGCTTCTCCACAAGGGTACCATTCTCGCATCCCCAAGACCCACTGTTCCAGGCTGTACACATAGTTACCTCAGGCCAAGAAGCACAAGTCCCACTTAGACCACTACCACGACCAGTCTTAAAAGGAGGTTGCAGGCAACAATGCTGGTTCACAAGGAAAGCCTGGTCATTATTTCACCAATAGGTAGGCAGGGAGAGTGTTGCAAAAAGTAATTGGGAGTTAGTCGGTTCATTCAGTATTAGTGTAATATGGAGTTGGATGAAAAGAGGTTGCACGGGATGTTTGATTATGTTTCTGTCGAGAATCTCCTGTTTCTATGTGATTTGTGGCTAATGTGGTGAGTTTGACAGTATAACAAAGACCTGCCACAAGCGTAGTGACTACGTCAACATCGTCGAATCTGCTTCCTGCTTTCTTTCAGTGCAGTTACTTTTCTGGTCGGTATTGTTATGGATTTTACTTAGTTATTGATGTCTGTATTATATATATATCAGTGTGTGTGTCTGTTAATGGATAGTTAGTGTTGTTTTCTACATGGATATGCCAACTGCCATGCTGATTGCAGACAACAAAGTCATTACCTTTGACACATATCCTTCTTTAATGCATTAACAATGGATAACAAACCGCTCTGAATTTTCCAACGCACAACGGCACTTAGCTGCATATCCGACTGTATGTGAGAATGTGCACAGTGAGTTGCAATACAGAGTGTCGAGTGAGTGCTGACCTTGAGGGCCACCTGTATGTAAGTCTGCACAGTGAGTTGCAGTACAGAGTGTCGAGTGAGTGCTGACCTTGAGGGCCACCTGTATGTAAGTCTGCACAGTGAGTTGCAGTACAGAGTGTCGAGTGAGTGCTGACCTTGAGGGCCACCTGTATGTAAGTCTGCACAGTGAGTTGCAGTACAGAGTGTCGAGTGAGTGCTGACCTTGAGGGCCACCTGTATGTAAGTCTGCACAGTGAGTTGCAGTACAGAGTGTCGAGTGAGTGCTGACCTTGAGGGCCACCTGTATGTAAGTCTGCACAGTGAGTTGCAGTACAGAGTGTCAAGGGAGTACTGACCTTGAGGGCCACCTGTATGTAAGTCTGCACAGTGAGTTGCAGTACAGAGTGTCAAGGGAGTGCTGACCTTGAGGGCCACCTGTATGTAAGTCTGCACAGTGAGTTGCAGTACAGAGTGTCAAGGTGAGTGCTGACCTTGAGGGCCACCTGTATGTAAGTCTGCACAGTGAGTTGCAGTACAGAGTGTTGAGGGAGTGCTGACCTTGAGGGCCACCTGTATGTAAGTTTGCACAGTGAGTTGCAGTACAGAGTGTCAAGGGAGTACTGACCTTGAGGGCCACCTGTATGTAAGTCTGCACAGTGAGTTGCAGTACAGAGTGTCGAGTGAGTGCTGACCTTGAGGGCCACCTGTATGTAAGTCTGCACAGTGAGTTGCAGTACAGAGTGTCAAGGGAGTACTGACCTTGAGGGCCACCTGTATGTAAGTTTGCACAGTGAGTTGCAGTACAGAGTGTCAAGGGAGTACTGACCTTGAGGGCCACCTGTATGTAAGTCTGCACAGTGAGTTGCAGTACAGAGTGTCAAGGGAGTACTGACCTTGAGGGCCACCTGTATGTAAGTCTGCACAGTGAGTTGCAGTGCAGAGTATGGAGGGAGTGCTGACCTTGATGGCACCTGTATGTAAGTCTGCACAGTAAGTTGCAGTACAGAGTATGGATGGAGTGCTGGCCTTGAGGGCACCTGTATGTAAGTCTGCACAGTGAGTTTAAGTACAGAGTACGAACGGAGTGCTGACCTTGATGGCCACCTGTATGTAAGTCTGCACAGTGAGTTGCAGTACAGAGTGTCGAGTGAGTGCTGACCTTGAGGGCCACCTGTATGTAAGTCTGCACAGTGAGTTGCAGTACAGAGTGTCGAGTGAGTGCTGACCTTGAGGCCACCTGTATGTAAGTATGCACAGTGAGTTGCAGTACAGAGTGTCGAGTGAGTGCTGACCTTGAGGGCCACCTGTATGTAAGTCTGCACAGTGAGTTGCAGTACAGAGTGACAAGGGAGTACTGACCTTGAGGGCCACCTGTATGTAAGTCTGCACAGTGAGTTTCAGTACAGAGTGTTGAGGGAGTGCTGACCTTGAGGGCCACCTGTATGTAAGTCTGCACAGTGAGTTGCAGTACAGAGTGTCGAGTGAGTGCTGACCTTGAGGGCCACCTGTATGTAAGTCTGCACAGTGAGTTGCAGTACAGAGTGTCGAGTGAGTGCTGACCTTGAGGGCCACCTGTATGTAAGTCTGCACAGTGAGTTTCAGTACAGAGTGTTGAGGGAGTGCTGACCTTGAGGGCCACCTGTATGTAAGTTTGCACAGTGAGTTGCAGTACAGAGTGTCAAGGGAGTACTGACCTTGAGGGCCACCTGTATGTAATTCTGCACAGTGAGTTGCAGTACAGAGTGCGGAGGGAGTGCTGACCTTGATGGCACCTGTATGTAAGTCTGCACAGTAAGTTGCAGTACAGAGTATGGATGGAGTGCTGGCCTTGATGGCACCTGTATGTAAGTCTGCACAGTAAGTTGCAGTACAGAGTGCGGAGGGAGTGCTGACCTTGAGGGCCACCTGTATGTAATTCTGCACAGTGAGTTGTAGTACAGAGTGTCAAGGGAGTACTGAGCTTGAGGGCCACCTGTATGTAAGTCTGCACAGTGAGTTTCAGTACAGAGTATGGATGGAGTGCTGGCCTTGATGGCACCTGTATGTAATTCTGCACAGTGAGTTGCAGTACAGAGTGCGGAGGGAGTGCTGACCTTGATGGCACCTGTTTGTAAGTCTGCACAGTGAGTTGCAGTGCAGAGTATGGAGGGAGTGCTGACCTTGATGGCACCTGTATGTAAGTATGCACAGTGAGTTGCAGTACAGAGTGCGGAGGGAGTGCTGACCTTGAGGGCCACCTGTATGTAATTCTGCACAGTGAGTTGTAGTACAGAGTGGGGAGGGAGTGCTGACCTTGAGGGCCACCTGTATGTAAGTCTGCACAGTGAGTTGCAGTACAGAGTGCGGAGGGAGTACTGACCTTGATGGCACCTGTATGTAAGTATGCACAGTGAGTTGCAGTACAGAGTGCGGAGGGAGTACTGACCTTGATGGCACCTGTATGTAAGTCTGCACAGTGAGTTGCAGTACAGAGTGTCGAGTGAGTGCTGACCTTGAGGGCCACCTGTATGTAAGTCTGCACAGTGAGTTGCAGTACAGAGTGGGGAGGGAGTGCTGACCTTGAGGGCCACCTGTATGTAATTCTGCACAGTGAGTTGCAGTACAGAGTACGAAGGGAATGCTGACCTTGAGGCTGCCGACCTGAGCCCCCTCCATGTGGTAGTAGAAATGCAGACACTGGTCCTCCCGGATGCTCAGGAGTGCGGACCGCAGTCGCGCCGTCGCGTGGACCCGCTGCCCGCTGACCTCTGCCAACAACACGCGCCCTGAGTGGCAGAAGGCGGCCGCAGTTAGACGGAAGCATGACGACAAGAAGCACAAGTCCCACTTAGACAACTACCACGACTGTAAAGTACGAGTCGACACTTCGAGTTCCAGTTAGTGACTGACGTTTATTCTATCCACAGTTTCCTAGGCAACCTACCAGTCGCAGCTGGTTCCCTCGTGTACCCGGTTGACCCATATATCTTACATCTCCCTTTCATCAGAATTCATGGACTACAACAACTCCCCACATACAATAAATATGATAAATACAATAACTTACATCATGCAACAAATCTAATAAATTACAACAGATGATAAATACAATAAATATCGACTACCTCCCCCCATAAATGTTAACAGTCCAAGAGCATTTATTTGATAACGGTAGAGATACGTGTGAGTCTCCATTAACACAGGAATATCCATTGATACAAGAAACAACATCTTACACGCCTACAATAACTTTATAACTATTAACAACTCGAACAACTTTATGTTTTGATGACAGTATGCGATAACAAGTGATAATATGTAACTTTAGCTGACATGCACAATGTAATTACTCTAATAAATATTGATTTTCTGTACACTTGATTATAGCGTTCAGTATAATGTTGTATTAATTATGTTTTAATTATTGAAGTTACTTAAACATTATCTTATTTTATGTTCTAACATCTCGTGATACAACACGTGGTTAATTTAATTTAATTGCTGGGTATATACACATCAGTATACATCAATTTCGTTGTGGTGTGAAATCCATTCCAGATTTTATTCGTTTTGTAAACCTTGAATGATTAGCATTGACTTATCTTCTATAGTTAATATGCACTGTACTTAAATAACATGTTCAAACTTGACCAATTGTCTATTGACACCACCAGACATGCAAATGAGTGAACTTGGACTCAAAAACCCATTCTGTTAACCGGGCGAATATCCCGCCGTATCTACTG
Organism: Branchipolynoe longqiensis; assembly: GCA_030323885.1. Lineage (NCBI taxonomy): Eukaryota > Metazoa > Annelida > Polychaeta > Phyllodocida > Polynoidae > Branchipolynoe > Branchipolynoe longqiensis. The sequence continues at coordinate 42,292,800 of CM059198.1, forward strand.
GTATATGGAATTGTCTGTATATCCTTTGTCTTTGGGAGCTGGGTTTTTCATCAACATTTTTTTATTTAAACATGTGTCGGCGATTTCTTTTATGAAATGATGTTGTTTATTTACAATAACGTAATCCCGTGGACCAGGTGTATTTTGCCTTCACAATTTTACCAGATTGCCATTCGCCTCTGTGGTCCAGATAACGTACCCGTTCTCCTATTCCCAATAATTTGTGTTCCGGACCTGCACTTGTATCATAGTATCCTTTTTTGTATATGATGTGAATGATGTAGATCGTTTTCTCATTCGGATAGTTGTGGCTGTGGCCTTAATTGTATCTCTCCAAATCGTAATTTTTGATTCTGAGTGTTTCGAGACATTTTAATAATTTAGCTGAGAGTGCACGCCATGCCTTGCAAGGTTGTATTTCTGTAATTCAGCAAGGCAATGTAAATGTCTTTTATTTGTCAAGCACTAGATTTTTTAATCAAATACGTTTAATAGTTTGAACATAACTCTCAAACCTGACCGTTACTTTGGGGGAACATTTGGATTTTGAAAAAAGACCTGGAATAAATTCATATTCATTTTGCAAAGCGCACATACTCAGCCACTACTGAATTGAGGTCCATTCTCTGAAACTACGGATTTTGGTATCCCGCACCTACCCAAATACCAGCCTCACTTAGCATCAAATATTAGACATACTTGTTGTACTTGTTCAACCTCTATCACTTCTGAGGAATTTTGTGTAGTAATCCACCAATAGCAAATATGTTGTGTGTTCAACATAGAACAGGTCCATGTTCAACATAGCACATCTCCACCCCAATCTATATGTACTGGTATATCATATTACTCCTCATGGCTTATCAAAGGTTCAGCGGCTTGTTTATTTTCGTAATCCCTGGACCTATTAGGCAGCGTGACACATGTCCCTTCAATGTGATTACCTAACCCAGGCCAAAAAATGGTATCACGTGGCCAATTGTTTACATCGTACCACAACCCCCCTCAGATGTTGACTCGTGTACCCTGTTTGAACATTTCTTTTTGTAGGGCTTTAGGGATAATAATGCGTTTATCTTTGAGTAAAATGTGACGTCGTGTATTGTGATGTTATATGCTGTACGTAAGAAAAGGTTTTATTATACTGGGGTGCAAACCCCTGTATGTTTGGGCCACCCCACTCGGGATTATAATGCGGTATAATCTTTCAGTAAAGCGTCGTCTGTGCCACCTCTGTGATGTTAGATCTGTACGTCAAAATGGTTTTTTAACTGCGGTGCAAACCCCTGTCCACGTCTGGTCCACCCCTCTATGTCGTTAGTACGAATAAGTCATCAGGAAAGCGTCGTCTAGTGCCACCTCTGTGTTTGATTCTGTTCATAATGTTCTGCTCTATGTCCACCTGCTGCCACCGTGTTGTCGTTGTCGAATAAGTCATCAAGGGCTCGTAGTGTTGTGTGTGCCCGTGACAGTGTGTCTGCAAAACATTAGGGTGCCTTTAGTATGGACCACAGATATGTCGTAATTTTGCAAACGCATTCTCAGACGCTGCATTCTTGCAGATACGGTATGTATTGGTTTGTTCATAAATTGCTACTAGGAGGTATGTGATCGGTCCTCAAACGGGTTCCAGTTTCCCAAAAATAATATTCATGAAATTTATTACATCCGAAACACAATTGCTAGCAATTCCTTTTCTGATTATCAGCATAATTAGATTTGCGTTTTATCCAAAGCCTTCGACGCCATGGCACGGGCCTCTTTTCCTGAAATAATGTTGCTCCCAGCCCAGATTTGGAAAGCGTTCCACTTGTAAAACTATGTCCTGATTGGAGCATCACATAATCATAATATTTCAGGATGGGGGCTGTAGTTAACAAGATGCTTAGAGTGTTTCAAATGCTTTATTTTGTTCTGTTTACCAGTGCCATGCATGTCTTTGCTTAGGATTACCCGTAAAGGTTTGTTACTTCCCCCATGTTGGAGTTGCCATGCGATGTCTTTGCTTAGGTTACCCGTAAAGGTTTGTGTTACTTCCGCCATGTTGGGTATAAACGTACTGACGTAACAACCATCCCTAGAAACCGTTGTACAGCTATTTTGTCCTGGGGTGTAGGCAAATCAATAATAGCCTGAATGCGGTTTTTGTTAGGTAACAGACACCTTTTTGGATGTTTAACAAAAAGACCTTACATAGTTTAACTTGTGATTTGCATATTCCACAGATTTTTTGTAGGGAATAAGGCTTCAAAATTACTTTCCTGGCTCTTTCTAACACAGTTATTAAGTCGGACTGTTATGTTCATTAACATCTTTACCATAAACCTAAAATGACATCTGGTTATCACATTACCACACCTTCTAACCCTGACCAGTATCCCCCTCCATTACTTCTATAACTATGGCACCAGCTGGTCTTTATCCCGAACGGTAAAACGCCGTATACCTGTACCAGCCCCATGGCGTGTTGAATGTGCACAACTGAGAGCTGGCCTCATCCAATTCAACCTGCCCAAAACCCCTATTAGCAATCTATCACTGAGAATACAGTGGCCCCACTCGTATTTGCAACTACACTCTATCACTGAGAATACTGAGGCCCACTGGATTGCAAGGGCCTCTTACAATAGTCGGCTGGATCAGGCTTTAAAATGCTTTATTTTAATTTGGTAGGAATCTAAACAAAATCCGTATCTTGAGCCGGTTGCCGCTCACAATAGTTATGGAACTGACCCCAAGGGGTGGGTTCCGCTTGTGTTGACTAATGCTCGATGCCTAATCCGCACGCATACTACCCCCCCCGGCTAGCCGGTATCACTCGACAAGAGGTTAGTCGCGTGGGGGTATTCCTCATGGGGATCACGCTCACCCCTAGGGTAACGGTGGATAGTCAAAATGACCACTCGTGCGCGTTACTCTTCACATTTTCCTATCCAGCAAGACCTTGCAGACTACCCTCAGCATAGGGTATCTATCTCCCCGCTTGCGCCAGCGCTATGACTCCTTGGACGGCATACCGTACTGATAGGGGTCCACGCGTCGTAATCCAATATGCAGTTTCGGCACCGCCACATACTTCTCTAGAAGGGGGCTCCCTACTTTTGTGCCCTGAAATACATCAGGCATAGGTATTGACCACGGCATCTGACTGATCCATGGCTCCCCCAGTCAGCCGGATATCGAATCTGACACTGCTCGAATCAAATTTCTGTTCGACACACGCAACGCTGACTAGTAGGGGCTCCCTTCTTTTGTGACTTGAAGTTTAATGGAATGGACCACGGATTGCGATCCATGACCTCCCCCATCGCCGGATTCGCTGGACCTGAATACGTCACGATGGTGAAACGTGCTGGGATAACGCAACCCACCAATCTTGGCATAACCTCTTCATGAATTTATGTTTGCCTGCGATCCCCGTGTCCAGCTGGAACTTGAACACTTGGCCAGTTTTACTATACGATATTGTGCATACCCATAGACTATCCTTATCTGCATCGTGGTCGTTCATGTGTACCCCACGAACAGATTCGTGTGTGACGTCAATCTCTCTCTCCGATTTCCTCGCCCTACGTATCCACTGTAACGTGTCATCGTTTCGATCGATTGCCCACTTCAATGACTACTGAACGTCGATGCGCATTACTTTTAACAACATTTACACTAAAATGTCCACTTCGTCCACAGGCAATGCATTGCTTGTCTTTTGCTGGGCATCGTCCTTGTAAGTGTTTGTATCCCAAAAAAAAACACTCGGACCAGATAAACTGGAATGTGGAAGACATTTGTTTGTTGCTGTGTCGTCCGTCCCTCCATGGGCCGCCGGCTGGCGCATGCGACGTCATACACGTGGACCAGATAAACTGGGAATGTGAGACATTTGTTGTTGATGTGTCAGTCCGTTCTCACATGGCGCCGGTGGCGCTGTCACGTCATGCCGTGCTTTTCTATTGGAATCATAATCGTCATTTCAGGTGACACATTATACGGACATCATCTGTTAACCAACTCTGATCAGTGGCTCACACAATCCGACAACATATTAGATGCACATATCCAATGACAAATTGTTTAGTCTGCAATAAACGATCTCGGAGGTTTTTGCTTTTGATGGCCACATACAAGTCTATCACATAATAATGATGTCCTCGAGAGCACACCGTATTGACCAAAAAGAACACTCGATTTCGAAGCGTTCTGGAAGTACGAGTCCATTATCCTTCGTTTGTCTGGTTTGAGCGTATTTAAACGGGAAATCTGACCCCGTAATGTTCGTCTTATACCATCGCCATAATTTTTTGAAAGCCGCAATTAACATTTCTAATCTTGTCGCCGATCAGCTGTATTTATATCCCAGTAGTGCGATGTATCTTCTGTGCTTCAGCCCGCTGCTACGTGTAAAAACACGCAGCACTGACTTACTCCACTTGTTACTTACTCCCGTCCGCTGACGCCACGCAGCACTGGACTTTCTCCGACTTTAGTTACTTACTCGGCCGCGGTCGCATTAAAATATTGTATGGATCAAACCCCATTGATACCCAGTTCAGAGTGAGATAGCCCTCTAGGTTGAGTGGCATCGGGGGTTTAATCCCGATAATGCCATAATCCCTGAAGGGCAAGCCACATCTGACACATGTAAAGTACGAGTCGACACTTCGAGTTCCAGTTAGTGACTGATGTTTATTCTATCCACAGTTTCCTAGGCAACCTACCAGTCGCAGCTGGTTCCCTCGTGTACCCGGTTGACCCATATATCTTACAACGACCAGTCTTTAAAGGAGGTGGCAGGCAACAATGCTGGTTCACAATGAAAACCTGGTCATTATTTCACCAATAAACTGCTGCGGATGGCTGACTGAGAAGTTCCTCTAGCTTAAAGTTGCATGGTCCGATGAAATATAATTTTGTCAAAATTAAAACAACTACTTACATTTGATCCTATATATCCAACTTAGATACTGGTGTATTAGCTAATGGTTTGGGACAGCATAAACAGAATAGCCAGTGAGTTTATAACCTCACGATTACAGCATTATTACTGAATCACCCGTGAGTTATAACCGCACCCTTTGAACACTCAGTTTGAAGCACCCCTTATGCAGGAAGGGCCATTAAGCAATAAGGCCAATCTCGTGGACCTCATTAGCCACCCCAACCAAGTAGGCATACTGTACAGGTTCATAGAGGGGAAGGGGAAATGAGGGGGATGTTGCCCCTCCCCTCCATGTTGGGATATTCAATGGGGTTATTTAAATTTTTAAATTTATATATATATATATAATACTATTGGGTGATCATATATATATATGTTTTTGGTTGGGTTCCATTATGAAGTATAAATGGGTTCAGCCTCACGAAAACGGGTGCCAATCGGTGGTCAAGTGGAAGATGGTCGGCATCGTCAATTCTTAAAAGTGAAGTGCATTTCTTTGTTTCATAAGTAATTTATCCTAGAAACACAATAAGGGTTGTTTGTAATTTCTCGAACCTACATACATTCAGTATAAATTTAAGGGCTTTCTTCCAGCATCTCTTGTCAATGCTAAACTATAATTATACCGAATCGAACACCGACATCAATGATCGATGCCGACAACGACATCCACTGATCGGGTGCGACAAACTTTAATAGATGTCGGCGTCGCAATTCTTCAAGGCCTTGTTCAGTTCTATTGTTTTATATTAAATTAATCCTAGAAACAATATAAGGCTGTTGTATTCTCTCGACCTATACATGCAGTATAAATATAAGGACTTTCCGTCCAACATCTCTGTCAATGCTAAACTATAAATTTTAGGAGTTCAGGTCAAACTGCCTGGATAATAAATCAGCATATTTGTGTTGGGGAATTTTTAGCATAACCGTCCAATCTGCAATGGTTTATAGGGGCCTATTGGTGTAAACTATCAATAAATAACACTAACTGCACCCACAAACTACATGGACAAGTGTGCACCCCCCCCCCCCCCCCACCATTCGTTGAATTAAAAATGCATGGTTTGATGTTTTTGAAATTTCTCATGCCATTGGGATGATCACAATCAATATACCGATATATATCCTGATGTAGGATATTTTTTGGATGCTACTTGGTCAATTCGATAGATATAAATCCAAATTAACCTTTCTACAATTTTTTTTCTTTTTTTAAACCCTACTGTCATGAGCCTATGGCAGCAATCCGTCCCCAGAATGTTTCCAACACAAACAGAAATACCTACCTACAGCCCTGTCAGGTTCCAGGATTACTAGGTCATCTCACATCACGTGGTGGCCGCGAGATGACCATCTAGGTCATAGCCACAGGAGTTTTGACAAGCTTGTCAAAATTATTTTGGGTTCTTTCAGCTCAAATTGCTTCAAAACTAGTCATTTTTCATCAAAATCACTCCGGAGTAATGATTAGTAGCTCGTAATGATCAATTTGATATATTTATCTAAAAAATAAGACAAAAATTCGAACGCCATCGGACCATGCAACTTTAATACGAAACTTTATGCAAGTGTTTTTATTTCATCAAATATCGGCCCAGAAAACGCTCGCATTTGTGATTATTGTTTCTGGAAGCAGCAGACTGTGAACTAGTTTCTTCGTCTAAAAAGGGAATCTCGACATTGCGAATAAGCTTATTCATAGTTATTGGCCATGTTTCGCTTGAATTAAGCTCCTTACCGGCAGTTGTTAGCGTTGTGTGGTCATAGATTGGCGCCGGTGGTTTGTCGGTGAGTAACCAATCAAAATCGTCGTCCTTTGATTGGGAGTACTGACACCAAGTTCCCTTGGAGAATTCACACTCCAGCGGTGAGGAGACTACGTCAAGATAGGAAAGTTGGTTAATTCCCCGCATAGTATTAGTAGTAAAGGAGTTCAAACTGAGAGTACATCACATGGCTGGTGACGTTAACCATTAACATAAACTGCAATGTAAACTCATACAGTTGTTCCATACTTAAAGGTGCATAGTCCGATGAAGCATCACATTTTCTAAGCTAAAACAGCCACCAAATTTGATGATGCATATCTGATGCACTTATTGAGCATTGGTTGCCACCTAGAAGGGCATACTGAGTCAATTTAATAGAACCTGTTATTTTATAAGCCTATTTTGTCATAGTTATGACGTCCTTGCCAAAATTAATCTGCCATGTTTGCATTTTAAATATCTCAAAAGTTATCCATTTGAAATAAAAGTTGCTTAAAACTAAAGTACGGTAGATTATACCAATCAACCTAATATATTTATCCCATAAAAATGACTGAAACCAGAGAGCGTGTATACAGATGAGAGGGACAACTCCCATACTACACCATGTAACAGATGCTGACTGTGGCGCTCCAAGTGGTGGTTGTTGAACAGTATATGACACAGCTGTCAAACTCAAGGCATTGTCAATGGTCGTGTGCAATCTTCCTACAGAAAACGTTAAATATCTCTAAACCTACAAGACCTAGAAACAAACTGATTGGAATACACATAGGAAAACATGTTTACCAACAAGATTATATTAAAGAGATATGGTTAGGGTTCTGGATTTCTATTAATTTGGAATAAAACTGACGTTTTTTCACTACGCGTACGGCAAACTCAAGGCATTGTCAATGGTCATGTGCAATCTTCCTACAGAAAAAGTGAAATATCTCTAAAACTACACCAAATAGAAACAAGCCGCTTAGTACACATATAGAAAACATGTTTACCAAAAGGATTAAATTAAATCGATAAGGTTAGGCTTCTGCATTTCTATTAATTTTGAATAAAAACAAATGTTTTGCACTACACGTATGGCAAACTCAAAGCTTGTTCAACACTAACCGCCAGGAACGCCACTGTAGCCTGTGTTACCGATTTTCGCGGGAGTTGTCTCTCTCATCTGTATACACGCTCTCTGCTGAAACTTAAAAACATCGGACTATGCGACTTTAATTTAGCCTTTCAATACGGCGACTGAACACCTACGTCTGCTGGTGCAGTTGGCGCGCTGACTCGTTTCGTCACTTGCGTCTGCGCAGTGGAGCTCCTTGTCACACTTCTGGCTGAACTCCACGCACGTCGGCGGGTGCGTCCCACAGCGAAACTTGGACGACGTGCACGGATCTACGGGAGGGGGGGGGGGGGGGGCGGGGGGCACAGAAGCACTCACTCAAACCATTTACTTTATGCAATTCAACTTAGGCACACGGTGAAAACATAGTTCACCGCTATAGACACGTTCATGAATGACGTCACTATCGCGTGACTCGCACTTTGGAATAGTCTGGTTGGCAAAACTGAACAGATTGATGTTTTGCATAGAAATCATTGGAGCACTACTTTAAATTGATCATCTTCATCACTTTCAAACGTGAATAAATCAATCAATAAACAAATAAACAAGTATCACAGAAGCCTAACCCAGTTACTAGTACTATCCGCTATGTTTACTTGTTACTTTTGCCAACCCGGAAATATATTATGCCTACAACAACAATCAAAGTGTCTATAAGCCTAGACACCCCATGTTCACTGTGAAAATGGTTGCCTAGTAACTAAGGCAGCGCCGTGCCGTGGTGGGGTTTGCGCGCGTTATGTAGCAGACACACTACGACGACAAGCGGCGACGACAGCTCTGCGACAGCGACTTCCGGTGTCGCGCAGGTGTCGTGCAGGTGTCGCGCAGGTGTCGCCGCGACACCTGCATGACACCTCCAGTTTCTCCACTCTTTCTCGAATGTCGCCGGGTTGTCGTGGGGATTTTGGACATGTTGAAAAACTTCTACGACAGCCGACGACAGCCGAGGTTGCGGCACTGTCGCGGCACTGTCGCGGCACTGTCGCGGCACTGTCGTCTTGTCGTTAAGCTGTAGTTGCTTCTCTCTCCATGTATGTGTCTCTGTGTGTCTCTGTGTGTCTCTGTGTGTCTCTGTGTCTGTGTATATGTGTGTGTCTGTGTCTATGTGTGTCTATGTGTGTCTATGTGTGTATGTGTGTGTGTCTGTGTGTGTGTGTGTCTGTGTGTGTCTGTGTGTGTGTCTGTGTGTGTATGTGTCTATGTGTCTATGTGTGTGTCTGTGTATATGTGTGTGTCTGTGTGTGTATATGTGTGTCTGTGTGTATGTGTGTGTCTGTGTGTGTATATGTGTGTCTATGTGTGTGTCTGTGTGTGTGTCTGTGTCTCTGTGTGTGTCTGTGTCTGTGTGAGTGTGTGTGTGTCTGTGTCTCTGTGTGTGCCTCACTCTCACTCTCAGTCTGACTCTGACTCTGACTCTGACTCTCAGTCTGACTCTCACTCTCACTCTCAGTCTGACTCTCACTCTCAGTCTGACTCTCACTCTCACTCTCAGTCTGACTCTCAGTCTGACTCTCACTCTCACTCTCAGTCTGACTCTGACTCTGACTCTGACTCTCAGTCTAACTCTCACTCTCAGTCAGACTGAGAGTGAGAGTGAGAGTCAGACTGAGAGTCAGAGTCAGAGTCAGACTGAGAGTCAGAGTGAGGCACACACAGAGACACAGACACACACAGACACATATACACACACAGACACACACACACAGACACACACAGACACACACACAGACACACACATAGACACATACACACACATAGACACAGACACACAGAGACACAGACACACACATAGAGACACACACAGAGACACAGAGTCACACACACAGACACACACACAGAGACACAGACACACACACATACACACATAGACACACATAGACACAGACACACACATATACACAGACACACAGAGACACATACACACACATAGAGACACACGCAGAGACACAGAGTCACACACACACAGACACAGACACACAGACACTGTCGTCCCGCTGTCGTCCCATCTGTTGTCCGGATGTCGTCTGGATGTCGTCCGATTGTCGTCCAAATTAGCCCGAATTTGCATATGTCGTCGTGATTTCTCAAAATTCCAGCCGCCGGGCTGTCGTCCTCCCATTGTCGTCGTAGTGTGACAGCTACATTAGTGAGATGATTCTCTTTTCGCTGCCCGTGTGAGGGCGAGTTGAGGTTTGCTTTTGTTAGTTTGTTGAGTTGGGCGGTGTCATGATCACTCCGTTTATACTATGGCCGTGTTACAGGCACAGGGGGCAGAGTTAGCATGGCGGTAGTTTAGGTCAATGTTGAGTTGAGTTGGGCGGTGTCATGATCACTCTGTTTATACTATGGCCGTGTTACAGGCACAGGGGGCAGAGTTAGCATGGCGGTAGTTTAGGTCAAAGTTGAGTTGAGTTGGGCGGTGTCATGATCGCTCTGTTTATACTATGGCCGTGTTACATGCACAGGGGGCAGAGTTAGCATGGCGGTAGTTGAGGTAAATGTTGAGTTGAGTTGGGCGGTGTCATGATCGCTCTGTTTATACTATGGCCGTGTTACATGCACAGGGGGCAGAGTTAGCACGATGGTAGTTTAGGTCAATGTTGAGTTGAGTTGGGTGGTGTCATGATCGCTCTGTTTATACTATGGCCGTGTTACATGCACAGGGGGCAGAGTTAGCACGATGGTACTTTAGGTCAATGTTGAGTTGAGTTGGGTGGTGTCATGATCGCTCTGTTTATACTATGGCCGTGTTACATGCACAGGGGGCAGAGTTAGCACGATGGTAGTTTAGGTCAATGTTGAGTTGAGTTGGGTGGTGTCATGATCGCTCTGTTTATACTATGGCTGTGTTACATGCACAGGGGGCAGAGTTAGCACGACGGTAGTTTAGGTCAATGTTGAGTTGAGTTGGGCGGTGTCATGATCACTCTGTTTATACTATGGCCGTGTTACAACTTACATGCACAGGGGGCAGAGTTAGCACGGCGGTAGTTTAGGTAAATGTTGCGTTCAGTTGGGCGGTGTCATGATCGCTCTGTTTATAATATGGCCGTGTTACATGCACAAGGGGCAGAGGTAGCATGGTGGTAGTGTAGGTAAATGTTGAGTTGAGTTGGGCAGTGTCATGCTCGCTCTTTTTATATTATGGCCGTGTTACATGCACAGGGGGCAGAGTTAGCACGGTGGTAGTTTAGGTCAATGTTGAGTTGGCACTGTTGCATTTCTTTATTTTATTAATCGAGATTTTAGAAGACGGAGACTAGTAATTAATATCACGCTATCGACCAGGTGTTATCATACATTTATTTTAATTGGCATTGGTTGTAAGTGAGGATATATATACCACAGATTTATTCATCTGAATCGAGTTATTGAAGCAATAGAGTGATAATAACAGATTATAATTCAAATAAATTAATAATTTTGTTGTAACACTTACCAGTTGGGGGAACACCTGCGATTGGTGGTGTATAATCTGAGATCAAATAAATCATTTTAATCAATTATGTACTTAAGTTTATATTTGTTCGGGTTAGAATTGATGAGAGTAACATCATACATGTTGGCAAGGCTAACATGGGTAATTTGCGAACGAGGCATGTCTATTTCTGAGTCCCTTACTATTCTTGTCTTCCTCACTCCCTTCTGCACCGCTCCTACTCACTCTGCCGAGGCACAGGCTCCAGTTCACAACTCTTCCCCACCCACCCACCCCTCTTACTGGGGGGTGGGGGTGTGTGTGTGAGCGCTGACCTACCTGACTGCCTACCTGATTTCCTAGATGCCTACTTATTACCTGAACCTAACAAGGCTATGTGGTCCTCGACCATGCATTGGTCATCGCAAGTACTCCAAGAACATTCGGGTCCCAGTCACCCAATTGATCTACCTAAGCTCAGCCTACCTATAGGTTACGATTACTTTCTTAATAAATATATTTTAAGCTATATTCCTGTTCTTTTTCCTGCTATTCTCCTATGCCGAGTGAAGTGAATTATGATTCACTCACACACAAAATATATATTAACAAATTAAAACGAGCAAGACAAATAATGAGGCAGGAGAAAAAAGGGGTCGTTGTTTGTTGTTTTACGTCCTAACAAAATCTAAGGTCATATCAGGACGGGTACCGACTTGTGACAGTGCAGACTCATGGCGACTTTATAGCACAGGCCCAATGGGAGACCGGGATGCTGGCACCATGACCCGATATCCCACACAGTCACATTCTCCCGATAGTGATACTGTGCAAACTAGTCCTTGTCCTATCCTATTAATGCGGAGCGCCAGGCTCGGTAGCAACAAGTATACATTTTTATAAATCATTGGTTTGAACCGGCTGGGATTTGAACTCCCGACCTTCCGCACAGCTTGCGCTCAACCGCGTACAGTGGGGGAAAAGGTGGGCGAACTGCGCTGACACACGCGGGCTGGGTTTGGCAGTCGCCGCCTGCAGTAGGCTGCAGTAGGCTGCAGTAGCCTGCAGTAGGCTGATTGTGGAGGAGGCTCACCTGGTGGCGCTGTGCACACACTGCTGTCGTCGTCCGGGTAGACGCTGCACCTGACCGCAGCGTCACATGCCTCCCGGAATTCTGTCAGGAACATTTCAACTCATCTCACATCGTGGCTAATTTGGGTTATTCAATTTGTTTGTGCATTTATTGGGAATCGATGAATTGAAAGATTTTCGTTGAATTACCGAAAGTGCTTGGATAACACGTGAAATGTGTGTTAAGTGTGCATATATGCTATATAAACTGCTGCATATATAGTACCTATACAGATATTAGTATAGTTTGACTATCTGGCAGCCAATGGAGATATTGTAATTCTGGTATTGTAAAGTATAGCGATTGAAACAAACTTCATAACACTGTCATGATTTGAAAGGAATTGTCTTTTAAATCAAAGTATATTATATACACACAGTGTGTTAGGCATATATATAATTTACTGAATGCATTATGTCATTAAATATAACAATTGTCCATGTAATATCCATCGAAAAGAAAGAGGTCGTGTAAGTGTGGAAAGGAAATCAATATTAAACCCCGGTACTATGACAAGTGCTAAGCATGCACAGAGCACTCGGCAGCAGCAGACAATCGAAAACAGGCAGACATTTGGTGAATCGCTTAGGCCCTTGTGGGGTCCAGCTAGTATCGATATCAAAACTTGCAAGCTCGTTTTTATATTATCATGTGTAAATTCTCTCATGCCTAAAACCCATATCCTGTAATATACTTAAAGATCACTTACTTTCACAAAACATCCGACATGGTTTCAATAGTGTATTGTTCTTGCATTCAGGGTAGATGGCAGAACACACAAATCTGTATAGTGAAAATAGAGATACTCATAATGTCGATCTGCGTAATGAAAATAGAGATACTCATATTGTTGATCTGCATAATGAAAACAGAGATACTCATAGTGTTGATCTGCATAGTGAAAATAGAGATACTCATAATGTTGATCTGCGTAATGAAAATAGAGATACTCATAATGTTAATCTGCGTAATGAAAATAGAGATACTCATAATGTTGATCTGCATAATGAAAATAACGTACTGAAAATAGAGATACTCATAATGTTGATCTGCATAATGAAAATAGAGATACTCATAATGTTGATCTGCGTAATGAAAATAGAGATACTCATAATGTTGATATTAATCAGATGAATATGTTTTCAATTAAATATACGATAGGGACATTTTAAAATGTATTGTGAAGATAATGTAACAATAGGCTTAAAAAGAATACATAGTGAAACGTCATATATTGGTTTTGATATCAGAGGGACCATTTGAAAATATCTTTACAAACCTTTCCTATTTAATTATGGAGTAACAATATAACGTGCCTCTATTGCCATCAACTAGTTTAGCTTCATGTACATAATAAATACCATGTGAAGTTTGACAAATAGCCATCATAACACACAGGAGTGAAGTCTTACAGGACTGCTCCGGCATACTCGTGCCATGCACCTTTGTCGTGTGGTGTGTTGGCACAGAGCATGTTAGCTAATCACATGAGGCTGTCAATAGTTGATTGATTGATTGATGGTTGCTTTACGCCGTGTCAGCAGCATAGGCCATATTCACGGCGAGAAATGTTTGTTTTTGTTCAAACCGTCGCTTTTACATGTAAAAGCATACAATCAATTTTGTGTCAATGGACACTCATGAATTTTGTAAACTCACAATCATAAGTCTAAATGAAAGTATTATTCACTGATGAAATTTGTTTAAAAACCTATATGAGTTGGTACAAACCAGCTGCCCTCAAAAAGGCTAACATGTTTTCTTGTTTTACTTTAGTAAAAAGGTCATGCATGTTGTTTGCAGTGTAAAATTGTTGGCGCAGGGCCATGAAATCCACACAGTTTAATAAAGTGTGTTTTAATGTCAGTGGGGACTGACATCCAATACATTCAAGGGGAGGCTCCCCCTTGAGCAGAAAAAACGTGTGTTAGCCACGAGTGGCCAATATGGCATCTTGTTAAAACAACCTGGTCGTGTCGCCCTTCCAGGCGACTCTGCGGCAGTCCGTTCACGGAGGGGGTAATTCTATGGAGTTTGTTGTCTGGGTGTTCATCCCATTCGATCTGCCATAGGTTCCAAATGTATTTTTGAATGGTAGGTTTCAGATCAGAGTGGGGAATATGACAGTGTTCCAAAGGAGCAGTCAGGGCTCGAGTGGCCACTTGATCTGCTCTCTCATTTCCTGGGATACCCACATGACTAGGCACCCAACATAGGTGAATGTCAAATTTTGCTATTGAAAGAGAGTTTAGTTTAATGAGTACTTTAAGTAGTATTGTGTGGTCCAGTTTCCTATTGTTTAAAGCCTGAAGGCAGGAAAAAGAGTCAGTGAAAATGATGAATTTATGACTGGCTGAGGTTTCGATGCACTCTAACGCGAGTAGGAGTGCTCATGCCTCAGCAGTAAAGATAGAACTCTGATCTGGAATACGCATACCTAATTCACGTCCGTGGACGATTGCTGCCGCAGAGACTCTGTTGTCTGTCTTTGACCCATCCGTGTAAACTGCTAGGTGGGAGCTAAAAGCACTTTGCACATCGATAAAGCTTTCATGATATGAAAGTGGGTGCGTTTGAGATTTCTTCGACTTGGCCAGCTGGAGGATGATGTTTGGTTTCCTCAGCTACCAGGGAGGAACATCTGAATATTGTGAGGGTGCTATGTTATGTAGATTTGCCTTCAGGGCCTCCAAATGAGGCTTCATTCTGAGGCCTAACGGATTTATGTAAGTTGGCCTTGATTCATAGAGGCGTTAATATGGTGGCGTAAAAATGTAGTTATATGCAGGATTTTAAATATTTCCTTTTAATTTTATCGCATATTGCATAGACAGTTTGAGCCTTCTACTCTTAAGGGAAGGCTCTCGGCCTTCGACATAAAAGCTCTGGATGGGCGAGGTTCTAAACGCCCGGCTGTCAATAGTGATCATGTGGTTGACCCTCCCCACTAGGCTGTGGTGTTTACTGGCCCTAAACACAGCTAGAGGTTACTCATTGATAACTACGCATATACTAATGGTCACTTTTCAGGGAATAAGGAGTTTGGACTTTCAGTACAATGTTGTGTTTGCTCTCTTCATCCTTTCTTCTGAGATCGAGGAAAAGTTGTAAGATGAACACGAACTCATCACATTGTTGACCACCTTTACATCATAGCTTTTAGACCCGTTTCTAGTGCTACTAGCAAAATTCACAATATATTTGTATGAACCATTTTCCATCAGATTTACTGACTACATCAAATTGATTTTTTTGTTAAATCAAATATTAGGCTGGGGAGGCTTATGAAGATTACTGTGTACGCAGACTACCACAACAACAGTGTCTATCACTAACACATGTCTCTGCAAGCCACTGGTTTACGGATAGATGATGCAGTCATTACAACTTCCTTTAGCATCAACAGACTAACATTCCAGATGACTATTTACGTCGTCCGTATCATCGTACGTTGCAACGCGGCAACGTGGCAATGCGGCAACGCAGCACCTGGGCATTGCATTGACCACTAAAGCAGGTTATGCGCGTGTGAACCCAATGACCCCTCTTCATTCACAGGAAAACTAGCAATTAGCTACACCCTACAGCCTGCGCAGTGTAAAGTCACAATGCTTGCTGTAGGCGTGTAATGTGGCAGCTAATGAAATAAACCAGCAGTTCACCATTAACTAGATCACACCGGTACTAATGAAATAAACCAGCAATTCACCATTAACCAGACCACACCGGTGCTAATGAAATAAACCAGCAGTTCACCATTAATCAGGTCACACTGGTTCTAATGAAATAAACCAGCAGTTCACCATTAACCAGATCACATTGGTTCTAATGAAATAAACCAGCAGTTCACCATTAATCACATAACACTGGTTCTAATGAAATAAACCAGCAGTTCACCATTAAACAGATCACACCGGTGCTAATGAAATAAACCAGCAATTCACCATTAACCAGACCACACTGGTGTTAATGAAATAAACCAGCAATTCACCATTAACCAGATCACACCGGTACTAATGAAATAAACCAGCAGTCCACCATTAACCACATAACACTGGTTCTAATGAAATAAACCAGCAGTTCACCATTAATCAGATCACATTGGTTCTAATGAAATAAACCAGCAGTCCACCATTAACCACATAACACTGGTTCTAATTAAATAAACCAGCAGTTCACCGCTCACCAGACCACACTGGTGTTGATGAAATAAACCAGCAGTTCAGCACTAACCAGATAACACTGGTTCTAATGAAATAAACCAGCAGTCCACCATTAACCAGATAGCACTGGTTCTAATGAAATAAACCAGCAGTCCACCATTAACCAGATCACACTGGTTCTAATGAAATAAACCAGCAGTTCACCATTAACCAGACCACACTGGTGTTAATGAAATAAACCAGCAATTCACCATTAACTAGATCACACCGGTGATAATGAAATAGACCAGCAATTCACCATTAACCAGATCACACCGGTGCTAATGAAATAAACCCGCTGTTCACCATTAACCAGACCGTACTGGTGCTTATGAAATAACCCAGCAGTTCACCATTAACCAGATGAGACGGCACACATGCGGGAAGTGCCCGACTAGCTGGTAGAATCAGTAAGGATGCTGGCTTTCCTTCTCGAAGATGGTAGGTTCGAATCCCGCTCGAGTTAAACCAATGGTTTAAAATTGATACTTAGCGCTCGACATAACTAGTATACAGCAAGTAATGGTAATCTCGGTATCAGAATAATGTGACTGGTTGAATGTCGGGTCATGGTACTGGAGGCCAGGTCTCTCACACTAGTCACAGAGAGGCAGTAGCCTACTATCGAATGTCCATCAATCAGCACTGTCAGTAGTCGGTTTCCATTCTGAAATGATGTAAAGATGTTATAGCACTAAACCCCCAAGCAATAACCACCATCACCTTTTATTTTAATTGATTCTAACCTTGTAGTATGCTCATAGCAATTCCTGCTCCTGAATTTGATGAGATTGTTAAAGTTTGTCCGGGCCGAGTCGCTGATTGCCCCAGTCTGAGAGTAGTACCCGGCACACAGCGTTTCCGGAACGGACACACAGTCCACTGTAAGGTCAAATACCACATATCAAGGTCAACATTAAGTGGGTCGACTGAGAGTGGAGCCGGGCGGACCTCGGACCAGGTTGCGAGTAGGTAGTTCATAGCATAGACAGCGGTATCCAGGTCGCTCAAATCCCAGTTATCCTGATAGCAGTAGTAGGTTTTAAGTAAAGATAAGTTCGGGCATATTACGTACCTAATAATCTATGCATAATTCATATACCTTACATAAAGTCTAATAACTATTCAAAGTACCAGTGTGTTTCTAAATAACATTTAACTATATTATACGATTTAATGTTTGATGCAACAAATAAATTAAAACAATTCCTACCAGAGCTTTCTATTCTTTCTAAGATTTCTCTTAGGCTGACATAAATATATTCAGTAGCCTTTGAAGGAAATATGAGTATTTGCATACCATGAGGTGTTGGCGTGGGTGCTGGGTAGAGAGTGATAAAGCCTGAACCTGGCGTCGTCGTCGGGTCTGGCACTCCCCCGGCTGGGAATCGACATGCATAACAGTAAATGTAAAGACCCTGCTTGTGACAAGGGGTAGGATGGCACCATAACACCGCATGGCATCTGCTTGGAGGGCAGACATGAGTGGGCAAGTGTTTAATAAGCATAGCTATCATCCACTTGTTAGTATTATCACAGACTTGAATATGAACACAATAAATCGATATTTTATTTAACTTTATGTATAGAAATTATAATTAGCTTACGTGTTGTTGACGCATCGATTGAATCCCCTGTTAGGGAAAATAATACAATCTTATAATAATAATAGAACCATATGTATGCAATAGCTGAACGGCATTATGGAAGATTTACTATTTACTACAGTGTGTAAAAATATACGGATTTTTGGTTCGGATTTATATATTGGCAGAGAGCATTGCTATTCTTGGGCGACGGAGTGGGGACCAACGTTATGTAACAGGGAAGCAATGGGTGCCCCACTTGCTGTGTGCCATAAGAGACTATGTGGAAAATATGATAACACATAGTGCCCAAGATTATGACGTGATGTTCCTATGTAAGAGACAGTTAATGTTTAGTGAAATGTTCCCTCTATGCACCAGTAAGTGCAAGTGGAGGGGAAGGACATTTTTAATATATGTTTATTGTAACTGTTTGCAACTACCTCTTACACACAGACCTCACTCTAGGATTATTCATTCACTCTTGAGAGAGACTTCTTCTTGGCTAGGCATGCTAGCAGGAGGCACTCTTCTCTTTTCCAGGAACCCAGACACTCTGTCTGAGGCTCCACTTTCTAGATACAAACTAGCAGCAGCTATTCCAAAGCCACTGAGTTGTGTGCAACAACCATGGGACTCCGGTTCAATGGGCTGTAGGCACTGATTCTTCTACACACTAACAAGAGTAATGAGGATCTCTGTGGACAGTAGGTAAGGAGTGAGGGTGATAGGTCGCTAGTAGGTGAACATGAAATAAAGCACAACTTCTTCACTGTCAATCTTACGCGACTTGTCTTCCCTTTCTTCCTTATGAGTTTGTTTGAGAGGGGCATCAGGTGGGAACTGACAGACAGTTGTCAGAACTCACCTGGGGAAGAGTAAGTGGTATATGGGGCTCTGATGGCTGAGTCACTAATATATTACAAGTGGTACTAACATGAATGTCATTTAGAGACAGTTACAGCTTTGTATTTATTCGGAAAATAGTTGCTTCTTAAGCCTAACCCACACTTGGCTTGATCCTGATTAGACTATGGTAGCACAATACACGGTTCTACAGGGGACTCGTACATTCAGCTGATGGACACAGTGCACCACCAGGGCCTCGTTCTGGCCTCAGGCGCTTTCCATACATTTCCTGTTCTGAGCATTCATCACCTGTCAATCAAGCTTTGAAGCAAGTTGCATTAACAATCTAACAAGGTTCCTTTTAACATATTACAATTAGAGTTATTATGTGTGTCATAGCGACAAGCCTACATCGAATGAAGGTACTTTAAAATTCATGGGGTAAAGTATTGCATTGAACACCGTGATCTGCATCCATATCACAATGTGTAGCACGCGTTTGAACTGGTCATTTACCCCTATATATATGTAACCAAGGTGGTGACAGGAATATAATGGTGGACAGGCTACAATCGTGGGAGTAATGTAAGTAGGACACAAGACCAATTGGCGGTTTGCGTCAGTATAACCGGAAGTCAGTAGTGCACGAACATGAATCTACGGTATCTGTCGGGAGAAACGTTGGTTCGTTGTTGAGGGTGTACGTGCTTGGCAACAGCGAATGCTTATCACGAGGACGGGTAGCTTTCCCAAACGAAATGCCGATACACAGTAGGTGCACAGTCATGGCGGTTTGCTCTATAGGAGTCATAGTGCCCAGACTGGGAAATCGGAAGCGGGAGCACCCGCACGATGACCTGATATCCCATTCAGTCACAGTTATACCTGGACAATGAGCAAACAATCCTTGCCTATCCTAATGGCACGTGCCTATCCTATTAATGCCGAGTGCCAGGCTAGGAAACGACAAGTATCAATTTTATAAGTCATTGGTTTGACTCGACCCGGAACGGAACTCCCGACCAGGAGAAACGTCACGTGGCAGTAGTATGCGAATGGTCGATCTGCCACAGGGACGAGGGAAGAGGGGGCAGAGTGGAAGATACCTTGACAATCTTTAGCTTAGAACTGTTATGCGCCTATGAATGCCTGTTCTTTAGTTTAGAACTGTTATGAGCACCTATGAATGCCCGTTCTCATGTTTAGAACTGCTATGACTTATGAGCCTATGAATGCCCGTTATTTAGCTTAGAACTGTTATGAACACCTATGAATGCCCGTTCTCATGTTTAGAACTGCTATGACTTATGAGCCTATGAATGCCCGTTATTTAGTTGAGAACTGTTATGAACACCTATGAATGCCCGTTCTTTAGTTTAGAACCGTTATGAGCCTATGAATGCTCGTTGTGTGATGACCAGGTAGGGGAGTGATAGGCGAAATCACGCGAGTAATGTCGGAAAGAAGCAGGGATTTGCACTGGCAAGGGCTTCAAAGTGCTCTCCTCGTCGGTTTGATGGTAGCCTTCTATTGCACTGGGGCCGTATTCATGACGCGGTGTTAGCGAGCCAAAACTGGTTTTGGCCGGGATTTCTGGGTTAGCGGCGAAAACTCAGTACGCAAGGAGTGGTGTTAGCGTAAACACACCGAGTGTAAGCTAACACCGCATCGTGAATAATAAACTGGAGTGATTATTTATAACCCCGTCCCGTCAGTTTGAATCTCCATAGTAACACAGCTTTACATTATCAACTAATTTAGTAAATCAAATCAAATCAGGACATACTATGGATCCATGAACCGATAAAAACCTCCATTTCTGGGTTGTACTTTGCATGATTAATTTATACTCTTGACTAAAGACAGCTATTCATCCGGAGAAGGAAACTAGATTTTAGTGACTACTTGTTTTCCCTTTGAACAAACCTTTAAGGGGCTGTCACATTACGGCGTATGGCGGGAGCGTATTGAAAACCTACGTACGCCGTGCTGGTGCCACTTTCGGGTGTGTTTGAGCGTATGGCGGACCTATGAGGAGCGTACGAGGAGCGTATGAGGAGCGTATGGGAGCGTATGGGAGCGTGCTGTGACATTTTTTGACATTATGGGCCATACGCCCTCATAGGTCGTGTTTTTTTGAGCATGCACAAAAAAAATTGGACGGACGAATTTATGAAAGCGTTATGGCGGCGTATGCCTCATACGCTTCACATACGCCGGCATGTTGCGGCACTGGCGGCGTATGAGTAGCGTATGAGTAGCGTATGAGTAGCGTATGAGTAGCGTATGCGGCGTATGCCGACGTATATGACGTAATGCCGCTACGCCGCCATACGCTCCCACCATACGCCGTAATGTGACAGGGCCTTTAACAACGGACAACCGACCTGGTTGCTTTCTTACCTATGAGGTTTAAGGCGAGCACTTCGGGGTCCATGCGTTGCCGCAGCTCTAGTTCTAGCCTTTCCCGTAAGGTGGCCTTCTGAAGGGCATTGGTGTTGAAGAACACAAGGTGAGCCGTCGCGACCACGTAGCCGTCCGCCGAGCGCCTGCAAGAGAGACTCATTGAGTGTGGCACTGCTGTGCACGTGGTGCCTCTCACCTGGCTCCTGTACGCGTACTGCCATCTGAAGGCACTCGTGTAATTACTAGATTGAAATAACGAACACTATCGACTACATATGCTTTATGTAAATAGGCATCATACTGAACAGCTATGAATCATTCTCTTTCTCTGCTCGTTATTTCGGAGCATGCGCATCTAACACCTGGCCGTTGCTCTTCCTTCCTCTCACCTCTCCGAACCAAATAGGCCAGGGCCGCGTTCAGGGTATGCCTCCGTGACTTTTCGGAGACTTCTCGGAGACTTCTCGGAGATGCCTTTTGGCCTATTTCCGTTCAGGGTAGGTCTCGGAGACGTCTCGGAGACGCCTCCTATTTCAGACTGGAGACAAACAGCGCCTCGAAAATGGCCGCCAAATTCAGTGGTTTCAGCCAATCAGGGCACTTCTTTACCATTGCAAATGGATGCCCCCTATGGTGGCGGCCATTTTCGAGGCAACTGACTGCTTTTGCCGTTCAGACTAGCGTGATGTCAGGGATTTCCCCGAGATGTCTCAGAGGCGTACCCTGAACGTGGCCCAGCTCACACACACGCAAAGTGCTAGCCTTCCGCTATTATAATGCCGTGTTACTTACGTCAAAGTGACATTGCTGGTAAAATGATATGCCTCCGAATACGACCCATTGCGGAACAACTCATTTACCTGCAAAGAGAAGTAGGTTGGTGGAGGTCGGGCGTGCAGTCGGCGTGCAGTCTGTTGTTGCTGACACCGATATTGACTAAGTTAGGAATGCTAAGCTGTGTTTACACAGGAAAATGTAAAACGATCTAGACAAAGCGAATTATATGAAGCGATGTAGTGGCGCGTTTACATGCAACCAGTTTGAAGGTGGAAATCGATATCTGCGCATGAGCAAGTCCAGACTAACCAGCGCCAGTTTGGGTTCGTCAACGTCACCATGAGAGAGTGTGGGTTCGACCTAGATCTGTATGGACTGAATCGTATTGGTTTGGAACGGTCAAAACTTCTGCTGGGCAGTGAAACCCTAAAAATAAATGATGAAAAAAAATATCTGTGCACAGCTAGAGGTTTCATAGACTAAATTCTATAATATGCGCTTTTGATCGACCGGAAAGTCAACAAACTAAGGTCTCGACTGCGCATGCGTATGATGCGCTGAAGCTAGATCGATTCATATAAATGACCTTGCGAGGTGGTGTACATAAAGTGTTTCTTATGAATCAATTCAGCTCTACAACACCACAGCATCGCATTTACACGGCAAATGTAAATCGATCTAGACAAGTGGTTTTATATGAAGTGTTTTAACTCGCCCGTGTAAGCACGGCTCTAGTCTCACTCCGACACACTGGTCACTGTGGGTTTGGGATTTTCAGCTGGGACTGTATGAAACCCTCTACTGCCGCTTAGTAGTAAGCGTTGAAATGTAGTTGTTTTTAACATCGAGTGGAATATAAACAAAGATTGTTGGTTGTGATGTGGCAGGTCGCAAGTATCGCATATGTAAAGGCCAGAGTACGCCATATTTGTTTGTGAATCCAACAGATGAAAATACCAGGTCGTCTAATTACCCAGCGTGTCTGACCTTCCTGACTCAGGCTTGGGAATTAACTACAAGTAAATTATAATGAGGGTTCACATTATGGGCTTTGTTTTCAAAGACAGCAAATTCATGGCTGACGATTCAAGTGACTTGTCAGTTAAATTCATAGCAGACGCTTTGGTTTGTGTGTTGTGGTGTCCTGATTACATTTTCATTATCAGTGTATTTTTCATAAATAAACATTGGCCGAATTCTTCGGCAAAGTTGAAAAGTGTGATTTTGTTGTTAGTTAGGCTTATAAGATTATAATGTCAAATCACCTTGTAAATACAGGTTTATAATCGATTATAATTACCATTATGCTATACATATAACTGATTACAACTCCTGCCCATTGCGCATTAACAGGTAGGCTGGATTGGCTCCTCAGTGTGTTTTTGTTTTATGTGCGTCTGGTGTTGTTTATGGTATGTGTTTTGAGTTGTGGAGGGTTCTATTTAGTTTTTTTTAGGTATTCTCTTTGTTTATCGTATTAACATTCTTACTAAATTAACTAGCCGTGTTTTTATATCTGCAGGTTCCGGGGGAGCTGCGAAGTTGGCTGCTGTTCGCGGGGCACCTTCGTGGTACGCCGGTTCCCACGGTATACTGAACTTTACTTGTAATATATACGTGTAGGATTCTGAAACTGAAAATCATCTTAACGGTAATTAATCAAATATTAGATTCACAAGAAGGATTTGAAAGTGATTAATCTGCTCGAGTAACTCATCGGAGCCCATTACATAGAGAGCCGCTGATCCGCGAAGTAAAAGATATTATGGGATGCTAATGGGGATAAATAAATCTTGTACAAGTGATTAATGATTTCACAAACCATAGAGAAACGTACAAAACTGTTCTATATTAATTCGTTGATTTCCAAGCCATTAATAATATATTTCATGTCATCTCAGTTACTTTCATGGAATAATGGGGATAAATAAATCTTGTACAAGTGATTAATGATTTCACAAACCATAGAGAAACGTACAAAACTGTTCTATATTAATTCGTTGATTTCCAAGCCATTAATAATATATTTCATGTCATCTCAGTTACTTTCATGGAATAATGATATTATACGACACTACTTGATCTGTTATCGGTTATAGATCAGATTGTGCTGCTGTCTACTGACTCAGTATGAGCATGAACATAATTAACTAACGTGGTTGCCCTGCAAGAGTGAACTTGTCAGCTTCTATTAGGAGGCTCATTTGTCTAACCAAATTTACATGCAACTATCATTCACATTGATGTACCCTCACTTCTTTCATTTGGTTTCTGAATGTCTAATCTTCATTATGCCTATAGGTTTAATTGCCTTAATTGATTTAATGGCTAATGGCAATCGACTATTGCTGAACTCAGCACTTTTGGTATACGAAAAGAATTAAAGGTAGCGGTACCTGCGTTAGGTGTGTTGCCTGGTTTTACTGCAAACGCAAGAAATCAACATTAACAAGTAGTAATTACCAGAACTTGTCAATCAACCTTATATTAAATTGTTGTACAGAAAGTAATAAAACTGTCTTTAAATTATGCAAATTCGAATTAATTTGAAAATAAAACTTGTCTTCCCACGGTCTTGCCACAAGTAGAATTCCCTCGCATACAGGTATATTTTTTATTGTGACAAAAAATGCAGTGAGCTCATCAAACAATTATAATTATATATTTCTTTACATATATATACATATATACACATATATACTTATATATAGATTAGTTAGACGAATCTTACCTGGGTATAGATGATGGATAACTATTGTTTTACCGAGGTAGGAGCCTCGGTTAGACATGGGCGAGGGAGAAGGAAGCACATCCGGGTCCAGCAATCTTTACCTACTAATTCAGGATAAGAATGATTCAAAAAAACAAAAAAACTATGGTCATGTGACCTAATCTTGGTACAAGTGATTGAATAGACGTGGCAGGGCGTGGTGGGTGGGCCCTCGCCCACGTCTAACCGAGGCTCCTACCTCGGTAAAACAATAGTTATCCATCATCTATACCCAGGTAAGATTCGTCTAACTAATCTATTTTACCTCGGTATACCGCCTCTGGCTAGCCGCAGGCTAGGGAGACCTTTACGTAATATCATTTTTATCCTGATATTCCTGTTAGTTACTATGATTCTATTATCAAGTCTTATTTAAGTATGTGTGTACAATTGGTATGACAATAAAGCGAAAAAGTGCACTTTGTCTCACCTGTGTCTTTTAGTTGGTGAGTAGCCTCTGTGCGATAGGTTGAGGCTTCTCTAGTCGCTTGTGATAATGTTTTGCAAACGATCTAGCAGTTTTCCATCCTGCATGAGCCAGGATCCGTTTCACGGAAATGCCAAGTAATCTGGCCTTAGATACCATTGCACCACGTGTAGAGTGAGATGAATATCTGTTTGTGTTTACTCCTGAAAGTTTTAACACCGTCATGGTCCATCTGGCGAGGGTGTCCCTCGAAATGCCCTTGTGTGGCTTAATAAAGCTCACCAAAAGCTGCCTTGAGTTGCGTATTGTTTGTGTCTTGGATAAATATGTCCGTATTGCGGAGACTACACATAATTTGCGATCCTCTGTGAAACTAGTGACACTTATTGTCGACAGGGGATCACCTAAACGATTTGATTTCAACAAAGTTGTGAGATCAAACGTTGCTTCCTTGCTATCGATTTCAAGACCATTGAGCGACAGGGCGACTATTGTTTGGCCCCTGTGTCCTGTAACCAGCAGAAGGAGCAAAGCTACTTTGAAACCTAATAGCTTAACGTCCAGGAACTTATTCTCTGGCCATTCCTTGAAGAGTTTAAACACAAGAGAAACATCCCAAAACCTATTATATTTGGGTTTGGGAGGGTTCCTCTGATAAATTGATCGTACGATCCAGCAAATAACATGATGTTTTCCCATTGTTTCTCCATTAATCCTAGGTAGGATTATTGAGAGCGCACATCTGGCTGCATTGATAGCGCCATATCCTAAACCTTCGTCTTCTAAGAAACGTAGGAAACGTCCTACCTGGGATATTGTTGGGTTCATTGGCTTAACTTTCTTAAGTAAGCATAAGTTTAAATACATTGTATACATTGTATACATTTTCACAGTTCCCTTCCTCCAGGCGTGAGAGACCAACCGTTGTTGTGTAATCTTATCCAAGCCGAATTGTTCCAAATATTTATTTAAAAAAGGAATGCTACCAAAGGAGTCGTTGACACATTTCCGTGGCGCGCTAACGGTCCCTGATGTTTCAGGTTTCCTCGGTATCTTGGGAAGCGTGACTAATCTCGCTAGCCACGGTTGAGTGTCCCATTCGGGGACGATAAGGATGGCGTGTGTTTTCTCCATTAGTATCTTTCGGGCGACTTTGCTAATAATGGTAAAAGGGGGGAAAATGTAAAAGAAATGATTTTGCCAAGTTAGCGAGAAGGCATCAATGTGCCAAGCATTGGGTTCTGGGTGCCACAAAACATATTTCTCCAGTTTAAAGTTATTACGTGAAGCAAATAAATCTATATCCGGCCAGCCCCATAAGTTACAGATCTGTTTGAAAATTGATGGGTTTAGTGACCACTCTAAGTGGTCATGGAAATGGCGACTCATCTTATCGGCAAGACAATTCTGCGTACCGGGTATGTGTGTTATTGTTAACCAGACGTCAAACTTTTGCGCCCAATTCCAAATGAGTAGTGCCAACTCGTTACACTTTATAGATTTTGTACCTCCCATATTTCTGACATAAGCCATGGCCGTGGTGTTATCCGTAAGGATACAAACATTATTTTTGGTTACTTTAACAAGGCTGGTTAAACCTAAGTAAATGGCTTGTAACTCTAAAACATTAATATGTTCAGAAATTTCCGATTCTAGCCATCGTCCTCCCGTTGCTACATCATTGCGATGTGCCCCCCAACCTTGGAGTGACGCGTCAGTTGTAACTGTAGTATTGGGCTCACCCATTCGAATGGGATTGGGGGAGTTATCAAAGTGACTTAGCCACCAATAAATGTCGGCTAGTCCATTTTCAGAGATAAACATTGTCTTTTCAAAGTTACCCTTGGTTCGGGCCAAAGCTAGATTTTTATCAATTTCCAGGGACTTAATGTGTGCGGCCCCATATAAAATAGCAGGGCTGTATGAAATCATTATACCGATTAAGACTGCGACCTGTCTTATCTTTGGCCTAGAAATGTCTAACAGCTGTATCGCTGTGTCCCGCAACTTATCTTTCTTTTGTTGTGTAAGTGACACGGTCATAGCCGTCGTGTTTAAAATGAAGCCTAGACACTTAAGCTGCTTAGTAGGAGAAAACACGGATTTCTTATCATGAATGAAGAAACCCAAGTTTGAGAACAGTTGACATAAATCTTGAACGGCGAGCTCGCATTGTTTGAAAGATTGTCCCATAATGAAAGAATCATCAATGTATGGAAACATACAATGACCAAGTTTAGCCATGTGTGAAAAAAACGGTTTCAACAACTTAGTAAAAAGTCGTGGCGCACACGCCAAACCATTAGGTACGCAGGTAAATTTAAAAAAGCTGGTCATTCCAAACAAACCGTAAATATTTGCGATACCCCTCCTGAATAGGGACGGTATAGTAAGCATCTCTTAAATCAACACTCGCTAGCCAACACTCTGGGGTGATCAAATCTCGAGCTGTTTCTAATGAAAACATTTTAAAATGTTGGTATTCAATGATTTCATTCAATTTAGTTAAATCTAAAATCATGCGAATAGACCCATCTGGTTTAGGAGTGGAGAAAATATTTGAAATGAATTCACCTTTAGCATGTTGTACTCTTTTGACAATGCCTTTGGCTTAAAAAATCCTAACCTGTTCATTTAGTTGAAATTTTTCTTGCAAATTGAATTTATATGGAAAAGGTGCTCTTTTCTGGACAGGGAATTGTGTGAAAGGAATTGCAATGCCTTTAACAATACTAATAACCTCTGGGTTAGTGGTTAATTGTTGCCATTGTTCTAAACAATTAACAATGTTGCCCGCTTGAAAAAGGATTACGTCAGTTTGAGTTTCCTCTGTGACCATGTCAGGGCCAGGCTGCTGAAAAGTTTGTGTGGCGTTCTCTACTTGTTCCCTGGTTTGGGGAACTGCGGCTTGGGGACAAAGTCCCGTTTGTAACCGCGGTTGTCGTTCCAGTTTGAGGGTTGTCTGTCGCCTGGACCTCTTCCCCTCTGGCTGAATGCGAAGGATGGGCCGCCCATGAACGGCCTTCCTCCCCGGCGGAAGCGAAAATCCGTCTGGCTGCGGCGGAACCCGAGTGGGTTTTGGGATTTACGGCCCTTGAGTTCCGTGTTCTTAGCACTCTTAGTGTCCACCTCTACTTGCTTGTACAAATAAGCAAGCTGACCCCCAAACATCTTGGACTTGTCCAGAGGTTTGCCTTTGATGGGGGTAGGTCCGGAATAGACGGTGTATTCCTTGCCGTCATGATCCGTCATCTTCTTTGACCGGGCGACCTCTTTGCCCGCGTCGGTAGTGACGGATTTAAACACATTTTCGAAGCGGCGATGTGTCATGTAGTTGCTCGCTGCAGCGAGCAAGGCAATACCCCTGTCCATTACCCGAGCCAAGGACGAGAACTTATTCTCGGTCTGCATGCGGTTAGCAATGGGGATAATAGAAGTCAAGGAGCCCAACACTGCCTTATGTATCACAGAAAGGGCAGTTTCATAGCGGCGACGTTTGTCGGACAGATGGATGCCAGCATCCATCTCCTTACACACCGTAGCGGGAATACCTTTGACGCCGGAAATCTGTTCAGTCAATTTATTAATGACCTCAACTAGTTTGAATGTTGTAAAATGGCCATTGACGGTATTCCTCATCATGGTTGTGGTACGCACCTTTTTTGCCTTTTTCTTGACAATCTTCTTGACAACCGTAGCGCCTATTTTGGCGTACACTCCAGCGCGTTCCGTATCGGAATCTGATTCCGTGGAAGAGGAGTCGTCTGACGAGTCCGAGGACGAGTCTTTCTTTTTCTTTTTCTTTTTCTTCGACTTCTTAGGGCGTTTAGCGTTTGCGGCTTTGGTGAACTCATCACCTGAGCTGCTAACAGTGCGGCGTTTCTTGCCACGCGCTTTCGGTTTCGGAAACTCGGGGGCCGAAACCGTGTCCTCCTCGTCGTCAGAAAAGTCCTCCCAATCCTCATCAGGGATTTGGGGAGGGCCCGCAAAGGAAAGAGCCTGGAATTGGTGCATCTTGTCCTCCATCATGGCTGCCATCTTAGCCTCCCAATCACTTGGTTGAGGTGGCTGGTCACTGTCCCGGTCGGAAACCTGTGCCCCGGGCTGTGGAGACGGCGGAGCCGTAGCCGCTGGTAACGAATCGTAAGCAGGCTGCTTATTCCGCCGAGTGGCCATCGGTTCCTGTAACGACAAAAGTGTTACTTAACTGGAATCATCTCAACTACACAAAGTGTAACCAGTAAACTGGGTTGAGGTAAATGGTACAGAATAGCGTGTATTACAACGTTTCAGTACAGGCGTGAAGCTAAACTTTGCCGTAGGGTTATGGTAACGAAACCAACCAAACGGGCGGTATCGATCCAAAGATCGCCCACTCTCTCTGTTCCGTACACTTCTCCCACCCGCGGCTACGATGCCAGCAAGTTGGAGAAAATATTACGAAACTCGGAGGTTCGCCTTAAAACCGGTCTGGGGTGTCTATAAAAAACACCCAGAAGCATCCCCAACAACATCCTCTATTCAGGATCCGGGAGAATTTTCTTAGGAAATGAGCAACTCGGGTTACCATTTCTCCCTGTCTCAAAAACAGGTGTCGATAGAACAAAGGACTATTGGTTTCGTATGTGCCAGCGGCACCCAGTGTTCTATCCTCAAGTAAAAAACACGTACAAAGTCCAAAATGGACCTGAGAAAGTTCTGAACTTTCATAATGTGATGCTATAAAGCATCATACACAGTTTAAACTAAGATTCCATTACTTACTTTGTGATTAAGTAGAGTTAGTAGATAAATCCTGTTGGAGCAAGTCACAAACGTCCTCCCATTGTGAGTCACTTATGCTAATTGATGGACCCGGATGTGCTTCCTTCTCCCTAGCCTGCGGCTAGCCAGAGGCGGTATACCGAGGTAAAATATATATATACACACATATATTATGGCCCTGGTGGTATTCCCCGCCCGCTATGTGTGTGTGCGTATTATAATTTATTATGTGTATATAAATAAAGAATAGTCCCTAATGTTTGTCGGTGCCCCTGTCCGGAGACCGCACTTTCCAACACCCCTTATTCTCTGCAGCCCCCCCCCCCCCCCCCATGTAACCGGACACTCTCTGCTTCCCTCCTCCTGGTAACGACTCATTTTGAAGGGCGCATTCCTTACACACGGTATGCGGTATGCGAATGCGAATGCGGCAAAAAATTGAAAAGCATCTAAGTCAATGGGGGTGATTCCTTACATGCGGTATTTCATGTCATCTCAGTTACTTTCATGGAATAATGATATTATACGACACTACTTGATCAGTTATCAGTTATAGATCAGATTGTGCTGCTGTCTACTGACTCATGGCTAATGGCGAATGCCCATAGACAACAGTGTTAGAGAAACCTGAAACTATGTGTGTGTGTGGGTGTGGGTGTGGGTGAAAGGACCCAAACCGTTCGTATACCGCATGCCGCATGCCACATGCCGCACACCGCGTACCGCGTGTAAGGAATCCTAGCTTGGTCTCTTGCCACTCACTTCAAACTTTATATATACAGTAAAACCTCTCTAAATGGACCGACCTTGGGACCGACTTTAAGTGGGGCATTTAGTGAGATTGTCAGTTTAGGGAGTTAGAATATGGTTACAATGGTATTGTTGGGACCAAAGGAAAGCGATCGATATAGGGGAGTAGTCGATCTATGGAGGTGGTCGGTTTTAGAGAGGTTTTACTCTGTGTGTGTGTGTGTGTGTGTGTGTGCGTGTGTGTGTGTGTGTGCATATGTGCTAACTATGCCTATATATAGCGATAGGAAGATGACTGCACTCACATACAAAGAAGATGGTGATTCCGACAGCTATGACAATGACGAGCAGGATGCCGACGATGATGGCGGCCAGCCTGATGAACTTGAGCTGCGCGCCGTCCCGGGCGGCGCTGAGCCGTTCCCAGTGGTGGCGCGCTGGGGGCTCCCTGTTGCTCTGCGCACGCGCACGCGCACGCCAACTCGCGTGTCCGGTCCCGGGCCGACTACTCGGGCCGTGGCTGCGGTGACCATTGCGAAGGTCGTCAGAGCGGAAACTAAGGGAGTTGCCTTGGTAACTATGCGAGGTGTGACGCTCGGAGTAAGGTATGGCACCACCCCGCCTGCTGTCCTGGTAGTACTTGTAGGCGTTGTAGTCTTCGGACTTGAGGAAGGAGAAGGCGTTGTTGATGCACTGTCCCGCACTGGTGGTCGTGCCCCGCCCGCTAATGTAGCTCGCCGGTCTGTTCCTGCTGAACGAGCCGTCGAACGAATCCGCCATGTAAGACTGAGGACAAGTGATAATTGATTGATTAATTGATTGGTGGTTGCTTTACGCCGTGTCGGCAGCATATGCCATATTCACGGCGAGAAATGTTTGTTTTTTGTTCAAACGTAAAGAAAGAAGTGAACCAAGTAACCTAAGTCAGTCAACAGGCTAGTAAGTTAGTTAGTCAGTCAATAAGCTAATAAGTTAGTTAGTCAGTCAATAAGCTAGTAAGTTAGTTTGTCAGTCAATAGGCTGGTAAGTTAGTCAGTCAGTCAATAAGCTAGTCAGTTAGTCAGTTAATAAGCTACTAAGTTAGTTAGTCAGTCAATAAGCTAGTAAGTTAGTTAGTCAGTCCATAAATCAGTCAGTAGCTAAGTCACTAAAGCTAGGATTCCTTACACACGGTATGCGGCATGCGGCATGCGGTATGCGAATGGGAAGATTCCTTCTACACGGTATGCGGCATGCGGCACACGACTGGCTATATATAAAAAATAAAAGTAAACAAGTATACTCCATACTGCACTGTACATGGCCTAATATGGCATGTATATCTATGTACCTCTTGGTATGTCACCTGGAGGTTCCTACCTTTATAATTACCAACTTATAGATAAGTATTCATATTTTTGTGGCTCTGGTAGCATTTTTTAAAACCCGAACCCTCACCACCACCACTACCATATGTTTCCACTCAGAAGCCTTGTGCGTGACCGTTCCGTAATGCTCAGTCGCCTCTCCTAGTGTTAAACTAATGGACACAACAGACTCAGGTTTCTATTCACACCCTGCGTGCCGCATACCGCGTGCCGCATACCGCATGCCGGACCGATCGCTACAGGGACCGATCGAGTTGTCGCATTCGCATTCGCATACCGCATGTAAGGGTTGCAGCCCATTGACTTCAAGGCATTTCGATTTTTTGCCGCATTCGCATTCGCATTCGCAGACCGCATACAGCGTGTAAGGAATCTCAGCTTAAGCTATTAAAGTGAATAGTCAGTCAGTAATACAGTCGGTCTGTAAACCAATAATCCAGTCAGTCAATACCTTAGTCAATAACTAAGTAATTAAAGGCCCTGTCACACTACAACGTATTTCGTCAGCATACGCCCAACAGATTAAATCAATGGTATGCGTCGAGAAGCCTCAAACTTTTCGCCGCCGGGGGAGGGGCAAAGTTGGATGTATACACAACGTATACACAACATATGACCAACATATTGCTGGCATATGACACCATATGAGAGCATATCATAGAAACTATGGTCAAACGCAATACTCTCATAAAACGCTCGCAGAATGCCGGTGAATGTTATACATTATTCGATCGCCAGAAGTATGCTGTATATGTAAAATACGTCGAGACATGGTGGAGGAACGCCAAATGTACATTAGACATATGTTAGACTACATTATTTGTATGTTGTCAATACGTTGTCGACAAGCGGACTGTACGTTTTCACCAGCTCGCCTAATACCCCTGTCACACTACGACGTAACATGCATGCACAGGGGCAACGTGAAAATATATTTTACGCATCGAAATTCTCAGCGTAATATACGGGGCAAAGTTGAACGTCAGTGCCACGTAGTTGACATCAGCGTAACGTCGGCATAGCATAGTTATAACATGGCTCAATGAGTGAGGACAAAGGAATAATTAATTGTGTCAATATGAGGCTAGCAAAACTCCAGCGTGCGTGAAGCGAGCCTCGCATGACAATTGTGACGGCTTAGTGTCGGACTGGTGTGATTATGCCCGTGCTAGCGTTGGCACGTCCGACTCAACCGTTTTTCCTGAAGTGAGTCGACGTCAGCGCGCCGAGTGGTTAGCGTCGGGCTGACACGAGTCCAGCATGGCCAGCATGATGGCAGCGCACGCTCAACACCCTCAACGTGAGAAAAATGTGGGACGATGTGCAGAAAAGCACCCGACCCACCCATGCCTTGGGTATAAATAAGGGTGCTGTGTTGCTCTCTCCTCACAACTTCTCCAGCATGCTGCCGAAACACACCTCCACCTCCAGCTCCACTTCCACTTATGCTCCAAACCCCCACTATGGGAGAGGAAGAGAGAAGGGGAAGAAGAGGATGACTGGAAGATGATTACATGTGGTACTCTATATGTAACTGAACATGTACGTAGATGATTACATGTCGTAGTCTATGTGTAACTGAACATATTTGTATATGAATACATGTGGTACTCTATATGTAACTGAACATGTTTGTAGATGATTACATGTGGTAATCTATGTGTAACTGAACATGTTTGTAGATGAGTGCATGTGGTACTCTATGTGTAACTGAGCATG
This sequence comes from Branchipolynoe longqiensis, assembly GCA_030323885.1. NCBI lineage: Eukaryota > Metazoa > Annelida > Polychaeta > Phyllodocida > Polynoidae > Branchipolynoe > Branchipolynoe longqiensis. Next base: position 42,326,801 of record CM059198.1, read on the forward strand.
TTTATACATACAAGACCTTGGGGCGCTCAAATTAACTGCATGGGTGGGTAAATAATTACCTTAGTGCTAAATGCGTGAGGGGATAGATAGTTATATTGGTGCTTGATAGTTAACTGTGCGAGTGAACCGATAATTGTCTCAGTGCTCTATAACTAACTACATGAGTGGTGCGTTATAGCTAAATATGTGAGTAGATAGATAATTACCTCATTGCTCTATAGCTAATTTTTTGTTGTTGGTAAAAGAGTTTATTCATCAGAATATAATTTTTTTCAGCACCGAGGCACTGGTTTTCCGGCTGTTTACATTACACTGTAAATAGGTAGATAAGCAGGTACTTAGATAGGACATATTAGTAGATTATGAAGGGTGTTAGTGTGTTAGTGGGTTAGCCATAATAAGTTCAGTGTTATGGGCTAAGATGGTGTGGGTTGCTGCAAAAGCTGTGCTGCTATTATGGTATAGTTGAGGTAAGTAATTGGGTGAGGGGTTGGAGGGCGGGGAGGGGGGACAAGGAGGGGGGTGGGTGGTGCAAGGCAGGGCACAGGATCCACACTATGGTGCTTGTTCAAGGGCCTGGCCAGTGAGATGCATTCTGATCAGTGACTTAATGCTTTGGTAGGAAGGTGCACTTCTAATAGCAGATGGTAGTTTGTTCCACATCTTGCTGCCTTTAAATATTGGTGCATTAGCTAGTTTGTTTGTGCTTGGTCTAGGAACACTGAGGAATGGTCCATCTCCCATTATTGTCTGCCTGTTCAGTGGATCTCTGCATTGTGGTTCTTTTGATCTTTTATACATAAGTGACAGCAGATGAATGCCTGCCGCTGAGCTATGGTTTCAAGATTTGCTTCTATGTGCATGTACTGTATACTCAATATTTTGCCCTTAAACACAGTTCTAAGTGCTCGGTTCTGAACTTTTTGCAGCTTGTCCTCTTGTTGTTTTGTTGCCAAGCTATAAATTATGTCGTTATAGTCAAAGATGGGAAGAATTGTGGTCTTGTATAGAAGGAGTGCAGTATTCTTACTAATGTAGTCTCTCATTTTTCTGTAGCTAGTTAATTTGAGGGCCAAGTGTTGGTTTAGCCTGCAGATTTCTTGTCTTATATTTAGTGTAGAGTCAATTGTGGTGTGCAAGTATTTGAAGGAGTCAACTTCTTTAAGCTTGACTCCATCTATTTGCAATTCAATCTTGTGTGCCTTATTCTTTTTTGATTTTGTGCCATAGACCACATACTCTGTCTTAGATGTGTTCAGTGTTAATTTATTTTCCTGGCACCACTCACCAGTACTTGTCATAGCCACCCCTATCAAGTCAGCTGCCAGCCTGACATCTCTAGTGTGCACCACAAGTGATGCATCATCAGCAAATAACGTGATCAATTACATGAGTGATGTATAGCCAATCACATGAGTAAGCAGATAATTCGATAATTACTTTGCTGTTCTATTGCTATATAGATGAGTGAGTAGACTATTACGTTGGAGTGGGTAGATCATCACCATGCTGTTCTACAGCTAACTACATGAGTGGGTAGATAATGACCTTGATGTTATATAGCTAACTATATGAGTGGGTAGATAATTATATTGTTGTTCTATAGCTAACGACACAAGTGGTAGATAATCACCTGGTTGTTCTATATCTAACTACATGAGCAGGTAGATAATTACATTGCTGTGATATAGCTAACTACGTGAGTGGATAGATAATTACCTGATTGTTCTCTAGCTAACTACATGAGTGGGTAGGCAATTAACTATAATTGTCTTGATGTTCTATAGCTAACTACATGAGTGTTTAGATAATGACCTTGCTGTTATATAGCTAACTACATGAGTGGGTAGATAATCACCTTGCTGTTCTATAGTTAACTACATGAGTGGGTAGATAATGACCTTGCTGTTATATAGCTAACTACAGGAGTGGGTGGATAATGACCTTGATGTTCTATAGCTAACTACATGAGTGGGTAGATAATCACCTTGCTGTTATATAGCTAACTACAGGAGTGGGTAGATAATCACCTTGCTGTTCTATAGCTAACTACATGAGTGGGTAGATAATCACCTTGCTGTTCTATAGCTAACTACAGGAGTGGGTAGATCATCACCTTGTTGTTCTATAGCTAACTACAGGAGTGGGTAGATAATCACCTTGCTGTTATATAGCTAACTACATGAGTGGGTAGATAATCACCTTGCTGTTATATAGCTAACTACAGGAGTGGGTAGATACTCACCTTGCTGTTATATAGCTAACTACATGAGTGGGTAGATAATCACCTTGCTGTTATATAGCTAACTACAGGAGTGGGTAGATAATCACCTTGTTGTTCTATAGCTAACTACATGAGTGGGTAGATAATCACCTTGCTGTTATATAGCTAACTACAGGAGTGGGTAGATAATCACCTTGCTGTTATATAGCTAACTACATGAGTGGGTAGATAATCACCTTGCTGTTATATAGCTAACTACAGGAGTGGGTAGTTAATCACCTTGTTGTTCTACATATAACTACCAGAGTAGGTAGATCATGAGCTTTTTGTTTAAATATAAGCACATGGTGTCTAGTATGTGATATACATACGATTGTTAAACGAGAGGATGTGTGCTACGAAAGAATGAAAAACAAAGGCCAGCCACCAAAGAGAGCAATAACTTGAGTACAAACTGCATAGCTAAGCGAATCGTAGATAGAATGTGCCATGGAATTGGTTCCCCGTCTCTGAAAGATCGCATGAGGTCAGGGATAGAAAAGCATTCCAATAGTTAATAGTTGTATGACATAGAGAACTAACACGTTCTACACTAGCGCCAAAGACGCTTCACTTTCTGGAAATAAATGCATCAACATACACCATACGGCAAATTAACATTAACTGTTATTTGAAATACACACCTGTAACTAGACATATATTGTTAGCTGCACTAGAAGTGGAAGTCTTTGATTAACGTGTATGCATACAGTTGGGTAAATCTCCCAAGCGCTCAACACACCAGGTGTCTCCGTAAAACATTTAATTCTGACTACATAACACAATAATCTGTTCATATCCTAAGGTGAAAAACTTGCAATTCACTCAACAAAGAGTATCGGTTAATATTCTGTTTACTGCACATTGCTACATTTATTGAGAGTCAATGTGTTTCATTATACATGATGCTTGTTTAGTGATGTTCAATATTTGCCCAATTTGCCGGGAAATCCTAAACACCGTTGACCGTATGAAGCATGCGGGTTGTAGCGTAAGTGGACAAGTAGGACGTGTAGCAGTAGCCACAGTACAGCAGCGGCAACATGGTGCAGTGAGCGGCGCGGTGCCTCCTGCTGGTCCGACCAGAGGCCGGCCAGACGCCGCCGGGTGGCTGCAGGCGCCGGAACGCACCGGGGTGCTATACTTGGTTATAGGGTACAGCTCCCAGCGCGCTCAGCTGAAGCGCACGGTTCAGCGAAGAATGGCGTGTTTGAAATAACAGACACCCACGTAAGTGCCCAGAAAGGCTGTGCTCATAAGATATACACACGTGACACTTACATCTTCATACTCCGGGTGAAAGCGTGTCTGCCGATATATCTGAAAAGAAAATGTCACATTGAGATGTAGCAACGACATAAACATGACGGTCCTAATTACAAGCTATTGTCCCTAGTAATAATTAGTTACTGTACGATATGGGGTTTGGTTGGGTAAATTCGAGTCACACTGATCAGAGATCTAGAGATAAGGAAGTTTAATCATGTCCGTTTCTCGTGCAGCTGTATCAAAGCTGCATCCGCTGAAAGCACCAACTTGTTCCAACCTAAACACTGCCCTAGCTTGTAATGTCCAACTAATGGTGCTGTCACATTACGACGCTTCTCGCCGGCGCGCCGCCAATGCGAAAAAAAGTTGAGAAATGTAAAACTTTTCGGTACGGTGGGAACAAGTTTGACGTCAGCGCAACGTGTTGGTAGCGTGCGGCCGACGTTGTGGTAACGTATATCGATGTGTGAGGAAAAAAAAAAAAGTTTGGCTCACTGTCCTGTTATGACCTTAGATGTTGCTAGGATATAAAACAACAAACAAACAAAGCAACAGTTTGGCGCAACGAGCCTCACGCACGCATGGCATGTGCCTAGCGTTCGCATAACATTATTCCAGCGTGTTTAACGTATCTCGACACGCTCCTAATGTTGCCATAATGTTGGCACCCGCGCGTTGTCACACATCGAAAGTTTTATGCAAGCACAAAACTTTGCCGATCCCCTGACGCGTGCCGCCGACCATCGCCGAATACCAACGCACGCCTAACGCGCGCGTAATGCTTCCTGATGTATCATGACGTATCATGATGTTCCGCCAAAAAATCACATACATCGATGCGCGTTGGTGAGAAGCATTGTAATGTGACAGCACCATTAGATACTCGTGCACTGATTAACCAGTGTTAACCATGAATTGCTACATATAAGGAATGCTAAGACTGAAGCTACTACTGTCACTCTGGAAGCCTATGATGGCCAGCATTTCCGTGTGCACACCAAAATTAATGCTAAGTGGTTTCACGTCAAATGTCTGCAATTGCAAAACTTGAACTTTTAAAATTAAATTGTCTCTGAACTAAGTACTGTAGATCATAACCACTAACCTAATCAAAAGTGTCTAAAATATATGGCAAAAGCTCAAACCATCGGAGTACGCATATATATGGAAGCATTACGAATCAACTGGGGCCGAGTGTTAATATCGACGAGAGGCAGACATTTTAGTAGAGTCGTCCACGAATGTAAGAATGCGTTGCCGGCAAGTATGAGTACACAGGAAAGGATGACGTGAGGTGCATTGAAAGAATGGCGTAGAAACACCACAAACCGCACATAGCCCGATGTAAGTATACAATTTTCTAAACGCGAACATTGACCTAGATGTGATCCTTCATATTCACCTAGATACTGGTGCACTCATTACATACATGTGTATTGCAGTTTCAGGTTTAGCTGAAAACTAATAAACAACACCTATGCCTAACATTTGGGTATGCACATACAAATTAATTTATATGTTTTCACTTCTAACTTCGTCAACGTCAAACCTTTAAGATATCAATTACCTCAAACTAAAGTAGATTATAATGATCAATGTAAGATTGTTTATGTACCAGAAATGGTAGATACTCAAAACCATCGGATTATTACAACTTTCATATAGCGCCCGTTTACTATGTGCAGGGTCGTGGGTTCGAAAGCCGGCCGAGTCAAAGCGATGACTTACTAAATTGATACTTGTTGCTACATATTGTGGTGCTCGGCATTACAGTGATATGGCAATGGGCAGTGAAATCAAAGACCCTATAATACTAAGACGGCTCACTCCCTATCTCTCCCATGGTAATGTAAATTTTGCAGTGCCACCTTGTGGTGGGTTTGATCAGCCCGGCTGCTGGTTGGTGTTTCACATGTAAACAAATACAATTATATTATACATGAGATAGGTAAGTATGAATACACATCAATATGAGATTGCTATAAACAAATACACATCATCATCAGCATCATCATCAGCATCACCATCATCACACATCTTTCATTTTCATGCATTTATACATATAATATAGCATCTGTTTAACCAAGAGAACAGCCAGCGCACCAAGTGGTGGGTTTGATCATTTTGATTACACAGTACAGGCTGAGTGAGCCATCTTAGTATTATAGGGTCTTTCGTGAAATGAAGACCAATTGTCCACAGTTGGAATTTGGAAGTTCCCCTGTGTAATCAATGAATGTAAGAAACAAACAAAAGAACATATGATATATGCTTGTGATATTGTGTAGGGTTATATCTCAACTTAACGCCTTGCCCGTGTGTCAATATAATACAGTGCAAAGATTATATTAATTATTTACGTCTGTTTAATTGCTATGTGTGTATCCATGTGCATTGGTGCAAATATGGAAATACGAAGTGTGGAGCAACATATCAAATCTACCTACAATTAATGTTAGAAAATGGGATGGTTCTAGAAGTCACGCCTGGTGGACACAGGATGCATGAACTGATTAGGCTGTATGCATCTTTTGGAACACTCCGTGTATGTTATGCATCCTGGCCACACCTGGCTACGCAGCCCGGTTTAACACATTTAACATAAAGTGTGCCTGAAAACAGGAGAAATGGGCGTAAATCTGTAAATACCATACTATTGGTTTCAGTGTGATAAATAGCAGACTGGTCAGGAACCATAATACCATTTTTATAATCGATTACTTCTAATTCTAAGTATTGCATAATTTGGCCAAATACTGTACAGGAATGGGGAAAAGATGTATCGCGCTGATAATTGGATGTGTGGAACTCATTTGGATCCAGAGCATAACGAAGAAAAAGCGGCGTCTCCAAGTAATTTGGTCATTGCCTACTGTTAACTGTTTGGAACGGTTGTTGGCATATATAAATATACATATAATTATAATAGTGGATAGGTAAGGAGAGAACTCACTACTGATTTGATATTCTAGAAGCCAATGTCCTGAGTTTGATTATTTACTAGCGACCATTCATCAATCAGCGTGTTGCTGACGTTACCGTTCTTCCTTTTATGCTGTGAACTCAGTTTTGCATCAAGTGTAGTGTAGAAGCTGTGCATCTACTTCTAGCTGCAATACATAATACCTAAAGCTCGTACACTGTGCAGCTAGAACCGTCTCTCTTTTAGGTGTAGCCGAGGATCTGTCCATCTTTGTTAATCTGGTTTGATGAACACGTAGTTTGTGTGAAGGTACATAGCAAGTGTGGACAGCCTGGTAGCCAACATGCTTCGGACACAAGGAAGTAGCCATAGGGGGTGAGCAACACTGGATCATGAATCTTTAGTCGCCCGAGTCTGTTATGTGAGAGGAGCTTGTGTGTGGCAGGGGCGTAGCTAGACCTTTAACGATGTGTACTACTAATTTCGGCAGGGGGTTTAGGGGGCCGCTTGTGGATTTGACACATTTTAGACTTGAGTTTTTGACACTCCGGACTACTACATGCCTCCTCTCTCTCTCTCTCTCTCTCTCTCTCTCTCTCTTTATAATTTATAATTTAATTTTTTTTAAACAAAATGATGTGGACGTTTTGGCGTACGCGCGAACGCCTAGCTACGCCCCTGTGTGGGAGTGAATACCCTGAATCGCCATGTCAGAAGAGAATGCCGGGGGTGCCAGTGCTTCCCACGTGATGAGGGGTTGGCTTGAGTGGCTATCTTTCTGCCGTTAAATGATAGCGTGTTGGGACCAGGGCCGCGTTCGGGGTACGCCTCAATTTGCGTTCAGCGCGCGCCTCGGAGTCAACTACGAGACGTCCCGCTTTCCGAGTAGGAGGCGTCAGAAAACGAACAACCGATTGGGCATGTCCACCGAGCAGCAGCAAATGATGGCTGTGCCCTTTACCTCCATAGTAATGGATAAGTATGGAGGATGTTTGAAATGTTCAACCATTGTGAAGAGATATGTTCATCTCAAAACTACAGCGATATGCGCAGACGGCCCGCATATCCCGACTCGTCTCCACTCCGGTCCGGTCGGCCCGACCCATGACGACCATAGGCATCATGAGGTCATTGTAGAGGTCATGGTCTGATTGTTGCTGGGACTAATACTAATATTAGGGGAGGTGGTCTGCCTGTGAACACGGGTGTCGTCACGTGTGTACGTATGTATGTATGAATATATGTATATATGTGTATGTATAAGGTGTGTGGTTTAATGTGTGTATGTACTATGGGTGTATGTACACGTGATTGTGTACGTGTTTTGATGTGTGTATGTATGTATCTTTATATATATGTGTATGTATATGTACATGTGTGGCTGTATGTACATATCTAGGTGTATATGTATGTGTGTATATATGTGTATATACGTATGTATTCATACATGCATATATATATATATATATATATATATATATATATGTACATATATATATATATATATATATATATATATATATGGGGCGGTGCACGTCAACATAGTCAGACCTAGCTAACTTATATAAACATTTAAAACTAAATATGTAATTAACCGAATGGTAGACAGTGGGTGTTGAACGGGGGTTGGCCCGCCTGAAGCCCGATGTGCGGCGTAGCTGATCTCACTAACGACCGGGGCTAACAATACAGTAACATATGTCACTCCCATACTTATTGTGGGCCATGGTTGGATTGGTTGGTTGTAGGGTGTTTGGAGCACACAGTCTGGTTGATCCCCACGAAGGAATGGCTGGGGGGGGGGGGGGGGGGGGGGGGGGGGGGGGCTTGGACGGAGCAAACAGACGGGTCGGGTGGGGTAGGGGGTGGAAGAAGGGTTCCACAGCGGAGTTCAGCGTCCGTCTCCCGTTTGGTAAGTCATCGGATTCGAACGCCCGTGTTCTCTGGCCGAGTCAAATCAATGACTTTAAAATGTATACTTGTCGCTAGCTGGCATTTAGCATTTGGCCTACTAAGATATGACAAGAAGCACTGGAATGAGGAAGACCAATTTTATGCAACTGGAAATTCCCCTGCTCAATCAACTAATGTATCCACCAAAAAACAGAAACCCAAAGTGACGGTGGGGGCCTCGTGCGGAGACGTGTGTGCGGACGGGTTGGGATGTGCACCACACGTTGGGTGGTGCTGCCCACCCCATATTGGGCGGTGCTGCCCACCACACGCTAGGACATGCTGCGCACCAGACGTTGGGCCATGCTGCACACCACATGCTGGGCTGTGCTGTGCACCACACATTGGCCATGCTGCCCACCACACGTTGGGCCATGCTGTGCACCACAGATTGGGCCATGCTGCACACCACATGCTGGGTCATGCTGTGCACTACACGTTGAGCCGTGCTGTGCACCACACATTGGGCCGTGCTGCCCACCACACACTGGGTTGTGCTGCCCACCACATGTTGGGATGTGCTGCCCACCACATGTTGGGCTGTGCTGCCCACCAGATGCTGGGCCGTGCTGCCCACCACACGTTGGGCTGTGCTGCACACCACACGTTGGGTCGTGCCGACCACCACACATTGGGCCGTGCTGCCCACCACATGTTGGGTCGTGCTGCCCACCACATGCTGGGGCATGCTGCACATTACACATATGGCCATGCTGCACACCACACGTTGGGTCGTGCCGACCACCACACAATGGGTTGTGCGGCCCACCACATGTTGGGATGTGCTGCCCACCACACGTTGGGACGTGCTGCCCACCACACCTTGGGCCATGCTGTCCACCACACATTGGGCTGTGCTGCCCACCCCACGTTGGGCTGTTCTGCCCACCACACGCTAGGATGTGCTGCGCACCAGAAGTTGGGCCATGCTGCACACCACACGCTGGGCTGTGCTGTGCACCATACATTGGCCATGCTGTCCACCACACATTGGGCCATGCTGTGCACCACACATTGGCCATGCTGTGCACCACACATTGGGCCGTGCTGCACACCACACATTGGGCCATGCTGTGCACCACACATTGGGCCGTGCTGCACACTACACACTGGGTCGTGCTCACCACCACACGTTGGGTCGTGCTGCCCACCACATTTTGGGCCGTGTTGCCCACCACATGCTGGGCCGTGCTGCCCATCACATGCTGGGCCGTGCTGCCCACCACACGTTGGGCCGAGCTGCCCACCACACACTAGGCCGTGCTGCCACCACACGCAGGCCATGCTGCGACGCACCAGCACGGTAGTGGTGTAGGCTGTTTTTTTGCTTAGGTTAACCTTGACCTCGGTGGTCTTGGCCGGGGGGGGGGGGGGGGGGGGGGGGGGGGGTCGGGTAGGAGATGGAACAGTCGGAGTGTGGAACCACGAGCTGGGTTAGAGGGAGGAATCGGGGAAGTATGTGTAAGGTCCTGGGCCCGTATGCATGAAGAATTAGTTATCGCCCCTGTCGCCAGGGGTAAGAAATGGGTCACGGGGTATGCATGGAGCCAAAGCGGCGAGGAGGTAGCTACCCTTGTAGTTATTTATAGATTTGGGAAATCCCTCTGTGCCTGTTTACATTCGTCGATTCAACAATATGAATAACGCCGCCAATGCGGCGGCGGTGTTAATAGCGGTTCGAATTTAGGCTTAAATTGATAAAATTTCACTTATTGCATATGTAATTCTGTTAAATATGGTCGCATTGAATAGATTTGGGCGTAAAACATTGCCGCTGGCATTATGCCAGTATGGATATCGACGTCGCGGCGGCGATTTGTTTTGTGTACATTCGTCGATTTGACAATATTAATATTACTTTCGGTTCGTTTTTGCGGTTAATTTGCTAAAATATCACTTGTACAGTATGTAATTCTGTTAAATATGATCGCATTGAATAGATTTGGGCCTAATATATTGCCACCGACGCGGCGGTGGCGTTATTTTGTTGATCTTCGCCAGTATGGATAGCGACGTCGATGCAGCGGCGATTTGTTTACTTTACATTCGTCGATTCGACACTATTAATATCGCCGCCAATGCGGCGGTAGCCTTAATAACGGTTCGAATTTAAGGTTAAATTGATAAAATTTCACTTATTGGGTATGTAATTCTGTTAAATATGATCGCATTCGATAGATTTGGCCCGAGTCGGTCCCTACCCCCACCCGTATACCAGCTACGGAGTGGGGGTAGCTTACCCGACTTTTACCCCCCGGGGTTTGCATACCCCGGTCACATGCATAGCGACTTTTCGCCGCTACCCCGGATATCCCTGCTACCCCCAGGTTTAGAGCGCTACCACCGCTCCATGCATACGGGCCCTGGAGGAGAAGAGAGGTGGTGTAAGGACGGACGGGTGGGTGGTCAATATGCACCTCAAAATGCTGACATCACCCATTTCAGCAGTGCCAGGTTCTATTAAATTGATTCAGTATTTGCCTTTTATATATTAACAAATGCGTTACTTATTAAGTGCTCCAGTATGTTGGATATATAGAATCCAATATACATCTGTTTTGTTTTCGAAAATGTCTGTTTTGGTTTCGAAAATGTCATGCTTTCATTAGACCGCCGTTTTAATTTATCAGACTTCCGGCGCCCCATGTAATTGGGTGATACAGAATTCCTTCCTGAAAGTCGATATGAGCCCAACTTGAGCACAGCTAGCTGATCGTCGTATCGGCCCGTTGGCTCAGTTAATGCTACACATTAGTAGATCAGCACTGGAGTCCTTCTGCGGCAGTTGAGCGCCGTCTTGTCGGGTTGCAGGCTTGGTTAATGGGGGTGGGGGGTGCAAGGGGGGGGGGGGGGATGTTGTGGATCCACAGGGGGACCGTGACTCATGTCCTGTGTTTGGGAACGCCCAGTGAGGTCGTTGTGGACTGGTGCACGCATACGGATAGAATAACTACTGAATGTCATCGTTCTCATATGTTATTGGCTGGTTTTATATTACACCGATATCGTCATAAGATATTGAAACTACTCATCTCACCCATGACTTGACTGCCGTGCCCGAGACATACAATACAGGTGTTTTGCATCTTGTACTTTGATGTCGTAGCTACGACAATCTGGCCTCACTGCACGTGGATGTCATGTGTAACTTCAACGTAGTAAACCGCAGTCGCGGACGCAAACGGATTGTTTGTTTGTTGTTGTTTTTCGTCCTAGCAACATCTAAGGTCATATCAGGACGGGGGAACGCAAACAGCAGAATGACGCTATAGACACGTTGACCAGTGACATCACTGTCACGTGACTAGCACCTCGAATGGCCTGGTTGGCCAAAATATTTTGTTTGTTTGTTATTGTTTTACGTCCTAGCAACATTTAAGGTCAGATCAGGACAGGTATCGATTTGTGACAGTGTGCACTCATGGCAACTTTATAGTGCTACCCCACTGAGAGACCAGGCCACCAGCACCATGACCTGATATTCCACTCAGTCTCATTATCCTGACATTGAGCCAACCAGTCCTTGTCCTATCCTAATAATGCCGAGTGCCTGGCTAGGAGGTGACAAGTATCAATTTTTATGTCATCGGTTTGACTCAACCAGGGTTCGAACCCATGGGCTCGGATCCCCCGACCTCCCAAAACAGGAGACGGATGCTCAACTCATTCGGCCATCCCGTCTGGTCCTGGCCAAAAGAGCAGATGGGTGCTGTTTTGTATAGAAATTAGTGAAGCACTAGCCCTACTTCAATTGAATCGATCATTTTCCCCTTGTTAAAACTGGCAAACCTGTCAAATGGAATGGCTCTCAGATCACTGTGATTTTGTCACTGCGTGTACTCATCAAATGTTTCCAAACCAGTAAAAAGAAAAGGGTAAATAAAACCCAGAGTTCCAACTACAACCCAACTCCAAGCACCTGTGATAATAAAGAGACCAAATACATGAAGGAAATATGAACAGTGTTAAATAAGCCAAATAACATTTATATATATTTATATATCAAATTTTATTACTGACATGTCCAGAAAAACACCAGATCACACAAAAATAGTTGTTGATAAAGTGGCAAACACACTGAGCGTCGTGATTATCGGTTTGCTGCGTTTTTATCACTGGGTGTGCATGTCCAATGCTTCCAAAGCACTGTAAAGAGTAACTAAATAAATAGATTTATATACGTAAATATAGGCATACATAAATCAATACAAACCCTAGAACCCTAATCCTAACCCAACTTCTCGCAGAATCGGCTACGTTTGCTAGTTTCTTCTGCCAACTAGACAATGCGCATGTGTGTGAATTCTGTTATTTAAACATAAACACTCAACATGCCTACATAAAGCCGACCGTTAAAGTGGAAAACAAACAAACTCGGAAATAGTTCAGATTTGTGCCACATGGTGGCCTAATGCGCCGGCGGCGGAGGCGATTTGTATATTAGATATTGGGAAATAGTGGTGCTCGCCGGCAACAGGCTCAGGGGGATCTGCTGAGCCTGTTACCGGTGAGCGGCATTAATATCACGTCAATTTTTGGTTTAATTTAACCAAATTTCGGTGGCGGTGTTAATATCGCTTCGAGTTTGTGATTAATTTGACCAAATTTGACTTTTTGAGCATGTAATTCTGTTAAATATGAGAGCTTTGAATAGATTTGGGCCTAATATATTGCCGCCGATAGTGGAAACCAGCAACACTTGTTGCTGTGTGAGCTTGTTGCCGGCACAATTTCAGCCAATCACAGCACAGCTTTTCCATTGCAAATGGCCACCACCTATGGGGGTGGACATTTTGAAGACAAACTGCCTTTGCAGTTCAGACTAGCATGGCCCTGGCCCCTACTTTCCCCACACATACTTTCATTTATACATAAAAACTAAACAAGGTTGTGCTTGGAGAGCATTTGTCGGAGTATGCACAGTGTCCCAGCGAGCTATAGCTGGTCCCTTTAAACTTCCACTTCTGTCTAGACTCCACTTCGTCCACACCTCTTCTATCTCCCTTCAGCTGCCAGTCTCCTCTCCTGGATTTATTATTTTTTAAATACCTCAAGGGGAGGCCAGCCAGCTTTTCATTTCCTACCACCTCAATTGTTTGTGTCTCCGGCATGCCAACTGGTCACCACAGAGCAAGGAGGCATGGGCCCTTTGACTCCATTCTCCTCACTTCTCAATCGTCAATCCTACCCTTTCTTTTTGTCTCCCGGGCTTACTTCTCCTGATCAAAGTAGTTGTTTGCTTGGATGGGGCCCTTTTCCTTTTTCACGGCTGCTCTGTCCCCCTTTGCATGGATCCCCTCTTTTCTCCTCCCTTCTCTCCAACCCATTGGCGACTGGACTCAAGTTCTTCAGCCAAAATCGGATCGATTTATCGGTGCCAATTTGACGACCGGTCGGCGATCGCATTCAAGTAGTCTGTACTCTTGACTAGGCCTACCCCTAGAAATTTACACTTCAGCCAAAATCGGACCGATTTATCGGTGCCACTTGAATGCTGCAAGTTTGCAGCCTGTAACCGAAAGGTTATGAACAACCTGTCCAGTAAAGACTGGCTCCCACGCCAGACAGAGATAGCCAGCTGGCAACTGCTTACTGCTCAGGTGTAGGTAGTGAGAGAAGGGCCGAGTATTTTGTCACTGTGTCTGAGCTGTTTAAAACGTAATAATCGAAAGCTGACAGCATTACACACCACGAGCCAGTGAGACGGTGGTAAAATATTATTAATAGTAGGCCTGTGTTAAATATGGAAAAAGAAAATCTTTAAGATTTACCAGAGGGCAAATACATAGTAGCCTAGTACATAAATATTGAGATGTAATTTACAGTATTGAGGGTAATGTTGATATGCTTTTAACTTTTATTCTTCTATTTATTATTTCTATGGTACAAGTAATGTATTTGTGCTATTTTTAAATGGGGAAAGCACCTCATAAGTATTGTACTTCTGCTTTCTCCTTTTTCATGTGAAAAAATTACTGATATAAATATCAACTTGTGTGTACATTGATCGCGTAGAAATAAATATTTTATTATTATTGTTATTATTATAAGGGTGTCGTGCTGTGGGAACGTTTGGGAATGGCGTTCCCTTAATTTGTTTGGAATGGGGAACGCGTTCCCTCACTATTCCAAATAAATCCAACCCTCCCTTCCCTCACAACTTTATTTAGCACTTTTATCAAATATGGCAATACTAAAGCCCCAGTCACACGATGGGCTGCGTTCGCTTGTGATCACTTGCCGACCAAAAGCTTGCAAGTTCCTTGCGACTAAATTGAAACAATTTGTTACAAACTATTTTAATACGTCGCCATGTCGACAATGATGCGCCAGGCGACATTGTGACGTCACCGTACACACGCCACATCGCGTCAGTCGGCGATCGCTCGGCGATTAGTCGTAAGGTGGTCATAATTTAACTGCAAAATGCTCGCGAATCGATCCTAAGTGAATGCAGGCCTCGTGTGACGCTTGAGTACAGCTACTATGATCACAGATCAGTCGGCGATCAGCGCCGACCGGTCGGCGATCGGTGGAGACGCCAGAGGTCGCAAGGAGATTGTCGGTGCTACAGCGACAATCTCCTTGTGACCAAAAAAAGCCGAAATGGTTGGCGATCAGTCGGCGATCTCTCGCAGAACACTCGGCGATTAGTCGTAAGGTGGTCGTAATTTAATAGCAAACGGGATCGATCGTAAGTGAACGCATGCCTCGTGTGACTGGGGTCTTAGCCGCCATCACCTAGGTGATGTTGTTTTCTTGACGTTAGTCGACTATGGGGCGCCCTTTGTTACAACAACAAAAGAGTTTGTTTTATTTAACGACGCCTCTAGAACACATTGATTTTTATCATCGGTTATTGGATGTCAAATTCCTTTGTTACCATGTCAACTTTGTCCATAATAGTAGTTTTCAGATTTTGCTAACACACAAAACGGATTTATGTATGGCAGTTTCATGGAAAAAAAAAGGAGCAAATTTCGTCCTTAAAATTGGAATATGTTTACTAATGCACATTTAATGCATATAAAGACATTGTAAGATTCACCTTCAGTAAACGAAGTTTATTTCTGTCCACAAACCATATACATAAAATGCCATTCTGTACTCGAAATTATACTTTACTATATGATTTCTTTTTTATGCATAGAATGCGT
Organism: Branchipolynoe longqiensis; assembly: GCA_030323885.1. NCBI lineage: Eukaryota > Metazoa > Annelida > Polychaeta > Phyllodocida > Polynoidae > Branchipolynoe > Branchipolynoe longqiensis. The sequence continues at coordinate 42,342,366 of CM059198.1, forward strand.
TGGCGTGTAGGAATTGCACTTTCAAACACTAAATTGATCAAGTTACAAGCGGAGCCCCATAGTCGAGAGCGATCAGCGGACCAACTAATGCACATCTGGGTCATACCACCTCCGACACTTCCACAAAAGGATCAAGTTGGTAGAAGTAGAAGTTTATATGCGGGGTGATGGAAGTGCAAATGCAATTATACCTATCTTACACGTCCTGCTCATCTCAGTTCTAAGTTACTAAGGCGCACAAGGTAACCAACAGTTACTGTACACGCTGAGTTGCACACGACACAAGGAGAAAATTCCGCGGGAGTTGGACCAGTGTCCACACCATGCATACCAGTACTGATTCCCGGCAGCAAACCAGAGTGCTTTGTACACCAAGAATGCACACCATGCATACTAGTACTGATTCCCGACAGCAAACCAGAGTGCTTTGTACACCAAGAATGCACACCATGCTTACCCGTCCTGATATGACCTTAGATGTTACCAGGACGTAAAACTCCAACAGCCAACCAACCAGTACTGATTCCCGGCAGCAAACCAGAGTGCTTTGTACACCAAGAATGCACACCATGCATACCAGTACTGATTCCTGGCAGCAAACCAGAGTGCTTTGTACACCAAGAATGCACACCATGCATACTAGTACTGATTCCCGACAGCAAACCAGAGTGCTTTGTACACCAAGAATGCACACCATGCTTACCCATCCTGATATGACCTTAGATGTTACCAGGACGTAAAACTCCAACAGCCAACCAACCAGTACTGATTCCCGGCAGCAAACCAGAGTGCTTTGTACACCAAGAATGCACACCATGCATACCAGTACTGATTCTCGACACCAAACCAGAGTGCTTTGTACACCAAGAATGCACATCATGCCTACCAGTACTGATTCCCGGCAGCAAACCAGAGTGCTTTGTACACCAAGAATGCACACCATGCTTACCCGTCCTGATATGGCCTTAGATGTTACCAGGACATAAAATTCCAACAGCGAACCAACCAGTACTGATTCCCGGCAGCAAACCAGAGTACTTTGTTGTACACCAAGAATGCACATCATGCATACCAGTACTGATTCCCGACAGCAAACCAGAGTGCTTTGTACACCAAGAATGCACACCATGCTTACCCATCCTGATTCCCGACAGCAAACCAGAGTGCTTTGTACACCAAAAATGCACACCATGAATACCAGTACTGATTCCCAGCATCAAACCAGAGTGTTTTGTTGTACACCAAGAATGCAGTTCTCCCTTGACATCCTAGATTTCACCATATAATTAAAAACGAATTATTTGGAAGCTGGTGTAACGAATAAGTACTCACAGGTTCACGTTATACTACCTTAAGACTGGTCCACTGCCGGCCGAACGATACAATACATGACCAACTCGAATGAGTTACTGTCTTATTTTATTAAAGTTTATTTGTTAAAACTCATATCCACCTGCCTTGTCTCCAGTTTGTCCGAGTGAAGTGAATTAGCTTCCCATAGCTGTGAGAGACTGAATATTGGCACTTAAACTGCCATATTTCCATAATTATCAAATCTGTTTTCTTAATTTAGTGAGAAAAAAAAGAAAAGTGATAGGAATGTATCTATGTTAACCCTCTAAAACCTCATTTGATGTAATTTTATGACAGTTAACATGTATATTATATATTTAATATATAACATGTCATAAAAATACTGTATAAATGTCATATATTTGAATCTTTTGTGTGAATATAAAATAAAGAATAGTAAGTATAGTAATATAATATATATGATACTTTAGCTATGGGCTAGTATACATATACCTATTTTTAGGGCAAAACAACTAAAGTACACCAGTCATATTTACTTGTTATTGATGCTTTCATTATTTATGATGGTTCCTAGCCAGAGTAGGAGAAGAGGAAATATTTGCAGAGGAACTGGACGGGTACACTTGTGTTTCACGTGTGGCCGTCTCGTTTTGGTTGTTAAATTAACCGGGATTTAATTTCTAAATTGTACTTGTCAAATGTTCCTTAGCATAACTCTGCCTGAATTTTCTGCCTATTTAACACACCTCTCAAACCTTCTGAGTTTGTTGTATATAACAATAGTATCAATTGGTGGTGATAACTTCAGGATATGGTAAGTATGACTAATACAACCAAAATAATAGCCATGCAATGTATAAACCATCACATTTACAATGTAATGCACTTTACTGATAATAAAGTAGTTGATACATTCAGAAATATCAAAAGAGAAAGTGAATGACCAAGAAAATGTATCAGTACCAGCACCAACAATATATTCAAAAATGCCCCTGGAAAATATTCATTATCTTTACGAATACATTTAATATTTAATTTGCAAGGTGAATTTTACAACATCTTAAGTGGCACTGTGTTAAGGGTGTGAGCCAACACATTACCTGTCACCTTTCGGGCACATGTTTGGCAATGGAGACAGGGAATTCTGTCACAAAGTGGGAGGACATTTGTTATGATACATACCGATCCGCTTTATTAATATAATGGCCATTGTACACATAGTAGACATTGCATAGCATTATCAACCTAAGTGTCTCATCAATAACCGAGCTGTGTAAGCAATATTGCTGATTATGTTAGTCCGTCATCAATCAATGAGGTGTTCGTGGATGGATGGAAGCGTGTTACTTAAAGTTGCATAGTCCGATGGTTTTGCGTTTTGGACATTTTTCTGACATAAATATATTAAATTGATCATTATAATCTTCCTTATTTCAGGTTAAAGTAACTTTGATTTTAAATGGATAAGTTTTGAGATCTTAGAAATTCAAACATGTAAGCTTAGTTTTGGCAAGCACGCCTAAACTCTGACACCAGAGGCTTCAACAGTAAAAGGTTCTATTAAATTGTCTCAGTGTTCCCTTCTGTGACAATAAATGCTTAATATGCGCAGCAATATCTAAGTTAGATATGTAGTCAAATCTATGTAATTATTTTGGTTTTGAAAATGTGATGCTTCATCGGACTATGCAGCTTTAAGGTCGTTAGAAAGGTTTGTCAGTTATTGTTGTTTTACGTCCTAGCAACATCTAAGGTCATATCAGGTGGGTACTGACTTGTGACAGTTCTGCACTCATGTTAACTTTATAGTGCTGCCCCACTGGGAAATCAGGCTTCCGGCACCATGACCCAATATCCTGACACTGAGGTAACCAGTCCTTGCCTTATCCTCTTAATGCTGAGCATCAGGCTAGGAAGTAACAAGTATCAATTTTAAAGTCATCGGTTTGACTCGACCTGGAACCAAACTCCCGATCTTCCGCATGCGAGGCCCGCGCTCTACCGATTATGCCACCGCGCCCGGTTACGTCAACATCTACGGTCATATCAGGATTGTTCCAGTGCGCACTCATACGTCATAGCGGCTTTATAGTATCGCCTCACTTACCACATCATGACTCAAACAAATTATCCTGACCTGAACAAACCAGTATTTGCGTTATCCTAGTAATACCGAATGCCAGGCTAGGTAGTGACAAGTATCAATTTTGTAAGTCATCAGTTTAACTCAGGAGGGGTTCGAACCCTTGACACCCCGCTCTGGAAGCGAATGCTTTACCAATCTGGCTATCCCGCCTGACTGCCACATATGGAGATACTCAGATAGGGTGCAGTTGAAGGGGTGTCTCAGATAGAGGCAGTAATTTAGAGGTGTGTTTACGTTCAATACACGTCATCGTTTTCACTGGGGTCTCGGCATACATAACCCGACATTCATAGCTTTGCCAGAGCACACAACATAAAGGCAGTGGTGTGTTTGAACCGCCTGACATAATTAAGTCTCACCTGGGAATCCGACATAAGGGCTGAGTTCACGACAGCTACTTGTCCTCCTGTGCCACCCCTTGCAACAGTTAAAGCCTCCCGGTGTGGCCACCTGGTTCCTTACTGCTCCACAAAGTGCCAGTTAGACTCCAGCCCAGGTGAACCCAGTGGTAGCTGTCAGGGCGCCGACCGCTGCTTACCTATGACGTACACCAGTGTGCGGCCCCTCCTTTAATGCCGCTGTGGGTGCAGCCCTATTCTACCCGTTCCGGTGTGTTCGCTGCGTGTTCGGATACATCCCACACAACGCGTCGGACCGTGACGAAGGTGGCGCTGCTAAATACTCGCTTGGAGCCCAATCGCACTGTCTGCAAGGTGTGGGTGTCCTAGCTGGGAACTGACAAGCGAAGCAGTAGCTTGAACCACCATATTGAGTTTATTTAAACAGTTCAGTGTAGTCGTCAAATAAGCCTCTCGCCACACATAGGACAATGGCATGGCCCGTCATTGGAGCATCCCCTCATCTACAACTGTTTACTCTACTCAGTACAGCTACTACATGCAATAATAGCCTATATCTACTGACCTACCTATGCCTACTATACCAGGTATTAGCTATACTTGGATTGGAGTGGGGTACATTAAGCAGCCTTTAGTTAAAACTGACCGTCCGAGCGGGTATCTAGGCGCTAACGACCAGACAGCTGGAATACAAACTTCATTATGAGGGCATTAACAAAATGACAACTGTCACACCTGAAAAATTAACACACCCATAGCTCGCCATATGCAAGCTATCGGCACACCTGACTGTTTGTGTTTTCAATTTACAGATACGTCTTATTTTAAAAACACTAATTATATCATATGATCATGTATATTATCCACCTTGAGGAACAGAAGCTGATATAGTACAGAACTTAAGAATTTAAGAAAAATATACTAAAACTGATTGATACCTAACAAAATGTAACAAATAAATATGAATAATATGTCGGGAAATATATACTCGCACTACCAAAATATTATATTGCAATAGAGATCTTGATAATTATCCTAATCTTATTGCCGCAACAATTATCCTAACTTGTTAGGCCTAAAACAAATATCAGCCCCACAAACAATATACGCATATTCTCGGCGGCCATGCATATTCTCAGCGGCCACGCATATTCTCGGCGGCCACAATATACGCATATTCTCAGCGGCCACAATATCAGCATATTCTCGGCGGCGCAGGAACAGCAACATATCCGCATGCACTGGCGGCACAAGTACTGGCGGCAAAATGAGGTAGGTGACCATAAAAATACCAGCTCAAAAATACAATCGTTTTTAGTCATTAAAAACACTAACAAAATCCCTTCTCTAATCCACACTAGAGAAGAAAAAAACACCTCCAGCACCAACGGCTATTTATACCCAACTGCCGCAAAAACATGCTGGAAGAGATTGACTGTAGGCTAGGCAGAGGCATGCATTTTGCCCATCTGCTAAACTGCCAAGTGCTTGCAGCAAAATTGACAGCATTAACCTACACTTAAATATCTGTAAATTTGATGGGTTGACACTATCGGAGACATGGTTTCATGAGCTGCATAGTGACCAACTACTAGAGATTAGTGGGTACAGACTTGTGAGAGAGGACAGGGAAACACTGACCAATACGCAAACACAAAAAAGGTGTGGAGGGGTTGCAATATACACCAAAAAACCTAAACTCAGACATAAGACTCTACAAGAAGCAAACAGATCTGACACAAATATTGAATTAGTATGGACACTAATAAAGAATGAGAAACAAGTAAACATAGCTGTAGGGAGTCTATATAGACCACCAAATGGGGACATAGAATTTTTCACCACAAAACTAGAAGTGTCAAAACTCACAAAAGCCAAGATATTCCTATTAGGGGATTTCAATATAAACTACAAAACAAACAACAAAAACAAACACTGACTACAGAATCTAATCAAAGGCAGAGGATTACAGCAAAAAATTAGTGAATTCACCAGACTTGGAAAAAACAGCTTGATAATAGACCTAATTATAATAAACTCAAATCATGCCCACACCTCAGGAACTAGGAACTGGGGCATTAGTGACCATGAACTGATATATATTACTAGAAAGAAAATAAAAACCAAAAACCTAACTACTCTCCGTATGGGAAGATCATACAAAAACTACACAAAGGAAGTGCTAGCATCGCACCTGGAAAAAACTGTTAAATTACCACTCCCAACTGACATAGATGTAAATGACCAATGGAACACTATCATTGGGGAAGTGGAAAATCATCTCGACACTACCTGCCCAATAAAAAAACTTAGAATCAAAAACAACCAGGACCCATGGGTAACCCCAGAATTAATCAACACAATTATGGACAAATATAAAGAAGCTAAATTAGCTAAAGAAAGCGGGCGGCTACAACACATAGAAGAATACCATAAAGCAAGAAACCGGAGTCAGAAATCAGTGGGGAAAGCCAAAAGAAAATTCATTATCACACCAAGACCAATAATGAGGAAGAAATGCACATAAATTCTGGAACAACGTAAAGATACTAATTCCAAACAACAAAAATAACGACTCAATTACCTTATACAATAATGAGGGAATTGAATTCAGCAACAGTGATACAGCAAACATAATGAACAAACATTTTTCTACCATAGGAAATAAACTATCCAAAAAATGTAACTCTAACTGGGTCACAAAGGCACCATGACTAAAGGTAGTCGTAGGTGACTGCGAAACCACAATAAAAGAAATAAGTGATCTCATGAAAACAATTGATTGCAAAAAGCCCTCCTAAAGAAAACAACTACTTACTAACACAGCAAAATCACACCTGCCCCTGAGCGCAGTCGCTGCTTGCTGTGTACTGGCACAACAAGCAAGAAAAGACAGGCCAGAGAAAATGGTAGGTATTAAAAATAGAACAATTAGCCCTCCTAAGTACAAAGGAAATCAGGAAAGCTATCACCACATGGTGCAGTCCACCTGGGTATGTGTAATGGCATAAATCAACAAAGAAGTGGACAGGACGACGGTCATGCATCTGATCCACCCTGAAATAAAAAATGACTAAGCAATCAACAAGCATCCCACCTGGTCGCAGTCCTAAAGGGTCCAAGTGTGTTCTGGCACACTGGTGCACTATCTAAGGCCAGGGCTTGGGTGAAAGGATGCTGTAACAAATCAAAATGGGACGGGATCCTCTCGTGCAAGCCTGCATGAGACCCAACTAGATGTACATAGTAGGCTAAGGTATCATACTCAGACTAAACAACACCCTGGGTGAGGGACCAGACCAAGACAACACCACAGCTGTCCAGCGTTGAAAACAAGCACCCTCGCAGGAGCTTATACGTTATGGGCAGAGTAAATACCTCGTCAAGAAAAAAAAAAGATAAGTGGTCAGAGCCCCCTTACCCCCCCCCCCCCACCCCAACAGGTGGCGCCGATGTGGCCAATTTTGTAAAGTTACGTACCTGGATTAGTAGATAGTAATTAGTATATAGTGAGTATAGGTTGGTTGGTTCTTGGAGTTTTACATCCTGGCAATATCTAAGGTCATATCAGGATGGGTACCGACTTGTGACAGTGCACACTCATGGTGACTTAATAGTGCTGCCCCACTGGGAAATCAGGTCACCAGCACCATGACCCGATATCCCACTCAGACACATTATCGTGACACTAAGCTAACCAGTCCTTGCCCTATCCTAGTAATGCCAAGCGCCAGGCTAGGAAGCGACAAGCATCAATTTGATAAGATATTGGTTTGACTCGATCGGGAACCGAACTCCCGATCTCCTGCACGCGAGGTCTGCACTCTACCGATTCGGCTACCATGCCATGTATATACTGAGTATAGATATAGCATGAGGAACTGAAAAGTGATAGTGTCCTTGTTTATGTTCCCATGATAGATTATAGAGAGCACACACACATGTGTGTATATATGTATATATATATAGTATAGTTTTACAAATCTTACCTGGGTACAGATGATGGATAACTGTTGTTTTCCCCGAGGTAGAAGCCTCTGATAGTCATGGGCTAGGGAGAATGAAGCACATCCGGGTCCAGCAATCTTTACCTACTTATTCAGGATAAAAAAATGATCTTAAACTTCTATGGATACTACAATGTTTTCGTCTTGGCACAAGCAAACATAATAGTCATGGCAGGGTGTGGTGGGTGGGCCCTAGCCCATGACTATCCGAGGCTTGTACCTCGGGAAAACAACAGTTATCCATCATCTGTACCCAGGTAAGATTTGTATAACTATACTATTTTACCTCGTTACTAAGTCTCAGGCTACTCACAGCCGAGGGAGACTTATACGTAACTTCATTTTTATCCTAAATCCATTTCAAATCAATATACATTAGTATCAAAACCAATATCCATTTCAATTCAGTATACATTAGTATCAAAACCAACTATACTTGTTAACTTTCTCACCTGTCATCTTAAATGGTGAGTAAGCGTGTCGCTAGGCCGCTTGACTTCTCTAGTCGTTTGTTGTAATGTTTTGCAAACGATCTAGCTGTCTTCCAGCCTGCGTGTGCCAGGATCCTCTTAATGGAGATCCTTAGCAGTCGCGCCTTCGAGACCATAGCTACCCTTGTCGAATGGGAAGTGTATCGGCCAGTATCGACCCCTGCAGCCTTCAGCACTTTAATGGTCCATTTTGCGAGTGTGTCTCTCGAGATCCCCTTGTGTGGTTTAATAAAGCTCACCAAAAGCTGCCTTGAATTTTGTATTCCTTTCGTCTTGGATATATAAGCCCGTATGCTGACACTACACACAATCGTCGATCATCTGGGAAGCTACTCACATGCACTGTGGACAGTGGGTCCCCTGTGCGGTTTGATTTTAATAACTGTGCCAAATCAAATGTTGCTTCTTTCCTATCAATCTCCAGTCCATCTAGAGACAATGCTACAATGGTTTGTCCTCTATGGCCTGTAACTAGCAGTAATAGAACTACTAATTTAAATCCTAGCTCCTTTATGCCTAAATGATTATTGCTAGGCCAGGACTTAAATAACTTAGAAACTATCGATTCATCCCAAAAACGACTATATTTTGGCTTTGGCGGATTTCTTTCGTAAACCGACCTTAAGAACCAGTGTATCACCTGGTGTTTACCAATTGTTTGTCCATCTATCCTTGGGAGTACAATCGATAACGCACATCTGGCTGCGTTAATGGCACCAAAACCTAAACCCTCATCCTATAACATTCGTAGAACTTTCACAACCTTAAGGGCTTAACTTTCTTAATTAAACAATGAAGTCCCCACTTCTTTAAATAACTAGTATATAATTTTACTGTTCCTTTCCTCCAGACATGGGAAATCAGCCTTTGTTTGGTAATTTTATCTCGTCCAAATTGCTCTAAATGTTTATTAAAAAAAAAAATGCCAGAAGGGGTGTTGTCGACATGTCTCCGTGAGTATTCAGCGGACCTTGATGTCGTAGGTTTTCGCGTGCTCTTGGGAATCTGAGACTGTCTCTCGCTCCCAATGCCACTGCCGGTAGCCATGGCTGTGTGTCCCACTCGGGCACGATCAGAATCAGGTGCGTGCGATCCATCCTGATTTTTCTAGCCACTCTGCTGATAATGCTGAATGGTGGGAAATTATAATAAAATTTGTTATCCCAAACCAATGAAAACGCATCCACTTGCCAAGCCTTCAGCTCTGGATGTAACAAAATATATTTAGATAATTTGTAGTTGTTTCATGAAGCAAACAAGTCCAATTGTGGCTGTCCCCATTTTTGACAAATTTTTCAAAAATGTTGTCATTCAACGCCCATTCCAAATGATCATGAAAATTTCGGCTTTTCCTGTCTGCCAGTGTGTTCTGACTACCTGGGATATGTCCTACAGTTAGCCATATGTCATGCTCTTGAGCCCAATTCCAAATCAATTTTGCTATTCTATTACAAGGTTTGGGCTTAGTCCCTCCCATCGCTGTGGTGTTATCTGTCAAAATTCTGACATGAAACTTTGGTATAGGCACTAAACTGCATAGACCCAAATAAATTGCTCTAAGTTCTAGGACATAATATGATCCGAAATTTCATCCTCTAGCCATCGTTCTCTTGTCGCCTGATGGTCCCTATGAGCACCCCATCCATCTAGTGACACATCTGTCATAACCACCCTGTTGGGTTCACCCATTCGAACAGGATTCGGGGAAGAATGAATGTTCTCAAACCACCAATGAATATCTGCTAGGCCTTCTGCTCGAATAGTCATTTTTCTTTCAAAATATCCTTTTGTACGCGCTAACGTTAAAATCTTGTCTATCTCTAGCGATTTATTGTGAGCTTTCCCATATAGGATAGCTGGGGCATAGGCTATCATGATTCCGATTAACACCGCGACTTGCCTAATCTTTGGCCTAATTATTTCCAACAAATGGTCAGCAGTATCAATAAATTTATCTACTTTCTGCTTCGTTAGTGACACCGTCATATCGTCTGTGTTTAATAGAAAACCCAAACATTTTAACTCCCTTGTTGGTGTAAAAACCGACTTCTTATCATGGATGTAAAATCCTAATTTGGTGAATGTTGCACAGAGATCATCTACTGCCTTCTCACAATTTGCCTTTGATTGTGCTACAATAAAAGAATCGTCAATATATGGGAACATAATATGTCCTTTTCTTGCCATAAGCGAAAAAATTGGTTTGAGCAATTTAGTAAACAAGCGAGAGGGACAATCTAAACCATACAGGTGAACTCATAAAGTTGATCATCCCAAACAAACCGGAGAAATTTTCTATCAGGTTTGTAAATCGGAATTGTGTAGTAGGCATCTCTAAAATCCACACTAGCAAGCCAGGAACCTTTTAACAAATCTCTTGCCGTTTCGAGAGAAAACATCTTAAAATGTTTATATTCAACCAACTTGTTCAGTCTTGTCAGATCCAGAATCATTCTGACATGGTTTAGGTCACGAAAATATGTTCGAAACAAATTCGCCTCTCTCATGGTTCATGGGTTCTATTATGACTGAGGACGCTTACTATCAGCAACGACTCAGTCTACTACAAAAGGGACTGCCATCCACGGCTCAGTGGTTGCTACTAGCTACTGTTCTTACTGTATCCGTCCAGCAGGTGGACTTATCGGTGACCAAGCTGTGCTCGGCCCGGCCCCATAGCACATCAACAACAACTTGATCAAGTTGTACTCTTGTGTTAGCGCTCACCTCCGTATTTTGCTACCTCACGTACGCTTCAAATGTTATTTATTATTGCTTTTGAGTCGAAATTGGAGATATTGGATTACACAGACTTCGTTTTTGTTAATATCGCCATCAATGTTTTCGGTACACACGATTGACCTGGTCAACTCTGGTCAACTCCCGAGGTGGCCCCCCCTACGTTTTCAACAATATCACAACAAAGTAATAATATGGATTCCTCTTCAGCTGATTCTTTTTCAGCCTGCAATGCGATTCAAATAGCTTTGGACAATAATAAAAAGACGATAGAAGTGGTCACCGCACATCGATGTGCGGATAATTGGCTGTCGTATCCTCTGCCTTTTTGAGCCCCATAGGGCCGCACTCACCTTAACAAAAAAAAAAAAGGCTCACCTAAGTACTATCATGTATCGCTATCTGTCCTTGTAGCATCGTCCTGCAAATACGATATAAGTACGATATAAAAACAAGTCAGAACGAGTCGGGGACCTACACCATTGCGCTTCTCTTTTATTCTCCGAACAATATTGCCGACCGCTGTCTTTGTTTACATCTGCCAATATACTCTAGGTGGCGCCAGTCGTCGCCAGTCGTCGCCTCCCCACCCGTTAACTCTTGCTTTCCCCACTAGGAGACGCCACTGTAGCACCATACTCCTGCTGGTGCACTGTTAGGATTTATATCTTTTATTTTTTTTAATCTTTTTAAATCTGTTATTTTTACAAAAGTTAGCTTGGATGATACGTTCATTTGTGGATTAGCATCGTGTAGTGTTGTGTCGTGTTGTGTCGTGTCAGCACCGAGTTTTTATCGACAAATTGATTCGGTGATCTTTGAAGCGAAAAACATGCCAAATCAATTTTGCAAACGTAAATGCTGAACGTAGTGTTTATTGTCTGATCGCGCCTAACGCCAATCGCGCCTAATGCCAATCGCCAATCACCAACATTGCAACAAACAACAATCCAACACAAACAACCACAACCAACCAACAACAGTCGACACAACCAACTAACAAACAACACAACCAACAACCAACTGCAATCAATAACCAACAACCAAACAACAACCAACCGAACAACAACAACAACAAATCAACAAACAACCATGACACAACAGTCGACACAACCAACAAACAACACAACCAAATAACAAACAACACAACCAACCAAACAACTAACACAACAACCACAACAACCACAGCAACCAATCCTAAACCAACAAAAATCAACAACCACAACAAACAACCACAACCAACAAAACAACACAACCAACTACCAACCAAACAACTACAACCAACCACAACCTACAACAGTCGACACAACCAAATAACCAACAACAACCAACTAACAACCAACCAACAAACAAACAAACAACCAACAACCAACCAAACAACCACAACCAACAAACCAACACCACCAACAACCAACCGCAACCAACAACAGTCAACACAACCAAATAACAAACAACACAACCAACAACCACAACCAACAACAGTCGACACAACCAACCAAACAAACAACAATCAACAACAACCAACTGAACAACCAATCCTATCACGCCATTCACCAACAACAGTCAACACAACCAACAACAAACAACAACAATCAACAAACACAAACAAACAACACAACCAACAAACAACACAACCAACTAACAAACACAACCAACAACCAACCGCAACCAACCAACAACCAACCGCAACCAACAACAACATTCAACACAACCAAATAACAAACAACACAACCAACAACCACAACCAACAACAGTCGACACAACCAACCAAACAAACAAACAACAATCAACAACAACCAACTGAACAATCAATCCTATCATGCCATTCACCAACAACAGTCAACACAACCAACAACAAACCACCAACAACAATCAACAAACAAACAACACAACCAACAACCAACTAACAAACACAACCAACAAACAACCGCAACCAACCAACAACCAACCGCAACCAACAACAACAGTCAACACAACCAAATAACAAACAACACAACCAACAACCACAACCAACAACAGTCGACACAACCAACCAAACAAACAACAATCAACAACAATCAACTGAACAACCAATCCTATCACGCCATTCACCAACAACAGTCAACACAACCAACAAGAAATCAACAACAAACAACAACAAACACAAACAAACAACACAACCAACAAACAACACAACCAACAACCAAACACAACCAACAACCAACCGCAACCAACAAACAACCAAACAACAACCAACTGAACAACCAATCCTATCACGCCAATCACCAAGAACAACAGTCAACACAACCAACAACACCAACAATCAACAATCACAACACAAACAATCACAAACAACAACCAACAACCAAACAACACAACCAACAACCAACCACAATCAACAACAGTCAACACAACCAAATAACAATCAACACAACCAGCAACCACACAACAAACAACCACAACCAACAACCAACCGCAACCAACAACAGTCAACACAACCAAATAACAAACAACACAACCAACAACCAACCGCAACCAACAACACTCAACACAACCAAATAACAAACAACACAACCAACAAAACAACAAACAACCCCACTGGGGTACAACCAACCACAACCAACATCCGGTACAACAACCAACCACAACCAACAACAGTCAACACAACCAACCAAACAACAAACACCACAACCAACCAACAACCAACCACAACCAACTCAGTCTTTTCATATGTCAGACTTTGGACAAACATGGGGCTTTATGTAGGCTTAGTCTTTACATAGGTCAACCTTGGACGAACGTGGGGGCGCCCCTCTGCCCATATTCACGGCGCGGAGCCCTTGGCGAGTGCCCACACCGCAAATCTCGCGAAGCAGCGGCACCGTTGCCTCTAGATCGCGGTGACGCGGGGGTGCCCTCGCTACACCTGCTTATCTAGTCCCTCTCTCTCGTTTAAATCAAACCGATATGGAAAAGGAATTGTTTCCTGTACCGGGTGTTGCGTAAAGGGAACACGTATTCCCTCCACAATACTTGAAATTGTAAAATTATTAGTAATCAAGTTCCATTCATCCAAACAATTTTGAATATTGCCAGCATGAAAATTGCTTACAGGTGTTTCTGTGGCCATTGGAGTTTGCATTGCAACCTCTACTTGTTCCCTGGGCGAGGGAATGGCTTCCTGGGAGTGTACTCTCTCTTGAAGGGACGGCTCCCTTCATTCCAGCAGAAAGGCTGGTGCTGTCCTCGGCCGCTGGGCTGGAAGCCATAGGTCAGGCCGGACCGTCCGCCTCTGCCGGTCCGACAATTTCGAAAATCTGTTCGACTTTTCCGGAAACGTGTATTCGCATCACTGATCTTCTTTTTGGCATCCATATGCTTCCCACACTTGGAGCCGGTCTCCAACTCTTTGAAGAGGTACTGCAGCTGTCCTCCAAACATTTTTGTTTTGTCCAGCAGTTTCCCCTTCACTGGTTTCGGTGGGAGGAACAAGGTGTATTCTTTTCTGTCGTTATCAACGACTTTCTTGAATTTGGCAACTTCCTTGCCAGGCATCCGTACAGACTGCTTTGAAAACATTTTCAAAACGTCTGTACGACAAAAAGTTGCTTGCTACCATGAGCATGGCAATTCCACTATCCATGGTTCTGGCCAAAGACGAGAACTAGTTTGCGGTCTGCATCCGATTGGCCACTGGCGCTATCGCAGTCAGGGCCCCTAAGACCGCTTTATGAACGGTATGCAGTACACCCTCAAACTATTTGCGTTCATTACTGAGATGAACGTCCCGGTCCATTTCTTTGACCATGGAATCAGGGATCCCCTTGATTCTGGTGAGCTTTTCACCCAGCTTGGTAATTACCTCTGTGGGTTTAAAGGTATTGAAGTGTCCTTTGATGGTTTCCCGCATCATGGTGGTAGTCAGGACCTTCTTAGCCTTCTCCACCTGGCACTTCTTCCTCACTTTTCCTCCGATCTTCGCGTAAACACCGGTATGCTCTGTTTTGGAGTCAGACTCCGTGGTCGACAAGTCCGAAGAGGAATCTGACAAAGAGTCTTTCTTCTTCATTTTGGTCTTTCGCTTCCCACTCTTCTTTTGCTTGACCACCTTCTTCCTCACCTGCGTGAACTTGGCACCAGACGAGCTCACAGCCTTCTTTGCCTTCTTTCTCTTTTTTACTGAGACTCGCTCCGGAGACGAGTCAACACTCGACCAAATGTCACAAACAGGTTAAGTACAACCAATATTGTGCATCTAGTGGTGTTGGATAATGTATTTAAACCGTTCCAACACAGGCGTGAGCAAGCTAATGTGTAATGTCGTAGGTGAATGGTATCGAAACCAAAACCAAACGAGGGGTGGGGACCAGTGTATAGGTAGCCTCCCACACTCTCTGTTCCGTACACTTCTCCCTCCTGTGGCTACTATGCCAACAAGTTGGAGAAAATGCTACGAAACTCAGAGGTACGCCTAAAACATTTTGGGGAATCTATAAAAGAAACCCAGGATTAAATCCCTTGTAGAACAAAGGAAAAAATGGTGCTTTGTTCTATCGATGTTTCACAAATCGTAAAACACCCATAAAAGTTACAAATTACATCTCAAAGTTCTAAAAACTGTGTCAAAAGGTGCCAAAAGGTATCATAAACAAGCTGCACCATTTTCAAATAAATACTTACAGTTAGTATGTCATCGTAGATCAAAATCTGCCGGAGCAACTCAACGAATGTCCTCCCGTCGTGAGTTGACTATCCGGGACCCGTTGCTGGACCCGGATGTGCTTTCTTCTCCCTCGGCTACGAGTAGCCTGAGGCTTAGTACCGAGGTAAAATATACATACACACACACATATATCAAAGCCAAGTCACGTAGTGTAGCAAAGCATGACTGGACCAGACCACCGCCACTCTCTCCTGATAGTGACGAGACATTCAATTGCATACCCTCCATGCCAGTAGTGTACCAAATTCCAAATGGTTTTGGTGGCGGTGTGGGAGTGTTTTTGCATATATATGAAGTGGGCGAGACTACTCGACCGATGGAAATGTGGGCTGGGCTGATTAGCTCGCATTCTGAAATGCAGGCTACTCACCAGGCTCACATTTCCCACCATTTGCGGGGCCGGGTTCCCTGCTGTAAAGCGTTGCTAGGATACTTCAATTGTGACTTTCCTAGCAACGGTGGGAAGTCGAGCGCTCGGGCTCCGACCCATCAGACGTGTTTCTGCACGCTCTGCTGTTTTAGACGAGATTTAGGCTTTTATTGTCGAAATTCCAAACTGATTTAACTTAACAAATACGGGAGGGGATATACTTATTGTACTTAGTCGTTATTCAGTGAAATTCATCTTTGAAAGAACTCTTACATTGTTAGTTAGGGTAAAAATAAAGCTGTGAGCTCTTAAGAAGTAATTGGAATGTTCCTTGCATTCTTTACTATTCTCATATTATTAACCGCGATGGTCAACCTGATATTGGTATCCGATTGTTCTATAAACGTATTTAATTAAGGGCCTTCGGCCCCAAGGACTGTATGGAGTCGAACTTCCCACCTTTGGGGATATAGTAGCCACCTTTCTAGCCCGGGTCAAGTTAGAGTGAAGGCGGTCAACCAGCGGCGGGACGAGAGGCGACAGCGGCCCGGTGGCAGGCCCGGAAATTCACATGGAAACAATTATATATTGACACGTAGGCTCGCCTTAAGCGGAGGTGGAATAGCTGAACGGTTAAATATATATATACAGTAAAACCTCTCTAAATCGGCCGACCATGGGACTGTCTTTAAGTGGTCGACTTAGGGAGGTGGTCAGTTTAGATAGTTAGAATATCCTTACAATGGTATTGTTGGAACCCAAATATAGCGATCGATATATGTATAGGGGAGTGATTAAACTATGGAGGTGGTCAGTTAGAGAGGTTTTACTGTATACATATATATATATATATATATATATATATATATATATGAAATATAATTTATTATATACATATAAATAGGCGGGGTTTACCACCTTATTTATTTATTTATTATTATTTTCTTCGCTGTATATATTTGCTCCGTGGCTGCTTTTGCCCCGCTGCTACTCCGCCACCGCTGCTCGCAAGTCACTTGCTCTGCCGCCGTACCTTGTATCGCACACATTTTTAGCTTTTTTGGTAGGGCTATTTGTTTTGCCTGGCCATGGGCCTTCCTTGCAAAATAAAACTGGAAGGTTCCCACCCACTCCTCGTTTGCTCTCTTTTCCTTTTCCTCCACCATAGCCAGTTTTATATATATATATAATATAGTTATAGGGGTCTTACATGGTACAAATGATGGATAACTATATAAATATATAACCCAGGAATAAATCCTAATGATTTAAGTGGCTCCTGCAGAACTCGGATTCACTCTGGCAAGCTCTCCTGTTTGGCCTTGACCTCTATGTATGAATGGGTTAAGGTTGCAAATGTTGTCTGCCTTAATTGAATCCCATAAACAGACATACTCGGCAAACTGTGTGGGTTTCATCCTGAGTCATAAACGTCGATTCGACGCACCAAATGTCTGCCACTGTGTCTTTTGTAATGGAAGCTGCAGCAGACGACATTTGGTGGTTACAGACGATGGGCGGCATCAATTTGGAAGTGCCGCCAATTTTTGTAATTTTGGTAAGTGGTTCGGCAACGGGCAGCATTACAAAGTTCTAACAATGTTACGACAAATCGTAATTAAACTATAACTCAGTCGATTCTTCATGAAAAGTTATAAAAACTTGATGTATGTGAATGCTAACATGAACTATACCAAAATATCCAGTGAAAAACGATACTAACCTGGTTGGCTTAGTAGTTAATGTAGAAAAACTTCCGGAGCTACTCCAACAAACGTCTTCCCGTTGTGAGTAGATTATGCTAAATGCTGGACCCGGATTTTCTTTTTTTTCCCTTTATTTCTTTTTTTCTTGAGGTTGTATGCTACTGTCCTTAGCATGTAAGCACGGGTACCCAGGTTTGTTTTCATTGCTGGCCAGCTGTAGTATTGGTGTTGTCTTACCATACAGTAGTTGCTGATAAGTCATCCGATTGCCTGCATTTCAGTAGCAGATAGATAGTTTTGTTGGTATGGTTAGTAGCCTATGTTAGTTTTTTTGGATTTTCTTGGCATTGTATTTTTGTTCTATTCTTATTACTATGTCAGTTGTTTTCTTAAGGTTCTATGTTAGTGTTTTGGGGTTTTCTTGGGAAGAGTTTTCCACTTTTTCTACTTAATTCAATACTAGCCTATTTTATTTACATGTTCATAGGCTTGTACATAATAGGTGGTTGAGTTATGTTTGTTTGGATTTGATTTGATTTATATTGTTGTTGGACATGTGATCTGGCTTTTATTTTTCCGGTTTTCCCGCCCTGGGCTGTCCAGTTGGTGGGCTGTGACATATCACCTGACATATCTTCCTTCTCCCTGGACTACGAGTAGCCAGAGGGTAGTACCGAGGTAAAATATATATATACATGTATATACACACAGACGTGTGTGCTCTCTATGATCTATTATGGGAATATAAACAAGGACACTATCACTTTTCAGTGAGCTTGTGTTAGGTAGTACAGTGTAAGGTTATGCTATATATGCAATGTCATTGCACTAGGCTAGTGGTTGCCAAATTCGTTCGGGATGCTGCCATCTTGGCACCCAGGCCACATCCCTAGCACTCCCCCCAGCCCCACCACACACATCTCTATTTTGGTGTTAGGTCTACTACAAATTGCCGTCCTGATATGACCTTAGATGTTGCTAGGACGTAAAACAACAAACAAACTACTACAAATTGGTTCCAGTGCCACCCTGCTGCCCCTTTTTTCATCACTGCCCCAGGAGGGCGGTACAACCCCCTCTGGGAACGACTGTGCTAGGTGAATGAGGTTAACTACATGTGGTCATGAGTTCGAGCCTCAACCCTGTCAAATCAACAACTTACAAAAATGATACTTGCCGCTACCTAGCATGAGGCTTGCCATTAATAAGATAGGTCTAGGACTGATTTTCTCAATATCAGGATATGACTGAGTGGGGTTTGGGGGTTATGGTGACCTGGGACGCATTCAGGGTATGCCTCCGAGTCGATGAGACAGCTCCGCGACGTCTTTTTGTCCAATTTGTGTTCAGAGTGCGCCCCCGAGTCAACTCCGAAACGTCGCACTTTTCAGGTAGGAGGCAAAAAGCGCCTCCAAAATGGGTGTGCATTTCAGCCAATCAGAGCAGTTCTTTCAATTGCAAATGGCTGCGCCCAGTGAGGCCACCATTTTTGAGGCACCCGACAGTAAAAGGCTTTCAGACTAGTGCAACGTCCCAAATTTCTCAATGCCCACTGAGAAATTGCTACCCCACTGGTCTTCCAGTGGGGTAGCACTATAAAGTTGCCATGAGTGCGCACTGTCACAATGAACAACCAAGTACATTCATCACTTCAAAATGTGAGACTTTGTTTCAGCCGATTTTTAACCAGATGTGCGTCAATAACAGGGCTGACTTCGGCCAGACTTTACTGTTACTTATGGATATCCTTTCATTTTTTCCAACATTATTCAGATGTTGCGTTCTAAATAAATCAGTGGGTTGGGTGGGGGGGGGTCTGCAATTAGCAATAAAGAACAAATAGTTTTACTTTGAAAGTTTGTTTTATTCAACGACACCTCTAGAGCACATTGATTTTTATCATCGGCTATTGGGCGTAAAAACATATGGTCATTCTGACATATTTCTTTGGAGGAAATACGCTGCGGCCACATGGGCTACTCTTTCTGATAAGCAGCAAGGGGTCTTTTATATGTACTTTCCCACAGACAGGACATACCACACCCTTTGATGAACCAGTTGTGGACCACTGGTTGGTTTTACTTTGAATGCTATCCTACTCTCTAATTTATTCTAATGTCACAGGGACAGTTTCAACCAAAGTGTCCTATAACACATTCATTTGAAATACTGGAACTTGAAAAGCTCTATAGCTTATATATAATATAGCTTATTATGGGAGGTGAGGGGAACAGGATAGACCTGCTAGCTTCAGATTGCCGTTAAAGTTGCATAGTCCGATGCTTTTGAGTTTTTGCTATTTTCTGAGATGAATATATTATACTAATCGTTATAATCTACTTTACTTTAATTTGAAGTGACTTTAAATTTAAATGGCTAAGTTTGGAGATATTTGATGTCAAAACATGCCAAAACTATTTTGGCATGCACTCCAAAACTCGGACACCATAGACTTCAGTCGTAACGGTTTTTATTAATTGACTTATTATGCCCTGCTATGCAGCAACAAATACTTATTAAGTGCACCCGTGTCTAAGTTGAATAAGTAGAATCAAATCTAGATAAGTGTTTTGATTTTGAAAATTTGATGTTTTCATCAGACTGCAACTTTAAGAAATCGAGTCTACTAGGATTTTATTGTTATTAATATATCAAATTCTCAGAGTTCAGTCCACTTTTGAACCCAAATATAATGAATGTGTACATCCGCCAATATGCTTAAAATTGCATGATCCAATGAAGTCGACTGAAATATTTACCTACATTTTGTCCTATGTTCCAACTTAGATACCGGTCCATTAAATAGAAATCTGGGGTTGTTTATAAGGAATACTTTTCTTATTGCACCATCCTTATGGATAACTACATTCATGTATCCAGAAAGCGGGGACAACAAGTGTGATAAAGTAAGTTTATCTCGTGACCTTTCATTAGTCTTGCCATAATTCCGAGAACCTACACTAGTCCCTCATGTGTGACGATTGTGAGACTAGAACTTGGGGTCAAAACTACTATTTTAAATGCTTTCATCTTAAATAGCTACAAAATTAGCCATCTGTCATCAGTTACTCCAGACTAATGAAGAGTAGGTCATAATATTCAACCTGGTATATTTATCTGAAAAAAATATGGCACAAATAATCAACCTAATTAATATATTTATCTAATATATTGACAGAAACTGAAATCCATCGGACGATGCAAATTTAAAGAATTGGCAATGTAGAAGCTATTTGAAAATATACCATAAATATTTGTCAGAATTTACATAAAATCTGGTTTGATTAATAAATCAGGGTTGGTTTTTAAAAAAAGGTTTTCCCACAGAACGACAGAAGACAGATCTCTATGTGCATATCCTTGGGCCTGGCAGCCTTAAACGATGCATGATTTTGATTATTATTTTAGTCGATCTGAGGCAGGTTTTGACCACAGTGAAAATTGTTCTAAAAACATTGTTTCTCTACTCAATGACCATAGCATGAAGATTGCACATTATAACGTTAGCTGGATTGAGTCTAAATTGAAAGGACATGCTAAACAGCATCCTCCTGTTTCATCCAGCATTTCTCGGCCGGTAGCTAACTGGCAGATCTGCCTCGTTGCTGGAAGCGAAGTCAAGCCAGCAGTGTAATGTAGTTTAGGTGAAAGTAACCGGTTTATTAGCTCAGAATACAGGGTTTATATACAGGTTGGTCCAGTCAGGGAATACTACATAGTGTCATAGTGATTAACTGTACTAAGAAGTATGTATGCAAGCATAGAAGTTAGAACATAGTTTTAACCAGTAAGCGAAACAAAGACTAATATAAATACATATTAATTTGTCTAAGCTATAAATGGAACATGCATAACACATCAACTGCATCAGTTGGTTGGTTGTCTCAGACTCTAAATCTAATGGGTGCTCAGGAATTTAGTTACTTCCGCAGCTCGGTGGCAGGGCTGCTAAACAACCTTATAGAAGAAGTTGTGGATATAACGGTTATAACCACAGGAATTTGCAAACTAATATTCTAAATACATTCGTCAAATACTTAATGGGTGGAAAATTCATTAAATCATTTAGATGAGTACTTCAAAAGTCCAATCAAGAGCTTCTAGGAGTCACCATCTTACTTCTTTTGCATTCCC
The DNA here is from genome assembly GCA_030323885.1 of Branchipolynoe longqiensis. Classification (NCBI taxonomy): domain Eukaryota; kingdom Metazoa; phylum Annelida; class Polychaeta; order Phyllodocida; family Polynoidae; genus Branchipolynoe; species Branchipolynoe longqiensis. Next base: position 42,364,334 of record CM059198.1, read on the forward strand.
TCCCAAATCCTCAATTCTACGCCAACATAGATTAACTAACAGTAACACAGTGCACTGGAACCAGGAGCTTCACCTCTTATTGATTCATACCAAAGGAGTTTTTGCTCGGATTTAACCATGGTTGTCATTCGTGGGCAAGGGTGAATATTTCATCTACCAACGATTCAGTCCTGATGTAGCTCCACATATGAACCACACCATAAGTGTATAGCAACAATTCATCGAGTTCCAACCTTTAAGATTCTTGTTCCGCAGGTATAATTTCATACAGATAAATGTAAGATGTTGTAAATATATTCCTCCCATATATTAATTGGTTTCTATTTAACCACAATAATTACATACAGCAATACTGATATATTTTCACGGAAGTGCCTCACTTTAAAACTTAATGAGCAATTAGTAAAAAGCCTTTGAGGCTTTCTTAATAATTCAATTAGGTCACCTGTACTAAAATAGGCTTAATTTTGATAAATGTTGCTTCTGTCAAGAATGTACTCAATAACATGAATAAGATGGCAATAACTACATTAAATACTAATTTAATGCTTCAAAAAGAATCTACCCATGTTCTCAATAATATGTAATCCATCATCTCACGAGGGATCGGCAAGTCTGACACGACAGTCTCGAGGTGGCAGGCAAGTGGAAGTGTCTGACGAATGGCGATGCGACAAAACTCCATTAGTGTTCGCGGTTGTGACGTCACCCGCTTTAACCACGCAAAAATGTGGTCTTCAATGAAAGCCCAGTTTTTGTAACGGTCGACTTCTATGGGGAGCGCACTGCCTGCAGCCAGCAGGTAGGGTAAAAGCTTCACATTGCCCTGGTGCATGGCAGTGTTCATCAGGCTTGAGAGGGGTATCTGGATTTTGTACAGCTCAAGGTCCTGAAGGACGTTTCTCCTTACATCCCAGTTTCTGTCTAGAAGCTTCTTTAGCCCGTCCAGGTTTGGTTGATGAGAGCCTACCACTGAATAAATAATGGAGTGACCACTGAAGCCACTGATGGTTTCGTTGTCTGCATTGTCCATCACCATGTCGATTATATCCAACCATCCTCGGTTCACAACTCGGTGCAGAATCGTCTTTCCGTACATGTCTCGTTTGTTCACATCACTCCCAGCTTTTATCAATATGCTTGCCATTTCCTGTGCAATTTCTCCAGAGCTGTGGAAGTATCCAATGTCGCAAGCTCTCAGGAGTGGCGTTACACAGTTGTGTGCATAACAACTACTCGATACTGCGTTTAGCTTTGCACCCGCAGCAATCAGTGGCTTCAAAACATTGACGTTTCTGTTCTTTCTCATATTCACACCTTCAACTGCCCAATGCAATGCAGTCTGGTCCCCGATTGGGTCCTTCGCGTCGATCTCCACCCCAGCATCTATCAGCAGCTGAACAGTATCTGCATAGCCCAGAATCGCTGCTAGCATCAGTGGGGTCACGTGACACACAAAACTTGTACATGCTATGATGTTGGGGTTTGCGCCGTGCTGAAGGAACGTCTCTACCAAAGCTGCACGCTGTAAGCAGTCGTCCACCATGACTGCTACCAATAGAGCAACTAATCCGTGGTTGCTTTGGTCAGTCCGACAGGCAGCCATCTTCACATGGCTTTTGGCATCACATTCACACTCAGGCCTGGTAAGTAAAGCTTCAACCGTTTCAACAAGCCCGAACTGTGATGCCAGCATGAGTGGTGTTTGCCCTAAGTGTATGTGTCGTGCATTGATATCAAATCCTGCATCCACTAAGACATCAATTACGGGTTTGTGGCTTCCACACTTGGCGGCAATAAGAATTGGAGGGTCGCCTTCCCTCACAATGGCTGGTTGACTTTCGACTAAAAGCTTCACTGCTACAGGAGAGTTTTCTTTTATGGCATGTGTCAGTAATAGGTGTAAATGGTCTTCTTCAGGAGCCTCCGTTGAGAGAAGAGTTGCCAATCTTCCAGAATCATGTTGAAATATAGCACGAGTTGCTTCTTTAAGCCAATCCATGACACTCCAGCCACCAGTATCACTGGCAACCAGCATCAATCATCTGGAAGAGAAAAGGTAATGTTTCTTAACACAGTAAGCTGGCTCTTAATAAACTTTGTATTTTCTTTGTTGTTGCTATTCACTTGACCAAACTAGCACAATTAATTATATGAATTATATTTGTCAAATGTGGAGTGATGGAGAGGTCTGGCATTGGTATATATATGTCTATTGAATTGTGATTGGTGTCATGTGTCCTTTTGTGTTGTGATATTGAGTGATATAATAAGAAATGTGAATACTATTGTCAATTATCAGAAACAGTACTAGACCCAGAAACAGGAACAGATCCGTGATCCGGAGTTCTATGGGCCAATCCGTACTTACCAAGGTGCTTTCAAAAGCTGGAACCGAAACATTTTTTCAGCATCATTGCCAAATTAGCTCTGGGGCTTGCTTGCAGCTTGTTTATGGTATGATATTTCGGGAGTTTTGTAATGTCAATTTAATTAGTTGTTGCTTTATCATCAAAGGTTACACGAAATCTAATCTCTAAAAGCAATAGGCTGCCATGTATGCTTTAACTGTGAGCCACCGTATCAAAATCTTGTGTCCACTCAAAGCTAGAAAAGCTAGCTTGATTTCAACTTTTAAACAGGGGCATGATCTCTTATCCAAGGTCTGGATGTTCTGACTTTTCAATCAAATATGCCCAACGAGAAGTCACGAGCTACACATCTACTGCTAGTTGACTTAATGTATTATATAAGATATCTTAAAATATCATACAACAGAATCATGATTCGATTATAATTCATTGTTTATGTGAACATGCATGGATCCCTTAAATGTTATGAAGAAAGACTAAGAGTTCATGTACAGTGCTGTGAATGACTGTGGGTGCGCAGACAAAAGCTCACAAGACAAAAGCTCACACGACAAAAGCTCATATGTATCCTTAATGAAAAAAAAGACAAAAACTCACAATAATAATTTTTTTAATTATATTCATATAAATGTCGGTATCAGGATAATGTCACTGAGTGAGATATTGGGTCATGGTGCCGGCAGCTTGATCTCCCAGTGAGGCAGCATTATAAAAGTTGCCATGAGTGCACACTGTCACAAGTCAGTACCAGCACCAACAAACAAACAAATCTTTCCAACGGTGCCAGTTATAATACGATTACATGAATTTAATTTATTTTAGTTATGTACCTAATGTGTGATTCAGAAGGTGTGAAATGAGGTGTGAGAACTGACTCTAGTAACACCTCTGATTAAAGCTTGTGAGCTTTTATCTCTTTGTTCAATATGACTTTATGAGTGTGAGCTTTGGTCTTGTGCGTTTTTGTCTTGTGAGCTTATGTCATGGAACCATGACTTTGAGTAGGCTAGATAAACGATCCACCCCTTACTGCAGTAGCCTGAGTAGGGGTGAGGAACTACCCTATATAAAAGCTGGCAAAAATGACCTACATGCTGGGTAAATGAAATGAGCAGATACATTCTTAATTTTAAAAGCAAAATATATCCTTCACAATCATCTTCATATAAAATGTACCCACTATTTCTAACTTGAGAAATATATAACAAATAATTTAAAAGTCAAATCGACAGCGTTCTGTGGTTGCCATCTTGCTTGTTTACATTCTCTGAGATTTCACCAACTCTGTGCCGATATAATTAAGTAGCCTTTTGACACGGGAACCAGGGATTCCACTTCCTGTTTCATTGACCAATTTCATATGACGTCAGCACATGTATTTAGGTCAGTGCACGCGCTGATTGGCTGCAGGACAACATCCGGTCAAACTGCAAACTCAATGGCTATGGGCAATCTTCATAGAAAAAAGGTGAAATATCTCTAAAATCACAACACCTAGAAACAAACTGATTGGAATACACATAGAAAACATGTTTACCAAAAAGATTATATTAAATTGATACCGATTTTGAATAAAAATCGACATTTTGCACTGCGTGTACCGGTAAACTCAAGGCATTGTCAATGGCAGTGAGCAATCTTCATACAGAAAAAGTTAAATATATCTAAAACCACACCACCTAGAAATAAACTGATTGGAATACACATAGAAAACATGTTTACCAACAAGATTATATTAAATTGATACGGTTAGGGTTCTGGATTTCTATTAATTTTTAATAGAACTGAGGTTTTCCACTGCGCGTACTGGTAAACTCAGTGGCAGTGTGCATTCGTTCTGTAGCCAAGATGCGCGCGCACACACGATGTTTACAAACATTGAAAGGGGTCTATACTAAAACTATTTAATCCCCTATTTAGACTACATTGTCATTCACCCCTATGGTAAGTAAAGGGTGAATCCTTTATCTATATGAGTAGGCCTATTGTTAGTGCCGACTCACTAATGCCTCGGTCACAAATGCCTTGTGGCGGCCATAAGTCACCGCATCGGCAAAACCGTGCAATGGTTGTACGTCGAACGTACGGTTGGATACGGTGGCCATATGGCCCGTATGCATGACGTGGTGTTAGCGAGCCAAAACTGGTTTTGGCAGGGATTTCTAGGTTAGCGGCAAAAACTCAGTATGCAAGGAGCGGTGTTAGCGCAAACACACCGAATGTAAGCTAACACCACATCATGCATACGGGCCATATTATGGTGACCGCACAGGTTTTGCTCACCGTTTTTCTTAAGTTGCATAGTCCGATGGCTTTGAGTTTCTGTCATTTTATGAGATCAATCAATCAATAGTTCCATCCTCTAGTCGAGGGTTGGATGCAATGGTTCTCCACTTGTCCCGATGTTGTGCTGTTCTGATAGACTGTGAATAATTCAAGCCTGTCCACTGTGAAATATTTGTAAACCATGATGTTCTTGGTCTCCCTCTCCCTCTGCTGCCATTCACCTTCCCTTCCAACAATGTACGGTATATTGAACTCTGACGAATGATGTGGCCAAAATAAATAAGTTTTTTTTTAGATAAATACATTAAATTGATCAATATATGCTACTTTACTTCAGGTTGAAGTAACTTTTAGTTTAAATAGCTAACTTTGGAGATATTTGAAGTGACAACATGCCAAATTAATTTTGGCAAGCATGCCAAAACTCTGATGCCATAGGCTTATGCAGTAACAGGTTCTATTAAATTGACTCCCCATGCCCTTCTATGTGACAACAAATTCTTAACAACTGTACCAGTATCTAAGATAAATATGTAGAATCAAATCTAAGTAAGTGTTTTGGTTTTGAAAATTTGATGCTTCATCGGACTATGCAACTTTAAGTTGAAGTTATTTTAACTTCGGAAATTTCAAGGCTGCAAGGATGCCGATTTTTATCTTCATTATGATTTAGCATTTTAAATATCATAAGTATAATATTTAATATATTAACTATTCACAAAAGTAGGTCAGTAAAAAAGAGTTGTCAATGTGGAAACAATGGATCAAGTCGAACAGGATTGGGTGGTGACCATACGATTTGTGAATAGATAAACTGCAGACCACAATACCGTAACATTTGCATAACCCGCAAGACACACCACACCGCACACTGCAGCACCATACGGCGACCACACCATTTGTGACTTAGCCTACTTAGGCATTAGCAGTATTACTTTGATTTTCCCTCCCTGGCCTCAGTCTCAGAGTGGGAGTCTGAGCCACTGAAGGAATCAAAAGCTGCGTTTACATGGGCGAGTTAAAACGCCTTAGGTAGAACCACCCAGATAGCACACAGCCGTCGGGCCGACGTCGACTATTGGTCGCACCGTCGCGATCGACTTTCCACCGTCGGGCCGCCGGTGGATTTCCGCCGTTGGGAATCAATCCCTTTCCACTTTTGAGCCACCGTCGGGCCACCATCGGCCCGACGGTGGTGGGCCGCCGCAGGTTTGCATTCATTTTCCACACTTGGTCCACCGTCGAGCCACCGTCGGGCCGACGGTAGTGTTCCGCCGTTGGGAATCAATCCCTTTCCACTTTTGAGCCACCGTCGAGCCACCGTCAGCCCGACGGTGGTGGGCCGCCGCAGGTTTGCATTCATTTTCCACATCTGGTCCACCGTCGAGCCACCGTCGAGCCGACGGTGGTGGGCCGCCGCAGGTTTGCATTCATTTTCCACACTTGGTCCACCATCGAGCCACCGTCGAGCCGACGGTGGTGGGCCGCGCATGCGCAGTTCTTTAAATTTGGATTCCGGCTCGAGTCGCCAGCGGAACACATGCGATCGTTGATCAGTGTTCTTTTTCTACCAATAACTCCAGAAATACCAGGAATTTTAAGGAATTATTTAACAGGTATGTTTATTAATATGTTTAGATTATTGTGTAAAAGTTTTGTAATTTATTACGAAGTATTAATGGAATTATTCGTATTAATACGATTTGAATTTTCCGATACGGTTTGTTTACTTCGAATCGCCACCGGAACACGTGCGATCGTTGAGCAGTGTTCTTTTTCTACAAATAACTCCAAAAATCGGAGGAATTTTAAGGAATTATTTAACAGGTTTGTTTATTAATATGTGTAGATTATTTTGTAAAAGTTTTGTAATTTATTAGGATGTATTAATGGAATTATTCGTGTTAATGCGATTTGAATTACCATGTACGGAAGGTTGACCAAGGTTTTTTCCGAGAAGACACTGTCACTATAGTGTCAATACGTACAGACTATATTAAATTTATAAGGTTAGGGTTCTCGATTTCTATTAATTTTGAATAAAACTAATATTTTTACACCTGTTCGTATTGACACTAGAGTGACAGTGTCTTCTCGTCGGCGGTTTCCGCCGTCGAGTCGACGGCGGCATCCACCGTCGACTCGACGGCGGCATCCACCGTCGAGTCGACGGCGGAAGGTTGGACAAAACAACGTCGGCCCGACGGCGTTTGTCGCCGTCGGCTCATCGGCGGTTTCCGCCGTCACCCCGACGGCGGCAGCCGCCGTCGCCCCGACGGCGGGAGGTTGGACAAAACAACGTCGGCCCGACGGCGGTTTCCACCGTCGGGCCGCCAGAGCGGCCGCCGTTGGGCCGACGGCTGTGTGCTGTCTGGGCAGTTGCCTAGATCGGTTTACATTTGCCCGTGTAAACACGCCGCTGAAGCGTTTTAGGGCTGAAACGTTTCACCTGGAACGTTTCACGTATACCACCTCGGGAGGTGGTTTACAGGAACCGTTTTAGATAAAACGTTTTGTAAATGGTCGTGTAAATGGTAGCATGATACTTGAGGCATTTTACTGACGTCACACGCATGCACACACGACCGAATCATTTGTTTTCTTCCGGTTACCCGCATTCGCGTAAGCAATCTGATCTTTTCGACGACTCGAAGCGTTTTTCAACGGTGAAGCGCATGCGCAGATAGAAGACTTCCGCCTTGAAACGGTTTAAGTACTGCCCATGTAGACGCGACACACTTTCAATCTCAGTCCATGTAAACGTGCCACTAAAAGGCTTCAGGTAAATTAAAACGCTTTACCTAGATCGTTTTACTTTTTTCCCGTGTAAAGCAACAGTCAACACTGCTTTGTTTACTTAGGATTCAGAATCCGACCCACCCTCAGTTCAGCACCCTCTTATTACTAGTTGTAGACAAATGACTAGCGAATATGGTCATATCACCACGCAACACAGTGTCATTAACTCAAAATTAGACTATCATGACTCCATCTGCGTGGGCAGTGCTGAGTATTGGGATAAACTGTTTACTTACATGGAGCATGGTAGCTTTACGTGCTTGTTATGCCGCTCCCCACAAGAGGGCGCCTGTGCGTGTGAGTGAAGCGCCAATTTGGTTGATTTGTGGAAGTTTACATCTCTGAATTTAAACCTGACGAAATTTTAAAATCCTACGTGTACCCTACACGAACATGGTGTCACTAACGTTAAAGACAACAGTGGTGGACGAGTTGTGGCATCACTTGGATGTTGTCCACCATATTGTCATTCTCTAATTAGTTCACCATGTTCAACTCTACGCCACCACCGGGATTTGGCACACTGGTACCAAAGTCTCTTCTTTCCCGACTGCCACACAGAGTCCTAGCCCCTGGTGTCAAATGGTTGAATTACAGGACCTTCGGGTGTTGTTGGCAAAACAAAGCAGACATGTGTTGTTTTAAATAGAAACCAATGGAGAAATATTGATCATTATTCAAACATGCAAAACTGAAATGTAGATCTACTGAATGTCAGCTTGCCGTGTTTTTATCAGTCTGTCCAAAGTTTCCATAATTAAATTGATCATCGTTTCGAAGCTATATGATATCAATCAATCAATAGTTCCATCCTCTAGTCGAGGGTTGGATGCAATGGTTCTCCACTTGTCCCGATGTTGTGCTGTTCTGATAGACTGTGAATAATCCAAGCCTGTCCACTGTGAAATATTTGTAAACCATGATGTTCTTGGTCTCCCTCTCCCTCTGCTGCCATTCACCTTCCCTTCCAACAATGTACGGTATATTGAACTCTGACGAATGATGTGGCCAAAATAAATAAGTTTCTTTGTCTGTATAGTGGCAAACAAGCTTTTCTTATTTTTAATTTTTCTGAGATCTTGTTTGTCCATGATATTTTCATCATCCTTCGATAAGTCCACATCTCAAATGCTGCTAAACGTTTGTACATTTTCTTAGAGATTGTCCATGTCTCTGCCCCATACATTAGAGTAGACCACACATAACACTGAAGAATATGCTTCCTTGTTTGTATTAATATCTTACTTGATGTTAACACTCTATACATTTTGGAGAATGTTGTTCGGGCTATTGTTATCCTTCTTTTAATTTCTTCCTCACATTTCCCATCATTTGTAATCTTTTGTCCGAGATATATGAATTCGGATACTTGTTCTATGTTTGTGCCATCTATGGTTATATTGACATTTGGTTTATCTGTCTTTTTACTTATAACCATTGTTTTGGTCTTCCTGGCATTCATCTTCATGTTGAATAGTATTCCAGCTTTATTGATTCTATTCACTATATCTTGTAGGTTTTTCTCACTGTCTGCTAGTATTACACTGTCATCGGCATATCTAAGATTGTTGACGTTCATGCCACCTATTGTCACTCCCTTGCAATCTTCAATGTGTCTGAAAATCATCTCTGTGTACAGGTTAAATAGACATGGGTGACAATACACACCCCTGTCGAACTCCTCGTTTAATCATAACTTCATCCGATAGGCCTTGCTCCATTTTTATAAATGCACGTTGTGTCCAGTATAAGTTCACAATTAGTTTAATGTCTTTGCCATTGACACCAATATCTTGTAAACATTTGATTAACAGTTCATGATTGACTCGGTCGAAGGCCTTCTCATAGTCAATAAAGCAGGCATAAACATCCTGGTTCACTTCACAATAACGTTGACAAATCATTCTCATATTGAAAATCCCTTCACGTGTACCTCTTCCAGATATAAACCCACTTTGTACGTTACTGATTTGTTCTTCAATTTTCTGTCAGTTTCTCAGTAAAATTATTTTCAGGATCATCTTCAACATATGACTCATCAGGCTTAGTGTTCTGTACTCAGTACACAATGTTGGTTTTAGCTTCTTTGGGAGTCGTACAAATATGGATTCATTCATATTCAATGGTATAAATCCAGTCTCATATATGTCAGTTACTAGCTTATGAATGATTTGAATCCCCACTTCATCTAGTCCTTTTATCATTTCTGATGTTATCTGGTCACTTCCAGGAGCCTTACCTGCCTTTAGATCATTGATAGCCTTCTCAACCTCTGATACTAATATAATATTCCCATCTTCTTTCTCAATTGTGGGTGGGTTCCCTCTGTCATCATTGTATAGTTTGTTTACATATTCTTCCCATCTGGACTTTATTTCATCTTCTTCAAAGAGCATTTTGCCGTCTTTGATCTTGATACATTTACTGCTTCTCTGTCTTGATACATTTACTGCTTCTCTGTATATGATATATCGACAATATTTCAATGTCACTAATTTTCTTCAAAATCATCAACTAGGACCTTTAGCAATGTTCTGGTGCAATATCAAAATCACATTTCAATTTCACCTATTCGGTGCAGAATAGTTCATTTTTCATGGTCATCGTTTTGAACCTATATCGACAATATTTCAATGCCACTCATTGCTCTCGGGCACAGAAGACGTGGAAGCTGAGTTTGGGAAGACATGGCTTTTATTCGGGTGCCTCCGCCCCATCATCAATTATGTTGGTATGAGAGCAGCAACGACCTACATAAGGTCATGTTATATGATCAGTTTATGGGATGAGATGTAACATGCAGCACATATGATGATATAACATAGCAATAAGAAGTGATTATATGAGAAGATAACTTTTGACAAGCAGAGCGAATAAAATTGGTGATGAGAGAAGTAAATGAACAATATAGTTATGATTTCTTGAATATCATACCAATTTGATAGTTGAATTGCTTGTGTGTCAATCGTGTGGTAGATAACAACTCAAATGTCAAATGTCTTTGAATGGTAATTTGATGCTGAGTCAATTGAGAGGATCCAAAGAAGGGCAACAAAGCTTGTACATGGATTCGATGCAATACCCTATGAACAACGTATGCGTCGTTTGAAGATCCCAAGCATGTACTACAGATGGGCACGGGGGGATATGATTGAAGTATTCAAATATCTCCATGGTATCTACAAGACAGGCGGCCCCCTTATCAGAGACTCCAACACCAGGACCAGAGGGCACTCCCTGAAGCTGAGGAAGCGGTACTCCAGACTGGACCTGCGACACAACTTTTTCGGCTTTAAGGTGGTTGACGTGTGGAATGACCTGCCAGAGAGTGTCGTAGCAGCAGAGTCGGTGAACTGTTTCAAGTCCCGACTGGATGCATACTGGTCAAGCATTACATATATCTTGGAGCCAGTGACAGTTGCTACGATCGACCACATCTGAAGAACTGTCTCCATTTCTATTAATTAAGAGCGGCTAACAGGTCCAAGGCCTATTATAGCTGTATCCTATTGATTGATTGATTGATAAATGTTGTTTGGTTTGTTGTTTTGTGTTTTGATTGGCTCGGCCAATCAGTCTGCCAAGCCATATTAGTTGTGTGTTGCCTTGATGAGTGCTTTGTTTACTTTATTGGAGTCCCTAGTATTTATATAAATTTTGTTGGCATTTGAGGCCCAGCGTCCGAATCACTGGACTTCTAGCTCGGAGCTGCCTGATGAGAATGCGACGGTGGCTGCCGCCTTCCTTATGGCATGTAGAGTGTATGGGGCTTGTACTCCAGTAGCCAGCTGGGCGGTGCGCCATTCTCTAGCGATGTAGGGGATGGCCATTGTTGCACCGTCGGCGGGGAAGGTGAGTAGTGGCTGTTTCTGGGTTGTGGTTGGTGCCTCGAGTAGCATGTGGTGGTATGCTTGCACGGGGAAGAAGTCTGGGTCAGGGGATGGGGGCGAGCCACCTGTCGCGTGATTGGTGTGTCGTTTGCATATTCTTCGCCCACTTTTGGTGGATGTGGAGCTTCCCCTGCCTGATGTCGACGTCGTCCCGGGTTGTGTGCCAGGTGGGGTCGAAAGTGGCGGCTGATCGTGGGGCCACCTCCGACTGCCGTGCCCCTGTAAAGGACATTATGAGGATGGCCGTGGCCACCACTCTGCCCTGTGGGTCCTTTTTTAGTTGTCGCACTGCCGCTTTTATGACTGGTATCTGGGCGGCTTGGGCAGGCCTCGGCGTGTGTGACTTTGACCGTCTCAGTGCATCGAGGGCCAGTCGCACCGTTATGTGGTCGAGTGGCTGGGTGGAGGCCTCCTGGATGCGGAGGTACATCCTTAGGTGTGATGCGGAGTTGGCGACGGGGGATGGGCACTGTCGGCCCACTAGCTCCTCAAAATCATCAACTAGGACCATTGGCAATATTTTGGAGCAATATCAAAATCATATTTAAATTTCACCTATTCGGTGCAGAATCATTCGTTTGTCATGGTCATCATTTCGAAGCTATATCGACAATATTTCAATTTCACTAATTTTCTTCAAAATCATCAACTAGGACCTTTAGCAATGTTCTGGTGCAATATCAAAATCATATTTCAATTTCACCTAATCGGTGCAGAATCGTTCCTTTTTCATGATCATCGTTTCGAAGCTATATCGAAAATATTTCAATGTCACTAATTTTCTTCAAAATCATCAACTAGGACCTTTAGCAATGTTCTGGTGCAATATCAAAATCATATTTCAATTTCACCTAATCGGTGCAGTATCATTCCTTTTTCATGATCATCGTTTCGAAGCTATATCGAAAATATTTTCAATGTCACTAATTTTCTTCAAAATCATCAACTAGGACCTTTAGCAATGTTCTGGTGCAATATCAAAATCATATTTCAATTTCACCTACTCGGTGCAGAATCGTTTGTTTGTCATGGTCATCATTTCGAGGCTATATCGACAATATTTCAATGTCACTAATTTTCTTCAAAATCATCAACTAGGACCGTTAGCAATGTTCTGGTGCAATATCAAAATCATATTTCAATTTCACCTATTCGGTGCAGAATCATTCCTTTTTCATGGTCATCGTCTCGAAGCTATATCGACAATATATAAATGTCACTAATTTTCAAAATCATCAACTAGGACCTTTAGCATTGTTCTGGTGCACTATCAAAATCATATTTCAATTTCACCTATTCGGTGCAGAATCGTTCTTTTTTTCATGGTCATCGTTTCGAAGCTATATCGACAATATTTCAATGTCACTAATTTTCTTTAAAATCATCAACTAGGACCTTTAGGGATGTTCAGGTACAATATCAAAATCACATTTCAATTTCACCTATTCGGTGCAAAATCGTCAGTTTGTCATGGTCATCGTTTCGAGGCTATATCGACAATATTTCAATGTCACTAATTTTCTTCAAAATTATCAACGAGGACCTATAGCAATATTCTGGGGCAATATCAAAATCATATTTCAATTTCACTTATTCGGTGCAGAATAGTTCGTTTTTCATGGTCATCGTTTCGAAGCTATATCGACAATATTTCAATGTCACTAATTTTCTTCAAAATCATCAACTAGGACCTTTAGCAATGTTCTGGTGCCATATCAAAATCATATTTCAATTTCACCTATTCGTTGCAGAATTGTTCGTTTTTTCATGGTCATCGTTTCGAGGCTATATCGACAATATTTCAATGTCACTAATTTTCTTCAAAATCATCAACTAGGACTGTTAGCAATGTTCTGGTGCAATATCAAAATCATATTTCAATTTCACCTATTTGGTGCAGAATCGTTCGTTTGTCATGGTGATCGTTTCGAGGCTATAATTCGCTCCACTCGGTTGATAGAGGAGAGAGACAGACATGGATTTAAATAGTAATTTAATAAAAACAAGTCGGGACCTCAGACGGTCTTATTAGGTAATGCATCAGTAGGCGACCAGGGCCAAATGTCAGGCGGGGACTGGACTGCGCGGCCAGTGGGCGAATCATGAACCAAGGGTTGATCAGAGACAGGTCAGAGATCAGCGCTCACCCCCCCAGTATGTGGGTGGGAGGGTGGGGAAAGCGAAGTACACAGCAGGAGCGGTGAGTGAAAAGTAATTCAGGTTCGGACAGTGGTCCACGAAGAAAGCTAAAAATAGACCAACCTCGTGAGCAAATTACCCATGTTAGCCTCGGGCCAACATGCACAATTCGCTCCACTCGGTTGATAGAGGAGAGAGACAGACATGGATTTAAATAGTAATTTAATAAAAACAAGTCGGGACCTCAGACGGTCTTATCAGGTAATGCATCAGTAGGCGACCAGGGCCAAATGTCAGGCGGGGACTGGACTGCGCGGCCAGTGGGCGAATCATGAACCAAGGGTTGATCAGAGACAGGTCAGAGATCAGCGCTCACCCAACATATGAGCGAGCGCTGATGGGGCATCCTTAACTTCTACATGGGCGAGGTATGCGTGAAGAGACCGGCTCTTCCATGTGCCAGCTGTCATCAACGCTGGTAGAGGGAGTCCAGCAGTGGCGCACGCTTGGGCCGCTCCTCTACGTAGACTATGGAGGGTGAACCGCCTACTTGATGATGCGGGCGAGCTGATCGCTTGTCGGAGAGTCTTCGTCAGGAGCCGGGCAGTGAGTGGTCGGTAGGTTGGCAGTAGGAAAGCATGGTCATCAGGGCCAGGTGTCACAGTTTTCAAGTATCTGATCCACGCCAGTACTGGGCAGCATGGAGAGTTAGGTAATGGAGGAAGGAGGAAACGGACTGGGCAGAGGGCAGCTGGTCGGGTTTTAGTTGAAGTCACGAGGACTTGCAGACCGGACGGAGTGAGGCTAATCTGCTTGAACTTAATAACATGAGGATTGGTGCGTGAGGAGACTACAAAATTACTCTGTCTAAGAAGACACAGGAAACCGATTAATAATGCCGCAATACAGGCAGCTGGTGGGCGGGTTCTGGCTAGTAGGGAGGAAATAATCTTCCGTAGGATAACTGGTGTAACTGGAGGGACTTGTGAGACAACATGTTTCGACGCCCTCAGAATAGCGCGTTTCATCACGAGTAACTCATAGGCGTTAAATGCCGAGTGATCTCCAAGGGATGCAGAAACCCAGATTTTTACCGAGCTATAGTAATTCAGCACGGCGCCGGGTGAGATTAGGAGTGAGGCAAGATGGAGGAGAAAGGACAGGAGATCATAAACCTGAGGTTCAAGGGGAGGAAACGAGTGGGCAGCTGAGAACTCTAGATACCGCCTAATGTGAGCACCCTTGTTCTGCCATGTGCGATGAGCCAGACCCGCGTGGTACATCTTAATCAGACGTCGGTGATGATTCATCGTGTATCCTGGAAGATATAGGCAAACAACGTACTATCTTCCAGGATACGACAGAGTTACACATTCAGAGAGCGAAATCTAACAATGATGTTACAAAACGCACTGAAATCTCTTCGAGTTTAAGTGAATTACAGAGGTTAACTGCTTTCGCCTTAAGGGCGTTATCGGAAAATGATCTACTAAGTGCGTCGGCAAGTATTAATTCAACACCAGGCTTGTAATTTATCTCGAGCTCACAATTGTTCCTAGCTGCGAGGAGCCACAGCTGACGTGCGCATGCGCAGAGAATCGGGTCCCTCCCCCTGCCTGACGAGAGGACCTGTTGTGAGGCCTGGTTATCTGTGTTGATTACTACAATTACGTTCTCAGGGTGTGGTGGAATGAGAGAGGTAACTGCCTGTACCAGATTGAATGCTTCACAATGTGCTATCGTGGTCAGAATTTCCAAGACCTCTTGTGGGAACTGTTCTGCATAGAAATTCGTAGAAGAAAAAGCCCCTCCTGCCTTCAAGGTTGCATCGCATTCGATTACCCATTTCTTCCGTGGCTGAGCCGGGATCAAAACTATCGAGTTAAATGAAGCCGCAAATTTCTGAAACCACTCAAGATCTTTTAATAGATCAGCATCAAACGGAAAGGAACCCTTTGGCGGCATTGCTCGTAAGGCCGCCAGAATTCTGTTCGTGAATCGAGATGCAGGCTTTATGCATTTTGCTAAGTGGTTTACTTTCCCCGCTATGCTTTGAACCTGCTTCCTCGTTGCCCTCGTCTTAGACTGCCAAAGGACACATTCATCTAGGATTTCAGTCAGTTTCCGCTCTGGTAGAGAGACCGTCATCGCGACTGTGTCTATTTTAAAACCAAGCCAAATCAATGACTGACATGGGGAAAAACATTTCTCTACCGCTAGATCTAACCCAAGGAGGGTTGCAAGTGTATGCAATCTATTGTACGCTTCTGAAGCACGCTCAAAGGAGGACTCAAGACCCACAAAATCATCCAAGTAACAGAGCGAGAAAAAACCCTCTCTGCGCAGGAGCCAAACTATCGCCCTGGTAGTCCTCGCACAAGCCAAGGCCGATGTACGACACCCGAATGGAGGTGCAATATCAACAAAGTACTTGTTATTAAGCCGGACCCCTAGAAGAGGCGCCGCGAGTGGGCAGACTCTCAGCTGACGATAAGCTCTGGCCAAGTCAGCCGACCACAACCAAGCTTCCGGCCCTAGACGGGTAAGCCTATCTGTCAAGGTGTTTACAGAGGGTAGTGTAAAATTAAAGGGCTTCCCTAGATAAAAACCCTTCTTTATGCCTGCATTTACCCCTTTTCCCGGAGGAAAGCTCAGATCGATGATAACCCGCCTTGATTTCGAATCTTTTTTAGGGCGAGTCATCATCGGACTCGTCTGGAACCACGGCTCAAACGGCGGCTCTACAAAAGGTCCTAGCATTGCCCCTAACCTGACCTCTTTCTGTATGAACCCGCAGATATGTTCATCTAACTCCGCTGCCGGGGAATGATTCGAAGCAGTCGGAACCGGGCATACAGAAGCTGTATAATCTAGGGGCCACCCGAAATCTAGATGATCGACCAATGCATTATCAGGGAAATCTAACAGTAACGCTCTCCACATGGGAATCACTAGGCCTGAGGGCACATGTAATCTTGCTTCTAGGAAATTTGGAAGTGCGGTCGCCCTGACCGCATCATAAATCGAAAGATAATTATGGAAATCATCCCATGCAACTGTTCGAGCGAAAGGCCAGAACGAAGCCAAAGTCTTCGTAAACAGTATTGGAGAAGGCGGGGGAACCATCACCCGGTCACATGACTCATTCGCCAGTGACAGTACATCAACAACCGGTATATGAAACCAATCAAATATAACATCTGGTAACGACAAGTCTGTATCAGTACAAGGCAACAAGGACTGAATAATGTTCGGGTGAGATATACTAACAGGTTGTAGAGGATGGGTTTCTGGAGATGTTGGGGAACAGGAAGGAATGTGATCAGAGGTGATTGTTGTTGGCTTGCCGGAAGTGGGCGGGGCAGGAACCGACTGGGTGGGTTCACAATGGCTCTCAGTGAGAGGTGTTAATGCACATGTAATTACCGAGCACCCCTGTTCAGTCCGGCCTACCGGGGGCACTTCAGGCAACTGACCCAGTGCAGCAGGGACCAGCTGGGCTGGTGGCACGGACTCGGAAGACATGGAATGTTGTTTTGAGGGCGGGACCGTTCCACTCACAGCCGGTGTCATTATACCAACCTCACTATGGGGCACAATAGAAGGTACGACATGTATATCGGAGACCAAAACAGGAGCCGTCTTAGCCATGACAGTTACATATGGGGACATGGCCCTGGAACTTACTTCTTGCTGCGGTTGTCCCGCCTCGGCCGTCTTTTTATCTGTTGCCTTCCTCTTTTTCAAGCAATCCTGCTCTTTATGTGGGTGGGACCTCCTATACCGGTACGCACAGAACGCACAGATATGCGACATGCGGTCCGGCATCGTGCCATGTGACTCGGTAAACCCGCACGGGCGACCCCAGTTCCAATTAAAACACGCCTTGCCTTCCAACTCCTTATTGTATTCATCTCGTGTATTAATGGGCTGAGAGGGCTGGGCCTGTGGGGGGACCGAAACCGTTGCGGCCGGACGTGACTCGACCGAGGAATACACCGGCCTAGCGGCTGCCAGCCTATTCGCCTCCGCACAGACGTCCCTCTGTATCCCGGAGATAGCAGCATAGTCCAACCACCCATGCCTGGGTCTCCCGTCCTCCACCATTTGGAACACCCGTTCCGACCAACGTCGGCATGTAGGCCAGTCCCAAACTATGGCCATATTAGTAAGTTCAAGTTCATGTTTCAACAATGGCGGCCACCATTCGTCAGGAAAGTCAGGGTGCGCTGCTAGCTGCCTAATGGCCGAGAAATATTCCGCCCAGGTTGCCTCCCCGAACTAAATTTTTCTGAACCGGTCTCCTCGTGTAATGAAAGAATGAGGGAGCAGAGCCCTACCTTTCAGCTTCTTGAGACCTGGTGTTACTTCGGCTATACCGACCACACATGGCGACTGCACACGAACCGGTCTGGGAGGCGGCGGTGGAGACGGAGACAGCAGCGGTGCAGGGGTGCGGGAGAGCCGAGGTTGACGTGGGCGCGGAGTAGAATGGAGCGGCGTCACGGGTGACAGCCGAGGTGGAGAAGGGGAAGCACGCCGGTGGGAATGGCGCTGTGAGGGAAACGGGCGTGGCAGGGAAGCAGAGCCCGAAGCCGCCGGCGTTCTCGTGCCCGCCGGGGTCTTGGACTGGAGAGCCGAACTCAACCTCCTGTTCTCCCTTGTCAGCCGCTTAATTATATCTGACTCCGACTCAGTATGAGAAGAGGACGACGGGGTCCTTCGCTGCTGTGCCTTTGGAGAGGAGGGGGACTCCTCAGAATCACTATTTCTCTCAGGGTCACACGATGACCGGACTTGTCTATAGGGTTGGTGTCTCTGCGCCAACGGAGGACGGCCTCTTCTTTTCCGTATTGGTGGCATACCTTCAGTATAGCAGTAGCAGGCCGAAAGCGAAGTACACAGCAGGAGCGGTGAGTGAAAAGTAATTCAGGTTCGGACAGTGGTCCACGAAGAAAGCTAAAAATAGACCAACCTCGTGAGCAAATCACCCATGTTAGCCTCGGGCCAACATGCACAATGACAATATTTCAATGTCACTAATTTTCTTCAAAATCATCAAATAGGACCTTTAGCAATGTTCTGGTGCAATATCAAAATCATATTTCAATTTCACCTATTCAGTGCAGAATCGTTCGTTCAATGTCACTAATTTCCTGGCCGCCGGCACACAGGTACTTTTGTGGGCGAGGCGGACCAAGAGCCTCTGGAGGGCCTTCCTCGTGAGGGTCGGCCGTGCGAGCCAGCGCTCGCAGTCGGCGATGACATCCTCAAGTTTCTGGTCGGGAATGCGGAGGACCAGAGCCTCCGAGTTGAGCTCTATCCCCAGCCAGACCAGCCTCATGGTTGGGGGGGGGGAAGCACTTGTCGGGGGGCAAGGGCCAGCTCGAGCGTGGCACAGATCTCACGGAGGGCATCGAAGGCGCGCATCACGTCCAGGAAGAACGCCTCGCAGCCGATGAAGTCGACCACATAGACGAGGCTGAAGAACCCACGCTGCTGAAGTATCCAGGACACCGCCGCGGTGACGCTGACGCAGGCCGCGCCCGATGTGCGGCAGCCGAAGGGCAGTGCGATGTCCAGGTACAGGCGGCCGTCGACGGTGATGCAAAAGAGCGGGCTCGACAGGGGTCCGTTCGAAGCTGTCGGTAGGCCTGGGACACGTCCACAGACCAGCAGAATGTGCCTCTGCCTTCGAGCGACATGCGACGGCCCATGTCGGAGGCCGCCTTGTAGACGTGGGGGCGCCCCAGGTACTCTCTTCTATGGGTACCCGAGTTGACGCTACGGCCCGGGGGGGTAGTTGAATTCCACGATAATTCTACGCTTCCTTGGGTGGACTTGGGGCGTGTCATTATGGGGCTACACTGCGCCCACGGGGTGAAGGGGGGCACCGCGAAGGGGCCCAAGAGGGCACCTTTACGGTGATCCTCCTCCGCATATGCTGTAATGTGGTGGGCGTAGTCGGGGTCTTCCCGGTGGGGGCCCGGCCACCGTGTAGTTCGCCGGGAACCCAAACTCGAGATGGTCTGCCAGGAGGGCATTGTGGTACCCTTGGAGCACCTCGCCCCACCCGGGGATGCTGAGGTAGGAGGTGACCGGGACTCGGGCAGCCAAGTAGTTCGGAAGAGCCGAGTTCCGGGCGGCGGTGTAAGCCGCCGCATATTCGGGGTAGCCCTCCCCCGAGAGGACTGGCCAGAATCCGTTGAGGGTGTCCCTATGCTCGACCGAGGACGGCCCTCACTCAGGGGCGGCCGTCATCGAGTCCTGCAGGGTGTTGTCGATGACCTGCTCGACCGCGTCGAGGCCGCCGGGGGCGCCCAGCTGCACCACCGCGGTCACGTCACACAGCACACAACGGGCCTCGCCACCTTCGGTGTTGAGGAGTTGCGCCTGGCGCGGGCGTGCTCGGCGAAGCTGCTGTAAGTGGGCGCATGTGGGGAGGGGGCGGGGCCTCCACGATCAATGTTTTTGTTTTCTATCCGAGTGGCCCGTTATCCGCCCACCAGCGGAGCCTTTTTTCATCCCTGGAATCAACGGAATACCTTAGGACCAGGGGAAGTTCAAGTCCAGGCGAGGTACCAAATGCTCCTTATGCAACAGGGAGTACCCATCGAGCCATGAACCTGAGCTATCAAACTCTTTAATGAGGTAAATGCGGAACAGTTTGAGCTCATAAGGCAGTTAATGGAGACATGCACTTGTCTGCGTGGAGAATTTTGGACATTGCAAAGCCATATGGCCCTTGATAAATGGATATTACATATATTGTAAAACAATTATTCCTTCCCTTTTTTAACATTTCCTTATCAAGAAATACCTCTTCTCTTTAGGCTTTCAAATCAAGTAGTTTTATTATTAATGAAAAGTTTTTTTGAATAAAGAAGTGCTAAAACTAGTAGGCCAACCATTAGCGCAGAACCAGAGGACCTCTAACGTTTGCTTGAGACCTAAAGGTAATGGTAGCTTTAGGTTCATATTAGACCTAACTATATAGAATAAATTTATCAAGTCCTAGATTTGCTTTATCCAAGTGCATGGATGACTAGGGTTGATTTTTTTCGTGTATATTACACAATATCAGTCATTGAATAACATGGTCTTTCCCCAGGTTTTAGAATATTTACTCAATTATTAAATATTTGGTAAAATGGCAGAGAAGGGCCTGTCTGATTCCCTTATATTTCATTCTAGCTTCTATTGAACAGAAGCGAACTATCGCAGTAGCTGATCTCTAATTGTTCTTGTCTATACATTTCTTTAGAAGTTATGAAAATTCCGAACTCCTCCCCAAAAATAAAAAATGATTTTATTAGTAATTAGATGTAGAGGAATAAAAGCATATCATATGGAAAGCACATTTGATCAATCTGGATCAACCATTCCGTTTCTTTTTCTGGTTTTCCCTTTTATTTATTGTAGCTTTCCGGGGAATATAATGGCAGAGAAGAATGCCATGACTAGACTCATGAACAGGTTGAACATACAGGAAGTGGCAGGGAATAATGAAACTGTCAGCCAACCAAAATCTCATCGTTATAATAAGCAGAAAAAAAAGCCATCCTCAGCGCTCAGTAAATTCACAAATTTATATTTGATTTAATACAAACAAACAAAACAATAATTTGAAATCTGAGTAGTATCGTTTTGGGATAGCACAAAAGAAAGCATCGCCTGCTTCAGGGTATTCACAATAATGTATTACATAAAATTCTATTTTGAAACCGGGTTTACATATTCTTTTGATTTATGAAAATCGCACTTGTATTAATTAACATTGCAAGAACATAATATATTATAATTAAATATTAAAGTGTTGACTATCACGTAAATAAACTAGTTAGACATTTCCATATAAATAAGTACACCTTAGCGCTCTCTACATCTATGACCCTGTTATAACCGTCAGTCATAATGTCATCAATGACGTCACGTCGGAGAGGTTGCTTATGCAAATAGCGTTCAACCACTCCTTGTAGTCCAGAATTGTTTACCACTGAGCCTGTCAGGGAGACACGAGACAAAACACCCTTTTCGACTAGAAGCGCAATGTCCAAGTTTCTGGAAATAAGTAAAAGGTATTTTCATGTTTCAGTAAATTAACAAACATTTTACAATTTATATATGCCACTGAGTACGCTGTCACTAAAGATTTTGAGAATGCATTATCGTCCAAGTTTCTAAAAACGATCTTAAAGCTGCATAGTCCGATGAAGTATCAACTTTTCAAAACCAAAACCAAAACAATTATCTAGATTTGATTTTAATTTTCTAATTTAGATACTGGTACACTTATTAGAGATTTGTCACCACATAGAAGGAAATGCCGAGTTAATTTAATCGAACCTTTTACTACAGAAGCCTATGATACCAGAGTTTTTGCATGCTTGTCGAAATTAATAATTTGTGCATGGTTTCACTTAAGCTCAAAAGTTAGCCATTAAAAAAGGTTACTTGAAACTAAAGTAATGTAGATTTTCACAATCAACCTAATATATTTATCTCAGGAAATGACAAACTCAAAACTGTCGGACTATGCAACTTTAAGTTACCGATCAATTGACAAATATTGGATATTGTTGTCAGATAGCCACTAATTATTCTGTAATCATGAATCGCGTCCTTCCTATTGCTCATATACAAACATACAGAGTCCACCAACATTTCTCAAATACGACACAAATAGCCACAATTCTCCTCTCCGATAACTGCTCTGACAAACAGCTTTTGGCTTCTAACTTACAGGAAATAGTTTTTTTTTTTTATAAAAGCACACCAGCTAGGCTACTCGATATTGCTAAATAAATAAGCGACATATAAGCTAAAAACAGTTATAAATGCTCTCTTTCATTCTTACCTATGTGTAGGGCCACTGAGGTCCAGAAAGGTTCTTTGTATGGTAAACTTTGGGGTTCGACTGTACACCCATGTCCATCCTCGTAGCTTCTCGCGAGCTTCCCCAACCCCGGGGAATGCCAGCTCAGCTCCAGCGTCGATGTATTCAACCGAGCCCTGCCACGGAAACAATCCATTTAATGGAAACTAAAGCAAATAAACTGTATCCCGCACCATGGAAAAATAATTCATGATTTTGTCTATTATTCGTTTTATTTTTGGGGGGAAGGGACAGTTGTTGGTGCAATTTAAAAAAAGTTGTATTTCCATTGTCAATGGTTTGTAAAAAAATAATATAATCCACATGCAGATATTAACCTAACTTCTAATTTTAATTAATTCTGGGTAATAAGAATTAAAATGTGTCTATCTCTCTACATTTATGACATACCTTGACCACGTTCCAAATCTGGAGGGAAAAAAGCCCACCGCAAACAAAATTAAAATTCATTCCCTCAAAAAAATATTCCAAGTGATTTCCTTTCAAATCAAAAAAATCAACAACATAAAATAATCGGTGAACCGCCATTCTTCCTTAAATTTCGATATTATATTTTCTCATATGATATTCGATAATGTTTTAATGAATTAAAAGTAGTACAATGACAAATAAATAAATACTGAAGTTTCCTTAAACTTATCAGAAATTAATGGGTAAGCGTTACCTCATCGTTGTTACCACGGAGAAAGTTGCGACTAAGGACATCTATGAGTCCCTCCCAAGAGACGGTCGGGTCGGCCTCGCGGATGTTCTTAATGGTCGAGCGCACACTGGAGGTAGCATTACTCTCTAGGCCAACCTGCAGTACAGAACGCAGCCAGCCCTGAGTGAAGTCCCCTGTTCAACAGCCACCGCTTGGTGCGCAGCTGTTACATGGCCTGGGCCGGAAGTAGCCGTCTCTAGAGAGCCGCTCTGCCTGCAGTACAATCACACTGGTTACCAGTGCTGCCACTCTGGATTTCTACTAAAAAAAAGTATAAAATCTTAGTGTTTAAAAAAAAGAGTAAAAAAAGTGTCTTTTAAAAAGTATTCAAATAGTATAAGGGTCAACTTACCCTGATTTGTAACCTTATTAAGCTAACATGTACTGCCTGTGTACATGCCTCAGGAATGATATATGCAATGTTGTGAGGAGTTGAGCCCTCAGTTTTGCATTGTTCAGTGCAATGTCACTTGGTCACTGACAGCAGAGAGTTCAGCAAAAGTTACAATCAACAGAACACACACCACTTCTGCAAAGAAACTAGCAAAGCACATATCTCAACCTCAATTCTAAGTCTGAAGAGTTTTCAATTACCAGATTGCAATTTTGTAAAAAGTATTTACACCTGAATAAAGTTTTTTTAAAGTAGTTTACTTGAAAAAACGATAATACCTTCTTTTTCTTTTTTAAAGTGGCAGCACCCGGTTGCTCTTTAAATTCCACAGTTAATTAGTCAATGACTAACTGCAACAACATCTGATAACCTTGTCATGTTGACCTTTTCAAGGGATGATTTACTGTAATCTAGAATCTAGATATACGTTGAGTGTTTTGGTTTACATCGTAAGATTCCCTGCACATTCGCATTGCGTGGTGAGGTAAGATTTAATGCTTCTAATATTTCATTTGTATGTGACAATCAGCATGCAGGTCTAAATGCATCGTTGGTTATTGAAATCACAATGGCGTGTTTTACACATTAGAAGACAAGTATATTTATGACAATGGACCACAGTTTTCGGCTGCAACCTTTTTTGGGGGGGGGGGGCGGGGGGGGGGGGGTTCAAAGGACTGAATGGAAGTGACACCAATTTTCTGTTGGGAATGATTGCTGTCAAATACCAACTCACTTTACCAGAAGTTGAGAAAAAAACAAAACAAAAAAACTTACATCTTCAATCAGCCAAACGCGGCTTTATGCACATGACGGCATAGTGAACTGAGTGACAAGCTGAGCTTGACTTTCTATCAAAAACACCTTTTCCCCTATCTGATTGGACAGAAAATACTGGTAAAATCAGTAACAAAAATATAGATACATGTTAGTACAAATTTCTCAGCATGCTTAATTAACACTATTTACAAATATATATCTTTTCTGTGTTTGGTTTCTGCATCGCTTGTAGCTGGTTCATGATTAGGGTGTGGTGGCTTAGTTAACAGATCCACAATGTTTTGGAAGCGTTTGAAAATTCACGGATAAAACTACCACGAGTAGCGATCGGTGACAAAATTACCATGAGTAGAGATTCAGTGTGTTTGCCAGTTTTAATATTGTTATAATTCAATTCAATACTTTATTTCAGATCAAAATGATCAAATCAAATGAAATATTACTCTATTGATTTCCATACAAAACAGCACCATCTTGATTTTATTCAGACAGGGACGCAACTGGTCAATGGATCTATTGGACACATGTTTTCATTAAATGTTTCCAAAATATATTGATAAAAGCACAAACAAATAATATAATACAATGCACTGGCTTAGTTTTTAAACATTGGAATACATTTCAAGAGACTTATTATGATCAATTGTTAGAAGTATGTTTTCATTGCAATGCCGACATTTATTACAATTTAAATGTTAACCACATAAAGCAGTCAATCAGATTTAAGAAAGATTACCTTTACGACAGGTGCTACTGGTTTACAGTTGAAGGTTCTTACCAATCCAGCAGTGAGATAGCGCTGCAGGCGATCCTTGTTTACATCAGTCAGCAGTGTGCAGTGGTGGTAGGCTGTCCTCCCTCCAAGCTTAGCGGCAGTCCCAGACACCTACCGATTTAGTCAAATAGTCCGCTCACATACTTGTTATAAATAGCTTTCTATCTACTGTACATGTGAATACCACAAAAACACACTCACAATGCCGCACGCTAAATAACCACTACGGTGCATCAAGAATTAACGTAACCCCCCTCCCACACACAGTTTGTGTGTGTCACAGAGCAATTATTCTCTTTGTCTTACTAAAATACATATTGTTTTAAAAGACCAAAACATTTGGCTAAATATAAACATCCATCCGTATCTCCCTCTCTCTGCGCGCGGACCATTTAAAGTCTGTCCAATGGTCGGTTGATTTAGAGAGGTTTTACTGCACATATACCTGGGAAATAATATACTTGTCCAGATAAAATTCCAAATCATACACACGCACACACTACCTTGAACTTGTCGTCAAGTAGTATGTCGTCCCTGCTGTTAATACTCAGACTGACGCGTGGCCAGGCGCTGGTCACGGCGTCCGCGACAAACTGCAAGTTGGCGCGACGATTGTACCCTTCCCGTCGAGTGAAGAAACTCAAGCACACGTTCCCTAAGTCGTGGTACACAGCGCCACCGCCAGAGTTCCTCCGCGCCACGTTCACGTCGTCGCAGACGCAGGCAGTGACGTCACATTCGGCCCACGGGTTCTGGTGTCGGCCAATCACAATGCAGGGATCGTTGCGCCACAGCAAAAGGAGACTGTGACCATCGTGAAAAGGTCGGTGTGTGTATAGCCAGTCCTCTAGAGCGAGGTTTGTAAAGATGTCAGTGGACGTGGACACCCACACCCTTCCCGATGGAGAACTTCTAGGCCCCATCTTGCTTGAAGTTGATATGGAGCGACTATGTAGAGTTCCACAGCGAGAACATGGTGAAGACGGGCAGGTTTCGCTAGTCCATCGTTCTTGGATATTGCCTATGTGGCGCATCACTTTCTTTCTATGTGTCATACAATTACTTACGTTTATTCGGGTACTATCTTGGATAAATGTCAGGTGTTTTGAATTGTACGGGTGTGTTGTAAAGGATCTAATTTTCATCAACTGTAAGGCCGCCATGACTATGTTCTGAAAGAACAACAGTACAGTAGATTAAATCAATCATAAGCGAATGGTTTAGAATTGTTGCCATACTTTTTAGAGACATATGTATGGGATTAACTGTTATAAGATGATCTGCTGTTGTTTTGGGACAGGGTTGTGATTTTCTCGAATAAAATGAATTTCTTGTCTGGGACAGTGGGAAAACCCCGGAGATTAAACATGGCATTTTTTTCAGTTTTATCCGTTGTTCCCCCACCTTGTTTCTCCCAAGTTTTATTCTTTAGTTGTATTTTAAAACCATATTCTACACTAGTTAAATCTATAAACACATAGTCTGCCACCTACGAATATACTGAACACAGAACTGTTGGGAATAGTCTATTCAAAACATAAAATTACATACATTAAACCTAGATAATCCAAACCGATCTGTTCCTTTCATGAAGTAAATTTGCAAATGGTACAGTTAGAACGATCTTATCATTCTGATTACAAATATATATAATAATGGTAAATTGTTCTATTATTAGTCCCTGAGTTATGAATTTCGTAATATTTAATATGCGGCCTTAATTTTACACACATCTTTCATGATTCTGCAAATGCTTAAACCGTGAGGTTTGAGGCTGCCTGCTGAAGGCAATTTACATTTTAATCAGATCTTTTTTTTTTTTAACTTATTATTTCTAGCACAAATTCTTAGCTGACCTTTTTTCAGACTCTACAAATAAATATCTGTTGAACAATTTGACATCAAACATGGCAATTTATGTGATTTTCATAAACCGTCCTTGATGAAATCTTTAAGGATTAATATCTCTGGTTCTATTTGAGGTACCAAAATGATCCGAATGCAAATATTTATAATGTGATTTCATTGTCTTTAGGCTATATCCATATGTAAAAAATCATTAAAAAATTGCTTGCTCTAATTAGCATACCCATCCTATGATTAAGTCAAAACTGCCGAGAGTGAGTCATTGCATAACCATTTTTAAGGACCAGTATATACAATGATTAAACAAATATAACAATTCCACTATCAATACATTTTCCCTAGGGTAGGTTCAACAACCATACAAGACCATCTTCCTGTAGCTTGTACAGGATCATGGTCACGGCGCCAGTGTCATGGGGGATGATGAAAATGGGAAATATTGCCCCTAGAGCGGGAATCGAACCCACATCTCTTGCATTCCGGGCCAGTGTGCTAACCATTACAGCACCTAGGTTACCCGATGTCACCACCCTACCCATGCCTACCTGTCTATGCGGCTCCTTGCCTGAGAGGTCACTGCAGACTACTACTAGGATAACATATGATACGCTGTGATAACGTGTAGATAAAAATACCCATAGTATGGATCACGGTAGTTACTCCCGCAGCACTGGGCCGCGTTCAGGGTATGCCTCTGAGTCGACTCCAAGACGTCAATTTGGTCACCGAATTCAGTGGTTTCGGCCAACCAGAGCTTTTCTTTTCCATTGCAAATGGCAGCCCCTATGAGGGCCGCCATTTTCGAGGCGACCAACATCTAAAATCGTTCAGACTAGCATGACTTCAGGAATTTCTCCGAGGAGCCCCAGAGGCATACCTTGAACGCGCCCCGGGTTCTGAGACAGGATACTCTGGGATAGGGAGAATGTCATATCTAGGATCAGGGCTGCGGGAATAACTAGATAACTTCATACACAGCTCAGTCTATGAACTTAACAACACTGAAGAACTTACCTGTTACTCCCAAATATAAAAAATGGAATAACATAAACAACCCCACCACCATGACACAGATCCAATGAGACCAATACAGTTGAATACCGATGGGGCATAAAAGAAAACCAAGTGGGGTGGTGCTTATACTGTTATAGTTATACTTAGTTATAGCTATAGCTAGTCTCAAGACAAGTAGGGGTGAATCTCTTATCTAGCCTACATCTAGTTGATCCTCGTTATCTATCTAGCCTATATGTAGCAAAATGATCCGAACGCAAATATTTATAATGTGATTACATTGTCTTTAGGCTATATCCACATGTTAAAAAAATTGCTTGCTCTAATTAGCATACCATGCTATGTATATAGCTAGGTAGATAAACATTCTAAAACCACTCTAACACCTGCAAAATGTAAATATCTGGTTGTTTATCTTTCATTTGGTACATATATTGTGTGTTTGTGTTGGTTAGATTTGTCACAACAGTGCTAGGAAATTTTCATACGTAGTACAACTTTCCGGCGGCCAATATGAATTACATACTTTACTATGTTTAGTAGTCTCTGAATGCAAATTGTATGAAGTTACTAAGCATATTTATACTATAATTATAGGAAGTTCATAGGCCTAATTGTTCAAAAATTGCAATTAAACGTATTTTCTCACTTGGGCAAGATTATATTCTGGAACACAAAAGGTCACAAGTTTATTGCTATAATGAATCAATAAGACAAAATGTTGATTTCTAGGAAGACAAAATTGTAAATAACTTTGCCACTTTGCCGAAGGAACGAATAATGATATTGTCTTTTATTGACATGATTTTTTTTAAAACCTTTAAATATATTCTGTGTGCTCTATCGGTCTACCCATTTGCAGTACTCACTGCACAGTGCAACAGTCATTCAATTTTCATGTGATATACATAAGTAGAGTGGAGAGTAGAGTCATTACTAAATTTTATCAACCTTTAGTCTAGTTTAGACTTTAGTTTAGATTTAGTAAACTTGTAAAAAGTAGACTGTAACTTCAGCTTAGCCTGGCTTAGGCTTTACTTTGCCGGCGGCTTAGGGATTAGTATTGCTTACTCGATTTAAGTTGACATTGAGCTGAAATCCTGACGGTCTCATTGTTCGTGTGATATGTATTTACTGTGGAATTCTCAAACAAATAATGTTGGTGTTTTATCACTTGATTCCTCGGCAATGCAAGGACGGACAGCTGAGAAAACTGATTACTTTCATTTTATCTACGGAGGACTACCAGAAACAAGCTAAAGCTCGAGCAGTCGCTTGTTTCTGGCGGCCCGAACGTAGAGTAACAGTTTGTTTTGGAAACCAGCGATAGAAAGCAACACTTCCGGTGTGATATACACGCACTAACCGGCAGAGCGGCATCATCTTTTTTGATTACTTTCTCATTAAGTACCATTTTAATAATGAATAACATTGAATTAAAGAGAAGGGCTGCTAGCGCCAGTGCCATGATACCGTACACCAAAAGAGCCCGAACAGAAGTCGCTACTTATGACGAAAATGGACAGCTTTTGCAAGGGGTAAGCTTCTGGCAAGTTGTGCGTTTACTAATATAGTAATAAAGTTAAACTTAAGTTGCATGAGCATGGTCCAACGAAATATATTTTTGTCAAAATTAAAACAACTACTTACATTTGAACCTATATATCCAACTTAGATACTGGTGTATTGGGTCGTTCTCAGAAACTGTGTACCACTTGAGGTAGTCTACTAGAAATGCATATTTCAAAGAAACCCTTTATTTTATTGGAGTGTCAATATTTAGATTTCATCAGTTAGCCAAATAATGTGGGAGATAGTTTAGATAAAAAGTAATTGTTAATATTGTGTATTATGTATCTTATTGGGATGGATGTAGCTAAATACATAGAAAATTACATCACTAATTTGTGACATTGTCAACAGCATTGAAAATAAAGTCACAAACTTAATGAAAACCTCTGAACAACAGCTCATTTCACTTCAAATGGTCATATACAATGTCTTCATTAAGTTGAAGACATTTATTTCTAAAACAAAAATTTAAATTATGAAATAGTTAACATTTTCTGGAGTCATTAACATCGTAACATTTTGTTTCCACTTGCAAGTACTATGAAACTCTGTATCAAACACTGAGTACAGATACAGTACAGGAACTATTTTCACCATTTGACACTATGCATGGACCCAGTTATGGTATAGTAAAAGATAAATCCTGAAATTGCCCCTAAACATTGAAATTTGAGCCGAACATTTGTGTAAAATTGTTGTTTCCACTTTGTTACTCTGCTCATCTGTTACTCTGCTAATATTTTCTTGCTTTTCTCTTTAATATTCACAAATAAGACAAAACCATGGCAATGAGGTTTCAAATTATTATTACTACTGTTTATAAAGCAAGTGGCATGTGAAATGTCTTAAAAATGTCAAGTTTTTTGTGGAAAATATTTGATTTTGGAGTCAGATTGGTTTCCATGCTATACTGCTATTTGTTGGGTGTGAGCATCATTTGACCTACT
Organism: Branchipolynoe longqiensis; assembly: GCA_030323885.1. NCBI lineage: Eukaryota > Metazoa > Annelida > Polychaeta > Phyllodocida > Polynoidae > Branchipolynoe > Branchipolynoe longqiensis. Next base: position 42,394,767 of record CM059198.1, read on the forward strand.
TAACAATGCCAGAATATGTTTATTTTCAATTATTCAGATGCAAAGGGACATACACATTGAGGAAACTTACTTATAGGACTTTGGCAGCATTTTGATTTTCTGGTACTGATGTCACACTATTGGTACACAACTTCTGAGAACGACCCTATTACTAAGTATTAGCTAATGATTTGGGACAGCATATAGAGGGAGTGCATGTGATGTCATCACTTAGCAGTTAGCCATCTTGGAGTACACTTAATACCACCTATGGCGCCACCTGTCATATACCAAGAACACTACAGCCACCATTGGGCCTACCTATAGTTAGGGCTGCCGAAGTGTGTGGCGCCACCTAGTGGGTACTGCCTGAACCTATCTAATTCTTCAACAGAGCATTCAAAGTGTCAACATACTGCGCTTTAGCAATGATGTGAGGCTACATGATTAAAAAAATATTTCTCCTCCATCAAAAAACCCATTTCTCCCAACTTTTGAGGCCAAACTGCTCAAAACGGTGACAAATAAACCAACAGATTGGTAAATAAACACAATGTAAGCACTTCCAAGCCTTTCATATGTAATCCAATATGGCCACCGGAAGTTGTCTCGTGACGTCATCACACCCCCTCTATAGTATACAGAATCGGGGACATGTTCAATGTTGCGTAGTTCATTTTCTGACACTTGGTGGCGCATCGGTACTAGTGGGCCTACACGGTCATTGACAATGCTTTGAGTTTGCCGGTACGCGCAGTGCAACATGTATATTTTATTCAAAATTAATAGAAATACAGAACCCTAACCTTATAAATTTAATATAATCTATTCGTTGTATGTTTTCTATATGTATACCAAGCGGTTTGTCTCTAGGTGTTGTGGTTTTAGAGATATTTGACTTCTTCTGTATGAAGATTGCTCACGGCCCTTGACAATGCACTGAGTTTGGCGGCACGCCCAGTGCAAAACGTTTATTTTATTCAAAATTAATAGAAATACAGAACCCTAACCTTATAAATTTAATATAATCTATTCGTTGTATGTTTTCTATATGTGTACCAAGCGGTTTGTCTGTAGGTGTTGTGGTTTTAGAGATATTTGACTTCTTCTGTATGAAGATTGCTCATAGCCATTGGGTTTGTAGTGTGACAGTGTGCCGAATAGGCCCACTCATTCAGTGGCGATGCGAACGGCAGGAATTTGAACTAAAAAGTCGGAGGTCCCCCATTAGGTAAAGGATTCACCCTGTACTCACAGACGCAGTACACGGTCACGGGTGAATACCAGCCCTATATTAATATGAATAAGCAATGCTTAGGACCGACCCACCGATATAACTACAGCAAAGTATTTTATGATTTTTTTTTACTCCACTCGCGGTGTTCGATTTGAAATTCTATCAACTCGGGTGACCCGAATACAGCCGTCGTTTCCGCGTAGTAAACTATTAATATTTCATTTGTGCACCCATGTTTATGCCAAATTGTTATTTATTTCTTTTAATTTTGAATAAAATCTAAGTTTTGAACTGCACGTATCGGCAAAGTCTATGGCAGTGGGCATTTGTTTTGATATATTATTAACCAATAGCTGTCGTCCACCCTGATTGCTGCGGACCGAAGTTCAACGAGTGGTTTCCGTTTGCTGGATTTGGATGGGTTCTCAGTTATTCGACACAAGTTTACAAATGGCGGCGCCCATACAGTGCTGTTTCCGTTTGCTGGATTTTGGCGAAGTCATGTTCAGTACGAGTATTGTTTATGTGTATATATCTACATGCGTTAGTCCTAAGCCTCCCCAGAGGGTGGGTTGGTATAATTAGCAATGTGAACAACATTTTCAAACCAAACCTATCTGAAGATGAATGGCATTGTTGGAAATAGCTTTGAAAACCATACAAGAAAATCCAACAATCGTGTCAATCTGTTGATTATTAAGCGTGCTAGAGCTATTTCAATTTCGGTAATGAGGGGTAATTTCCTGCCATTATTTTAATGCTTTAGCATTACAAGTGTGTAACCCAAAATCTAGATATTTAGTCAATTTTTGTTCTAACTTGCTTAATAATCGATATATCTCACTGAAATTGTCGGTGTAAGTAGATCCCTAGCTGCTCTGTTGATTTCACCCATTAAAATAGGTATCCCAAGTCATTTTTGCAACTCAATAAAAAGTAACATATTTTGACATAGTTCCATAGCTCTCACCAGGAGAAGTAAAAAGACACCAAGTTCATTAAAATCGGATGACTAGTTAAAAAGTTGTATGCTTTTTAATATGGACAAAAATGATGCAAAAATCAGCTATTTTGGCATTTTGCATGAAACCCACATTTCAGACATAAATAATTCTAAATATAATGGCCACATGAACTTGTCTTTCAGGAATATGTGTCATCTATATGCATATATCAAGTGTCTTTTTTCCCAGAGTAATTATATAATTATCTCCCGAGATATTGGCCATTCAAAATGGCAAAAAACACAAATTGCCACTCAGCTATTTTGGCATTTTGCATGAAACCCACATTTCAGACATCAATAATTCTAAATATAATGGCCACATGAACTTGTCTTTCAGGAATATGTGTCATCTATATGCATATATCAAGTGTGTTTTTTTCCAGAGTAATGATGTAATTATTTTCCGAGATATTGGCCATTCAAAATGGCAAAAAACACAAATTGACACTTGTCCATATGAGAAATTAAGAGGTATGAGTTACATAAATGCTTGTATTTAAAGAAATACACGACCAATATCATTGAAACTTCACCCAGCTATCCACAACATCATGTAGTAAAAGTGAGTTACCACAAATACACCAACATTATCATAGTTTCAGAATAATCATCATAATTGTTGAGGAAATTGACATAAATTTGAATTTTGCATACCAATTAAGGGGTAGGATCTACACTTTCGGCTGTACTTTGAAAAGTATTCATCCGATTTTCCCAAAATTGCAACCAGCTCTTTCTGATAACATGCTTTACAACTTACTAGCTTCCAATATAACTTCCACCTGAAAACTACAGAGGTGATTTTCAACCCTGAGAATGGTGCTCAAAACATGGTCGCGCGAATCGCGATTCCCTGCAACAAACTAACTTTTTAAATGCTCAGTAGCACACACATTACATTAATATACACTAATTAGATTAGCGCAGAATGAAAGAACCCATTTTAAGCCTTTGACACTGTAGACCACAGCATATTAATAAGAAAATTAAACAACATGGGCATTAAATCCAAATCAATAAACTGGATAAAAAGCTACCTAAACAACAGACAGCAAAAAACTAAAGTAAATGGTACACTCTCAGACCAACAAACTGTCACATGTGGTGTACCCCAAGGATCAGTCCTGGGACCACTACTATTTATACTATACATAAACGACCTAGAAAAATGGCTGGAGACAGAATGTCTCCAGCTATATGCGGATGACACTGTCATATATATGCAGAAGGAAGCACAGTAGAGGAGATAGCAACCAAACTGAACAACCTCCTGCTAAAGCTGGACGGCTGGTGTGAATCCAATAAAATAACCATCAATGCAAATAAATCTAAAACTGTACTCTTATACAGCAATCACAGGAAGAAACCTACAATGTACACTAGGAAACCAAACACTGGAAAGTGTAAATCACTACAAATACCTCGGCCTAGACAGCTAAACTACAATCTGTGTGTAACAAAAATCATACAAAAAGTAAACCACAAACTATGGCTATTTGCTAAACTAAGAAACTACATGACACAAGATATGTCAATAAAAATCTTCAAAGGCATGGTACTCCCCTACATTGACTATGGGGATGTAATTTACATGGGTGCTAAAAAAAGAGGTACTAAAAAAATTGCAGATATTACAAAATAGGGCCCTAAAAATCTGCCTGAAAGTAGACAAACTACACCCCACTTATGACCTACACAAAAGAACTAAAGTAAAGCTACTAGAAAACAGAAGAATAATCCACCTAAAAACATTAGCATATGGATATAGCCAAGACATTAAGCGTCTAACCCAACCACTAAGGGACACCAGAGCAAGCAAGGCACCACTACTAAGGCAGACCAGAAGCCGAATCAAAGCCCATGAAAGGAGCATTCTGGAAATGGCCGCCAAGGCATGGAATGCCCAAACGGTGAAAGAAAGACAAATCCCTGACCTAAAAACATACAAAAAATATCTGTGCAAAATAAAAACTGGAAACCCCAACTGAACTGCACCACAAGGGGGCAGGTGATATGTCACGGTCCCCAACTGGACAGCCCAGGGCGGGACAACCAGAAATATAAAACTTAAAAGCCAGATAACATATCTAACAACAATGTAAGTCAAATCAAATTCAAACAAACATAACTCAACCACCTATTACATACAGGCCTATGGACATGTAAATAAAATAGGCTAGTATAGAATTAAGTAGAAAAAAGCGGAAAACTCTTCCCAAGAAAACCCCAAAACACTAACATGGAACCTTAAGAAAACAACTAACATAGTAATAAGAATAGAACAAAAATAGAATGCCAAGAGAGCCCCAAAAAAAACTAACATAGTCTACTAAACATACCAACAGACTATCTATCTGCTACTGAAATGCAGACAATCAATTAACTTATCAGCAGCTACTGCTTGGTAAGACAACACCAAAACTACAGCTGGCCAGCATTGAAAACAAGCCTGGGTACCCGGGCTTACATGCTATGGACAGTATAAATACAGCCTCAATTTAAAAAAACAACACAAAAAAAACCCTTCAAATTGGTGTATTTCTTTATTTAATATAACAACTATTGTGCATATTGGAGAAGTTTGAAAACACCCTTTCTGTTGATGCACCGACCCAATTCCAGTGGCTCGGGTGACCTGTATTGGGATACCTACTGTCTAATGATGCATTTCCACCAGCCTGTCTCGCTCTATTGGGATACCTAATTCTACTGAATAACTGTTGAATAACTACTGAATAACTGCCTCCTTTCGCGACAACCCCCTCCCCCCACCTGGCCCCGGTAGTGCCTTAATTAGCAGCGCCTGCCCCATGGCATCGCAGCGCCTGCTCCCCATCTGTCCCCCCGCTACACCCCCTCTTGAACGCCTTATATTCTATAACATTAACCATGACGTTATCCCTGCCAGCCAGATAATGGCCACTCACTCCCCACCCCGCACCGTTGGTGACCTTAGCCCCGACGACCACATGGTAGGGGAACGCCGCCACACTCAGGCAACAACCCACCCACCCCCACCTCCTATCCCATCCTTGGAACCCGCCTCGTCACCCCCGCCCCCTCACCCCTCCCCAATCAGCCCGTCCCCACCCCCGCACTCAGGTGTCCGCAGGGCCATCTCTCCGCCACACTACCACGCCCCCCTGCCAACCCCATCGGCACTCCCGATCCTGCACCACTTCAGATTCAGCCCCGCCCCGCCCCGCCCATGACAACAATAACAAAGCTGCCACGCCCAATCCACACCTAGCCGTGTCCCCACCAGCAACCTCAAACAGTTACACGCCTACCCTCCCACCCAGCTGGGTCCCCTCCTGCACCGCTCCCCAGCCATCTGCAACTTTTCTGCTACAGTTTCACGGGTTGTTGACACTGCTGATGAGATTGATGGCGCTTTGACTTACGACGACAGACAGATAGCCGACAACGACCTTGACGCCATCATTAATGATGGCACCTGCCTACAACTCGCCACACACACTGGCTTACTATAAGCTGACTGTTATGAAGATATGGCCGGGAGTCGCCCCACATGCGTGGACCGACACAGTATATATGAACTTATAAGTGAAAGTGCGAGCAACCGGACTCCCCAACTACCTGGCAGCAAGGATCCCCATCCCCTCTGGACTCAACATCCACAGATGGAGGGAACTACTGGCGGGCTACCACGACCAGCTGGAATTCGGGTGGCCGGCTGACTTCATTGGAGACCCCCCCCCCCCCCCCACCCCCCCCAGGCAAGCCTGATGGTGACCCGCTCCAAAAAGAACATGGAGAACATCGACTTGAGCTACCCGAGAGGGGCCAGTGTCAACGCGGGTATCCGCAAAGGTTAATATCAGGGAAGAGCCTCCACCTACATGCTCCCGGGGATAATGGACCTGGCGGACGAGGTCAAGCGCCAGGGCAGCACATGCTACATCTGGTCCGCTGATCTGGCCAGAGCCTACCAGCTCTCCGTCCCACTATATGGCATAGTACTGCATTATAAAACCTACTTCGACGTTGCGCCGCCGTTCTGGTGCCGCACCTCCCTAGCGTGCGCCCGAACAACAAACGCGATGGTGTACCTCCTCAGGGCACGTGGCACCACACACTGTGCTACCTCGACGATTTCGTCGGGGTGGCATCGAACATCAACAAAGCAAGAGAAGCCTACCAAGAAAAAGTCACCCTTGCTCAGGAGCTCGGCATCGAGCTCTCCCCCACCCCCCACCAAGTGCGTCCCGGCCACCAAGAGCCTCGAGTGGCTGGGTTACACCGCATCAGCCGAGGAAATGGTGATTCGCATCCCCAACGTCAAGCTTGCAGAGATCCTATCGGAGTGCAAACTCTGGACGGACGGCCGGCGCGCATCCATGAGGGACCTGCAGTGCCTCCTTGGCTGACTACAGCACATCGCCCGGCCGGAAGGTTCTTATCCTGGATCCTGGCAACCCCATCTATCGGGGACACACCTGGTACCCGACGAGCTAGTCCTGGACATCACCTGTTTCCTCAGGGAGGCTGAAACCACGAACGGGCTCGTCCTCCTGAGGCCACCTCTGACCATGATCTGGATAATTGAAATAAAAGACACTTGCCGCACACCATGATTCGAGAGGACATACGAGAAGAGCCAGGCGTACTCGTCATTCGCATATGCACTACAGATGATGCATATACATACAGATGACCCATATACGGTTTCACTTCTGGCCATCCTGGACTCGCCACGCTGCCCCCTGGCCAGTTGGAAGGCCTAACAAAAGGAATCGACTCGCCCCGTCAACGCCTGCATTCACCATCCGCGACAGTCGACCTCTTACCCCACAGACTCTCACACTTGCCATTCGAAAGGCCCTGCAGTCCGCAGGGCATCATCTCGCCACGCCCTTCACCCTCCATAGCCTCAGAACGGGCGGGGCCCGCGCCAGGGCATGTCGGGAGGACGTCCTGGAGGTTGGAGGCCATGAACTCATACATCCCGCAGAAGGCCTTCACCTCGGCCACTCAGGCACTCTCCACACTATTTGGTTGAGAGCGCTGATTGTCCATCGTTCAATTGGCCGATCTACATCGACCTCTATTGTTTCTATTGTCTTAGTTGCCTTAATGCCCTGATTGTACTTTTCTTTGTTCTTGTAGTGATCTTAACGTTTGACCATAATTGATCTTGATTGTATGGATCCGTAGTCTGAAGGCTATTGTGTCTCTACCCTTAATTGCCCTATTGTTCTGATTGTACTCTGCATTTTTCTGATAGTATTCTTCACTGTTAGCCTTAATTGTTGCTGATTGTTGCTCCTTAGCCTGAAGGTCCCATTACTGCCCCAGATGACCTGACAGAATAAAGGCACCTTATGCCACTTCTGTTTCGTCGTGAATTATGAAAGAAAAATATAAACTGGTCCCTTCTCCCATGTTTTACAATACTCAAGGTGGAACAGGGAACCAGCTTGATGACTATTTGTATCATGCTAGTCACCACTGGACACAATCTATAAGCACAGATTTGCCCAGAACCATTTTCAGCAGTACGGAAACTTATACCCGGCTGGTACCTGGTTCTGGTTTCTAGTGAATCTGATAGGTAAAACACGGGAGAAGGCACTGGGACCAGCTGTTTCCTGTTTCTGGATTCTTGTGAATTCAAGTTCCCTCTCTATGCCTATGGGTATTGTTTATGTATACACACATGTGTTAGTCATTAGCCTTCAAATGAACCATAAATAATAAATGACAATTAGTATTTTTCCATGGAAACAGGAATATTCACACTAAGTGGGATAAATAACGACTACATATTATGGGTTTATTTTTGGATGTTGCTATTTTGGAAGGGAATTGCAATTACAGACTGGAAATTGCTACCGAGGATAATTTGGACTCAAGCTGTCACTAGTGTCAGAATCTGCTAAATATGGAATTGACCTACCTCTTCTTGTTTTAAAGAAACACCAACATATGCATATTTTGATAGGCAGAAACCCCCCCCCCCCCAAAAAAAAAGCTGTTTTCAAAGGCCAAATGTCAGCTCTGAACCAATTACAGAGGGTTAATGATGCTGGATTCCTTTTATTTGACAACAAGTTTGTCTGCAATACGAAGATTGGCTCTTATCAGCCCTTAACATAGGCATTAAGAAGAGCCTGTGAAAATGCTTCTAGCTGAAAAAAAGGGATCCTTTCTGGCAATAGCAGGTTGACAATGTAGGCAATTTCACCCATGGTAATGAAACATTTTGCACATGGTTGTACATATCTTGTCTTTGTGAGCTTAGATATTAAACTTATTTTCCCATCTCCTTCAGTGTTACAATGTGGGCCTTTTTGCAACAACGCCCAATATATATATATGCCTTCTGTTTTGCCACCAACAGTTGTCAGGTAAAGACAAACTTATCTAAGTGATCAATAGCAATATAATTTTTGCTAGTATCGTTTTGATTCAAATTCACCTTAATAATTGAGCTACACCAAAAGAACAATTTGTCCAGAATTAACCATGAACAATCCTGAAGCAAGTCCCTTTCATAACTCCAAGAACTGTCAACAGTTTATGTGGGAAAATGACAGTGGCAATGAATGAGGAAATAGGCCTACTCACAACACAAGAGCTTGTGTAAATAATGGCCACTTCGTGTGAATGAGGGAACTGTCCTTAGGAGAAACCTGGTAAAACCTTGTTGTCTGCCCTAGCAGTTTGGGTGCAGCGACAATTAAGCATTTCATGTTCTGGAATGTCACCCAGCAGGCTTTCTTAGTCCAGGGATGAAAGATCTCCGCGATTTTCTTATATTCACTGATTAACGTTCACAAAATCACTAGGAATCAGGATATATTATATATGACAACAATTGGTTGGTTCGAATCCGGTTCTTATATGACCTAAGGTGTTGCTAGTACATAAAACGCAAACATGAACGAGTTAGATATGGGCGATAATACAGTCACAACAATGCTAGTTGAAACCTGACTTCTGGCATTTTCCCACGATTCCCTGACAGTGGGAAGTCTATGGGGGAATATCCGCATTTTCACGGAAATTCGCAGTCAGTGTAATAATCTCGGCTTGATTTCCGCGATTTTAGCCGGATACCACTTTCATCACTGTCTTACAAACAGAAGCAGGACATGAGTGAAGTCTTGGGTTTGTCCACTTCATGAAGTTAAAAATTACATTACTATTTTGATCATTTTCATTGCAATGTTCGACAATACAACCATTCCTTGTCATAAATGCACGCGACAAACTTTGGCAGGCTATAGTTCAGCATAATCCAGCTTGGCTGCTGGTTGCGCTTCACTTTCACCAAGAAATTTTGAAAACAACTCCATGTATTGTGAACAACAGCCTAAATAAGCAAATTGACCCACAGTGTTATGGGGAATTAGATGCTTAGCTACACAACATGCTTAATCATGGGCAGCTGGTAATATATTCATTACAAGCGTGAGTCTGTGGTGGTTTTCCCACAGATGGTATTATGTCATGCAGTTTGTTACTGTTAGTGTTTTCATCCCACTCGTGTTGCGATTTGGATTTGATATAGGTGGCTATTTGTGGTCTCAGATCAGAATGGAGTATCACAGTTCAAAGCCTTTTTCACAGGCCGATCATCCCGTTTGTTTCCTTGGATGCCAACACGGCCAGGCACCAAGCACAGGTGGATGTCACATTTATCTGGTACCAGTTGGTTCATTTTGTAAATGCCATTTGCCATCAAAGGGGTGATCTGTTTTCAGTTTAGCACCAGCCTGGATGCAGGAAAACGAATCGCTATAAACAACATTTTGTTTGGTTGGAAGCCTCAATGTACTCTAACGCAAGAAAGAGTGCTCAGGTTTCCACTCTGAATATCGAGCTCTGATTGGTCATGCAAATTTGGAATTTATTTTACTGGCAAACTGCCGTAGCAGCCAACCACACCTAGTCTTGGAAAGGTGGTCTTCAAACTGGCTTTGAATCTCTGAATGTAGTCTTTGATATTCAAATGGATGTGTCCCAGACTTCCTCTGTTTCATGAGTCGGAGGGTTGTGTTTAGTAATTTGGTTTATATTAATTATAATGAGGTGCCATCGGCAATCATGTTTTAAAAAAAAATTAATTTAAACTTATTGGAAAATTAAATTACTCATTTCCTCTTATGAAGACAAATTTAGTTATATAGTTTTAATATACGGTACTCTGGTAAACAAATAGCGATAGGAGGGAAGGAGGAATTGAACCAGAAAACCAGGTTTTGTGTTTATTGCTTGTCAACAGTCCCCATATTACATATTATATCCACAAAACAACACGTTCTTGTCCGATCATTGCACCTCGCCAGTACTTGGATGGGTGACCACCTTGTAATATACAAGGTCCCGTAAACATCCTGATACAGGCTTATAGCCCACCAAGTCAGTAGGAAATGAGAAATGTTTATTTAAGGCGGTTTTCTCCTTGCAGGGTCCCCCTCGCACCTCCGACTTGGCGGCTCCCATTATGCTCCTCACTGGACACGAGGGCGAGATTCTCACGGCCAAGTTCGCTCCAGATGGCCAGTTTCTTGCGTCGTCAGGATTTGACAGACTCATATGTAGGTTTATTCTTTGACGTATTTGTACTCCCACAAGGAAGCTTTTTTTCTTTTCTTTTTTTTTAAAGTAAAAAAACTGTTTGTGTGTGTGTGTATGGTTGTATATTTTTAAATTTGACCTCGCCCTCACCCTCTTGACTAATCATAGTATAGTGAGATCAAGCACACCTGACCAGTCGGTTTGACAGTCCCAACTCACCAAACACGCACGTGGGAGGTGAGCAGCAGTTATTGTGACCGTGCTAGAGATTTGGTCAGCAGTTTATTTCCACCTACAACTTACTCTAACAAAATTAATGTTATTCCTTACATGACTTGTTTATGCATACTGTGTTAACGTTGCGCAAACTGGAGGATTACAAGGAACTCCAAAAGAATATATCATGCTGGCACAGATACTGTGCTTCTGTACAACTTGGCACAGTTAATTTATAACTTATAAATATGTGTGGATGGGGATTATTGTGGTGTGTCACCGTGCATCACTACATACATGGAATGTCAATATGTACAGCCTTTTACAGGCACTGACTATATATTAATGTGTATTGGGTTGAAAATATGGACTTAATGCATTTGGACATGGTTTGGTGTATTAATACCCAACTTAATTATAGAAAGGTAGTTGTACTGAGTTGAGTAAGTATGTGGTTTCCAATTAACGATTTATTTACTCAAATTAACACGTTGTGATACCTATGTACTCCTACCAGATTTATGGAGCGTTTTCGGGGAGTGTGACAACTTCCACGTCATGAAAGGACATAGCGGAGCAGTCATGGAGCTCAAGTTCTCAACCGACGGCAGGTAGGTACTCTGGTTGGGGTACTCATTTACAACTCGCTAATGTCTCAGGAGGATAAGCTCCAATGTGAACGCTGAGGGGCGGGAGCAAAACACCGAAATTAGTACAAGGTTTCCTCTTGCTGGAAATATTGCAGCTTCTGTTTATGTCACCTATTCTTCATTCAAACACGCAGAAAGAAGAGCACTGTAGTCTCTGGAAAAGAACCATATATTTAAGTTTACAAACTGAAATTGAGCTTACCAGGCAGCAATCCGAGAGTAAAATCGGGGTTTTAATACTGTGTTGCTTTTGCTAGTTGCCAAAAGGCTTAACATCCAACACGTCTGGCTCTTTACAGCGTGTAAATTTGCATAACGGGATGGCCTAATGCATTGTGTAGATGCCAAATATCTAAATATCAATTACGTATCAAAATTACCTGCCGTTTTTCCTGGCTCAGTATCCGGGACGTTTATGGTTTTGCGGTCACCTATGTCAGGGCTGATTACTTGAACTTGAAGGAGGCCCTTATCAGGCTGTTATTGTTCTTATTATTATCATTATTATTATTATTATAGTTCGTTGAAGCTTTACATTTTCTAAACCAAAACAATTATCTATAATTGATTCTACATATGTTATTTAGATACTGATGCACTTATTAAGCATTTGTTGGCATATATAGGGAATACTGAGGCAATTTAATACAACCTGTTACTGCTAAAGCCTATGGTACAGTTTTGGCTTGCTTGCCAACACTAATTTTAAATGTTTGCACTCAAAACCTAGTAATTTAAAATAAAAGGTACTTCAAACTAAAGTAAGGCAGATTATAACAATCAATTTAATATATTTCTCTCAGAAAAATTACAAAAACCATCGGACTATGCAACTTTAATGGGGACCTTTCATGAGCCATTTCTCTCGCTATACTCTTGGTGGCAGCACCCTTTCCTGGTCCAAGTCGGCCATCATGGTTGGATAGAAGGGTGTAGGTGTGTGTGTGTGTGTTGGTGGGGGTGATGGTGTGTGGTGGGGGTTTAGGGATGTGTGGGAGTAGATATGTGTGATGGGGGTGTGTGTTGGTGGTGTAGATGTGTGGTGACGGTTTAGGGGTGTAGGTGTGTGGTGGGGGTGTGTGTGTGTGGTGGGGGTTTAGGTGTGTCTTGGGGGTTTAGGGATGTGGTGTGGTGTGTGTGTGGTGGTGTATGTGTGAAGGGGTGTGTGGTGGGGGTGTAGGTGTGTGGTGAGGGTCTATGTGTGTGTGGTGTAGGTGTGGTGGGGGTGTAGGTGTGTGGTTGTGGTATAAGTGTGTGGTGGGGGATTAGGTGTGTGGTGGGGGTTTAGGTGTGTGTCATGGGGTGTAGGGGGTATAGGTGTGTGTGGTGGGGGATTAGTGGTGTGGTGGGGGGTGTAGGGGTGTGGTGGGGGTTTAGGGATGCTAAAGATTGTGAAGTGCCGCTCTGCAAGCCACCCCTACACCTCTGCCACAAACCACCTACACCCACACACCGTCAACACCCACCACACACACATACACCCCCACCACATCCCTACACCCACACCACATCCCTAAGCCCCCACCACACCCATACACACCGTCACACACACCCCACCATGCCCACTTACCCCTACACCCCCCACCACACACCCCTAAATCCACATACACCTCCACCACACACACCAAAATCCTCACCACACCCCTACACCTCCACAACACACCCACCCTACACCCCAACCACACCACAGACCCCTAAATCCACACACACACCACTACACCTCCACCACACAAACATACGCCCCCAGCACACACACCTACACCCCAACCACACACACCCCACACCCCATAATCCCCCCCACACACACCAAGCCGAATGAGTTAGAGCGTCTGTCTCCCGTGTTGGTAGGTCGTGGGTTCGAACCCTGGTCGAGTCAAACCAATGACTTAAAAATTGATACTTGTTGCTTCCTAGCCTGCCACTCTGCATTATTAGGATAGGGCAAGGATTGGTTGGCTCAGTGTCAGGATAATGTGACTGAGTGGGATATCAGGTCATGGTGCTGACGGCCTGGTCTTCCAGTGCGGCAGCACTATAAAGTCGCAATGAGTGCGCACTGTCACAAGTCGGTACCCGTCCTGATATGACCTTAGATGTTGCTAGGACGTAAAGCAACAACAAACAAAAACCCCAATCCTCACCACATCACTAATCCTCCACCACACACCCCTACACCCCTCATATTTACACACACTTGATAGTAGAAGGAGCTGCTTCTATCCAATCAAAGCATTACATAGACCGGCATGGTGTGCCATCTGACGAGAGAGTTATGCAAACTGAAAGGTCCCCATTGTCATTGAAATATATTTATGCATGTATGCAGATACCAATAAAAACTAGGTTACTGAAAGCGGTTGTGCGCGTTAGATTGAGATCGATAGCATAGCCATTTCTGCCAAAGTCCTTGCCATCTGTTTGAACAAGAACTTTTTTTAGAACCAAATTATATATACCGGGGATAGCGGATATTTGTTTTGCCGGTAGTGTGGGGAGTCGAAAAATGTACATGGGTAATTTATTTGTGGTAATGCTTAATGACCATGAAATAAATTTTACCTCAAGGGTACAATAATTGTTTTTGTAGATCTATTTAATGTTATTGATCGAACAAAGTTATTTTTATCAGCGCTGGAACACTGGTCTTCCAGTCATACAACATTAGTTATTTACATATATATATAATTAATAATAATGCTACTACTGCTACTAATAATAACAATCATGACAATTATCAATGCTTGATGACCATTAACTATTCTTTCAACCACTGAAGCTTGTGGGTGGGTGGGTGGATTGCTCAGAGGACCCTGCCAGTGTGTGAACGTTTAAGACTACTCTCTTTATTTTCCTTCTGTCAGACTGGAAATGTGGCCAAAACCAATCACATTTTAATTAGCGGTTGGCTAGGTGTTTCCACATTTTTAAAATTATACTACATCAGTGACCTACACAAATAGCAATAGTAAAATTGCTACAACTTGATAATGCCACACTGCCCCCCCCCCTGCCCCAGCACATTCCTTTCTTGTATTTAAAAAAAATAAATAAAAAAATACAAAAGTTTTACGTTGTCAGTTGTTACTGGCAATTTTTATAATAATAGTTGGAGAACAAAGGGGGATATTGGGAACCCACTAGTGCTGTGCTAAACAGTGCAGGAAGTTATTCGATGCGAACCGAGCAACCTGGGTATCTTTATTATGAAGCCAAAGTAGGAAAATCAGGTGATGTCATGAAGTTCTGAGGTCGTCTCAATTTATTGCACGGATTGAATCTACCTAGAAATCTGGGCTTTCTTTTTTCTCTTTCTTTCCTTTTCTCTTTCTTGCTTTGTCTTTCTTTACTTTGTTTTTCTTTTCTTTATCATTTATGTATTTTTTACTTTATAGTTTTTTCTTTTCTCTTTATTTCTTGTTATCTTTATTTCTTTTTTCCTTTTTATTTCTTTCCCCATATCCTGATGTTGCTAGTTCGTCAAACCCCAACAAACAATCTTTAAACAATTGTTGTATTCCTTTTGTAATATTTTGTGCGGCGTTTTGTGATCCTATGTTCATTTGAAAGCACCTTGTCTTCACAGTCGGCTGTTTTCGGCATCAACAGATCGCACACTGGCGGTGTGGGACATGGAGACAGGCGAGCGGGTGAAGCGACTGAAGGGACATCAGCACTTTGTTAACACGGTAGGCACACACCGCATACTACCCTGTGTGTAGCAGTACAGAACAAGAAATGGGTCTTGTGGCAGGTCTCAAATATTTTACACTTATCTTCAGCACAGACCGGTCAGCTGTTAATTAATGAAGACCCTGGCCTGCTCACAGCTCCTTATTTAAACATGGCCTACTTGACACCGTCACGATGTGCCTCCGCCAGTGTTGACATTCATAGCTTCATTTGTCATGGCTGAAATTAGCCTCATGTTGTCACCCCGATGCCGCTGCTGACCATGTGTCTATTTATAAATCATTGAGGTGTCTGACAGTTGCTACATGTCTCACTGGCCTGTCAATCACGGCTCTAACAAACTTTAGATTGAAATTCTATACAATTTGTTTTTATGAACATTATGCATATTATATCAATCACATAACTCTTTCTGTATATATCAACTATTTATTCAGACATGGGGCTGATCTAAAGAAATGTGGGCACCTAATTTTGGAATAGGTTAGATTTATATTGTTGGAAGCAAGGACTGAAAGCCTAGAGCGAATGCCAGACCTGTGCCATGGGTGCCTGTCATGCCTTTAAATTACCACAGAGAGTACAAGATAATAGAGTGTTCAGACCTACTTACTAATCTAGAACATCATTCTGATAAGTCATGTAACTTTGGTATGATTATGAGAACATCAATTAATTATTCCCCTTTTGTGGGTTTGTTTTGTTTAATCTATGAGGGGTGCCAAATGAATACATTAATACGCCATCATTTTCTGTCCGTAGCATATCTATTTTTAACCTAAAAAATAAAATGAAATAAACAATCCTCCATCCTCGCAAAACCCTAAGAAAAGAATCCTCAGTATTTTATTATTAATAACAATTTAGAGTTTAATATTTAATATGTGCATGTTAAGCATATCATTAATCAATTCACCCGTCCTGATATGACCTTGGATGTTGCCAGGATCTAAAACTTCAACAACCAACACTAATCAATTTATTAAATATGTTTAACTTTAAATTGTTATTAATAATAAAATACTGATGATTTTGTTTATCTATCGTTTTGCGACGATGGAGGATTGTTTTATTTCATTTTTTCGCTCCGAAATGGCAGGAATGTGTGTTCGAGTTGCACCATTTGTTTTAGCCCCCTGGCGGCACACTGCTGGTACTAGTGTTGTTGGTGTTTCAGGTGGACGTGGCTCGCCGCGGGCCGCAGCTGGTGTGCAGCGGCAGTGACGACGGCACGGTGAAGCTGTGGGACTCGCGAAAAAAGGGCACGGTCCACACCTTCCAGAACACCTACCAGGTGACCGCAGTCACCTTCAACGACACTGCAGAACAGATCATCTCCGGGGGCATCGACAACGACATCAAGGTCAGTCAGTGATAATGTATTGGCATTTGTGATTGGACATGGCAAAACCCCCTACAATTAATGTATGCATTTAAAAGAATTTTGTTGAGTGATTGTTTGTTTATTCTGCTCATAACGGTTAAGCGCATGCACTAGTTTTCGCTGGTGTGCAGTAGTGGTCATAATCCATGTAGATTGATTTCCTTTATCAATCATTTCTGTAAACTTATTTATGGTGTAAAATCGGGGAGTTTCCAATTTGTTTGCTTTTTGATTATATTTGTGTGCATAGTTTGTTTAGTATGGTGTCTCCTATTGGTTTGTGATGTTTTATGGCTTGCTTACTGTTTATCCCTGATCTATTACTTAGGACATATTTCACTTCCAGTCTTTCTTAATATTCTTTTTGTATCCTTTTAGTATTTTGGTGTTTCTTTCTTAGATCACTGCCTACCACTGTATACATTATTCTGAACAATAACTTCTGTACATGTATATTAATGCATATATATTGATATATTTCACAGACATTCAATAGTATTTTTGTTATTGTATATCACATTAATTATGAACATGTTTAAGTACTGTATTACCCTTGATTAGATTAACAATATGAGATAAACTTTCAGAGATGTTAGGTTAGTAAGATGACCAAGTCTCAAAAGCGAATTCTATAAACATGGAGATTGGTACATATATTGCATGGTATATAAATAATTGCTGATATTTTACAATATGGTAGTGTAGTGGTCTGCACTGACCTCTCAGGCAAGTAACCACATAGACAGGTAGACGTGGGGAGTGTATTGATATCAGGGAGCCTAGGTGGTGTAATGGTTAGCACACTGGCCCGGAATGCAAAGAGATGTGGGTTCGAGTCCCGCTCTAGGTGCAATATTTCCCATTTTCATCACCCCATGACACTGGTTGCCGTGACCAGGATCCTGTACAAGCTTTGCGCTGTATGGTTGTTGAACCTACCCTGTGTATGTATGTGTTAGTGCATTGCCTGTATGTATGTAATTGTAAGCATTACAAGACTTACAATTCCAGGGGGACGAGTGTAGTGGTCTGCACTGACCTCTCAGGCAAGTAACCACATAGACAGGTAGGCGTGGGGAGTGTATTGATATCAGGGAGCCTAGGTGGTGTAATGGTTAGCACACTGGCCCGGAATGCAAAGAGATGTGGGTTCGAGTCCCGCTCCAGGCGCAGTATTTCCCATTTTCATCACCCCCATGACAGTAGCCTATGAGACATAAGTACATATTTCAACCAAGACGAATTGATCAAAGAGGGTCTTTTGGTGGGAAATAAAGTTTATTAATTGAATAGAATTAAGCTCTTTTCTTTTTGTGCGTGATGTTCTATGCTCCTACACAATATTACTACTTTTGTGGTTAAAATTTCTATTTGATGAATTTCTATCGTTTATTATATATTGATTTTTAAACGCAAAGAAATGGAAAGTAAACTTTGACGCGGTGATGGGAGAGGTTGCCGAAAGTTCGGTGGTAAGTGTTATTTTTGCGAGTTGTCGTTTATAGTGGAACCGCCGAAATTCATGACAAGCATACCGCTGAGTATAGAGATTTAAAGTTTTGTTTGTCCAACCGTGCGTGACGTCATTGAGATTGTTTTGGTTGCAGGTGTGGGATCTGCGTAAGAAGGATCTGTTGTACCGCATGCGGGGCCATCTGGACACCGTGACGGGCATGGGGATGAGCCCCGACGGGTCCTACCTCCTCTCCACAGCCATGGACAACACAGGTCAGTTGTACATTCAGCAGTGCAGCTGGTCATACGTCAGACTGAAGTCCCATTGAATACAAATACCCCCCCACCCCCGCACACACAAACAGAAGAAAATATAGTTTGAAAATTGATGGTCGCATTTTTGGCGAAAAGCGATGACTAAGTAATAATTTGGAAACAAATCCCTGTATGGATTCCTGCTGTTGCTTGAATGTCTGAACGATCGGTTGGGCTTTTGATTAGCCAGCTGCTAAATTTGTTATTTGTGCTCTGTTAGTCGATTGAACAAATAGAGAAATGGGACAAAATAGGTTCAACGATTTGAATGGAGGGGTGTGCGTGAGAGAGTGGGCCTTTTGCTTTGTGCTTGCTGTATAGATGTGGGATAAGCTGTGTTAACTGTTGGTTATGTAGGAGTGTGAAAGGACGCGCAACTGTGTGGCCAGCATTTGACATGTCTGGTCAGAGTGTTTCGCCACGTGAAATGCTGGCCTCACACTCCTGTGTCCCTCCAGACTCTAGCACCAACAGCCCGTTCCCTACCCCCGTTATGAAGCAGCACAAATGAACAATATGAACATAGACGCACCTACTGTAAGTATCAAATCGAGACATATAGATCTGTATTTCTAAATCGACACTTATCTAGACTTAAGTGCCTAATATGTTAACAAGAACGTGTAATAAGTTTTGTATTGAACGATAACTAAGCCCTGCATATTATCTATTCTTTTGAACCAGCCAAAATCATTTATATTTTAAAAAATGAACACAAAGGTAAATAAGGAGAGGTACCAGCTACAGTAGTGACTACTGTAGATCTAAATTTCACTTTCAATATCTAAATTTGGAAAATGTCTCGAGAGAAGCTTAATACGCTCTTTCTCTTGTTCTCTCTTTTCCCTCCCCATCCTCCTCCCCCCTCCCCTGCCCCCTCCCTGAGACCAGCCACAGCGCCCTCCCTATCCTCGTTATGAACCATCACAAATAATGAATTGCCCTCTTGATAAACAATATGGACATAATTTATTATGTGGCTATAAATAATTGATAAACAATATGGACACAGGGAAACCTACAGTAAGTATATATGCTATATAATTTATTATGTGGCTATAAATAATTGATAAGCAATATGGACACAGGGAAACCTACAGTAAGTATATATGCTATATAATTTATTATGTGGCTATAAATAATTGATAACAATATGGACACAGGATCACCTACAGTAAGTATATATGCTATATAATTTATGTGGCTATAAATAATTGACAGACAATATGGACACAGGATCACCTACAGTAAGTATATATGCTATGTACTTTATGTGGCTATAAATAATTGATAAACAATATGGACACAGGAACACCTACAATAAGTATATATGCTATATAATTTATTATGTGGCTATAAATAATTGATAACAATATGGACAAAGGTACACATGCAGTAAGTATATATGCTATATAATATATTATGTGGCTATGAATAATTGATAAACAATATGGACACAGATACACCTACAGTAAGTATATATGCTATATAATTTATTATGTGGCTATAAATAATGGCATCCACCAACATGTTCTGGTGTTTTTTCATTACCACTGACTCTGCGCATTCTCGTCTGCCCCCGCCCACTCCCCACCCCACACCCACACCCCGCCTGCTGACCCGCATCTAACTACCCACTCTGATCACTTTATGTGATATTTCCTGCAAAAGGTAACCTGTAGGATCCACGGTTTAAAGAGTGTTTTGTTCTGTTTCATGCATTTGTGTAACTATCAATTTGAAAGCTATCACCTTTTCAGTTCGCATCTTCGATGTGCGCCCTTTCGCCCCTCAGGAAAGATGCGTGAAAATCATGCAAGGAAATCAGCACACATTTGAAAAGGTTTGCATCTTTAATATCCTACAATTCAGAGATGGCCAAACCCTGTATTTGCTTGTGTACGATCACTTGTCTTTACTTCCTTATTACTGCCATTGCAGTATCTATGAGTGGACCTAGACTTATGACACCTGCATAACAAATACAAGCAAGAAAGGTAATTATAAAATATGGCTACTAGCAAAACTAAGATACTACATGACAGAAAGCATGGCAATAAAAATATACAAACGTATGATCCTACCCTACTTTGACTATGGTGACGTCATCTACATGGGAGGGAATGCAAACCTGCTAAATAAATTACAAGTGCTACAGAACAGAGCATTAACGGTATGCCTCCAGGTCCAAAAAAGATTCCCAACAATGGAACTCTACATTAAATGCAACACAAAACTACTAACAAATAGAAGAGAACTATACCTCAAGCTACTTGCACACCACCACTACACCACACAACAAGGTCTCAGTGACTGCTGGTCGAAAAACCAGACATACAGGCGCACCAGTGCTAAAAGAAAACATAAGCATTAATAAAATACATGAGAGAAGTGTGTTAGTCATGGCCGCGCAAGCCTGGAACAAACAACCACCTCCAGTCAGAGCAATCAAGAAACTGGAGCTCTATAAACAATTCCTAAAAAAAGAACAAATAAAAACCATACACCATCATATGGGCACCAAATAACACCTGACCGGGCGCAAGCAAGGCAAACTGTGAAAGAGCACACATCCAAGGACAGGCCACGAAAGAGGGTGCACATCAAACCTATAAATACACAGCCATCTGGAGTACTGGGAGGGTAGGAAGAAATGAGGCCATAGTCCACCTTGGTGTGTGTTCTGGCTCAAATCACAAAAGGTATGGACAGACCAACCAACCTCATCGAACCCAACCTAGAATACGCTATGGCATGAGAAAATACCACAACCCGGTACCAACTAGGGTTGGCACATGTGAAAGGAAGGTGGTAAAACCAAAAGTCAGGGACAATGGCTTTAGAACTATGGTTAACAATTTAACACAGCAGCCGACCCACCTGGTCAGTCCCGAAGAGTATGGATGTGTTCTGGCACATCTAGGCACTAACTAGGGACAGGGCACAAGTGAAAGGAAAGCTGCAAACAAAACAAACACACAAATTCTGGGAACACGTCCTCATCCACAAGCCTATTACCATATCACTAGATGTACATACTAGGCTGAGATATTAGTTATATGATAGGAAGTTATACCCCAAAAAACCCGAAATAACTATCATAGATACTAACTACCTAAATAACCGGAACCCGGGCATACACCATAACATTCCTCACAGCTGTCCAGTGTTGAAAACAAACACCCTTGCGGGAGTTTACATGCTATGGACAGAATAAATACTGTATCATTGAAAAAAAAGAGTTGGCTTTTTCAGGCAACAGTTAAAGCTGCACAGTCCGACGAAAGCAGCAAATCTTTTAAACCAAAGCACTTACTTGAATTTGATGCAATATATTCAACTTAGAAACTGGTGCTGTTAATAAACAGTTGTTACCGCATAGAAGGGAATACTAAGTCAAGTCTGTAGAACCTGTTACTGCTGAAATCTACCGGGTCAGACGTGCACACTAAAATCAGTTTGGCAGGTTTTCAATTCAAGTATCTCTAAGGTTAGCCACTTATGCTAAAAGGTACTTTAAACTAAAGTAAATTAGATTATAACGATCACCCTAATATATTTATCGGGGTCATTCTTTGAAACTGGGTACTACATATTCAATGTCCATGTTACGATGGAAATAATTAATTCTTTTGTTCTTTTCTTAATAGCAAGTCAAATAATTATTGTTGCCTCTGTGTAATACTATTAAGCAATATCTTACTAGCTGTGTATTAGTAAAACTATATGTATCGAAAGTATGTTTATATGATTTTGTGAAAATGTGAAAATTTACATTTGTTCATTTACATCAAAATTTGCACAAACTTTATTTTAAACTTTGTTTCAACTTTGTTCTTGTACGGTATACTTTTGTTTACTTAACTGTAATGGCCCAGTCACACCTTGCCGGACGAGAACCGGTACTGTACGGCGATGTCCAGTACCCATCCGGCGGTGTCTGGTGGTGTCCGGTACAAGTTTTGAACATGCACAAAGCTTCTACCGGACACCGCTGGACTGACGTGTCCAGTACATGTCCGGTACCCATCCGTTGGTGTCCATTTTGTCCGGTACATGTCTGGTACCCATCCGTTACATGTCCGGTACATGTACAGTACTTGTCTTGTCGCCCGGCGCCAATTGACCCAATTCCGCTCCATTTCGATACATTTTGTGTACCGGAGAGCACCGGACTAGACAATTCTTTGTCCGGTGGTCTCCGGTACTCAGTCCGGCAAGGTGTGACAGGTGCATAATCAATCAAATCTTGCTTGAATGTAAACCTTCATATGAATATGGATTCTGCTATTATTTGGAATTTTTCACTTTTGGCTTCCATGTCACAAAAGTAATACCCAGTTTCAGAGAACGACCCACCTAGAAAAGTAGCAGAAACCCAGCCCATAGGAAGGAGTATGCACCATGTACTCTAGATCCAAATTGATGATCATTCAACATTTAGAGTTTTGGTCACGGCCTCTACCGTAACCTCATCTAATTTGCATATTGTGGGCATGCAAGCAGACAATATTATACCCCACCAGTTAAGCTAGTGACATCTGCCAGCAGAATCTGAAACCACTCTAGTTGGGTACATTCCCCGACTGCCTGTGATTTCACATGCTATATCTTCATAAAGAATGCTTGGAAAAATAATAAAATGCCTCATTATATTCAGATATTCATATCGCAACAGGATTCAAGCTCTTATCCTTGTAATATATAATAATAATAATAATAATATTAATAAAAATATTGTTTAAAGGCAACCATATTGTAATTTTGTTCTGGAATTTCACCGCCGCTCTCTTAATTTATTACACCCTTCCGGTTAAGCTAGTGACATCTGTCGGCAAAATCCGGAACCACTCTAGTTGGGTCATTTCCAGCATAACTGGCGGGGTCTATTTCTTCTACTAATCCACTGCTTTTTGGTATGTCCTTGTCATGCGAGTACCAGGCATGGTAGTGACTTTTGTATGTCTTTGGATTGACTCAACCAGGGATCGAACCCACCACAACATCCCGCGTGAGAAGCTAGCGCTCTACTGATTAGTTCATCCTGTCTTGTAATATTAGATTCTATGCACATCATTTTTGTTATTTATTTGTTAACAGTTTCAACCACCTCAATCTTTTCTACCTTTTCTCTAGAATTTACTGCGCGTCGCTTGGGCGCCAGATGGCAGTAAGGTATCGGCAGGTTCTGGTGATCGGTTCGTCTATGTTTGGGACACGACTACTCGCCGGATACTGTACAAATTACCCGGGCACAACGGGTCTGTCAACCAAGTCGATTTCCACCCAACTCAACCCATTAGTAAGTACCAATTTCAAGGGCACTCAAGGCTTCAAGACATGTACTGAAGTTCGGGATGGGGACGGGATCTAAGTAATATTTTGATATAAATTCGTCTAGTTGTATAGAAGAGAAACGGAGCAGAGGACTAGCAGTGGGGTAAGCCCTTTGTTTCATGGCTCTGGCTGAGCAAAAAGCCCTCCCGTACATAATAAAGCTCAAATCTTCCTGTAAATGAATAAACAGTGGCCGAGTCAGCACCGGAAGTGACCGTGGTGCCGAGTAAACATTTGCCAATATATAGTACCCAAACCAGCGTCATATAGGTCTTTCCTGGATTTATTTTTCAATCGGTATATGTCTGCTCGGCTGCTGCTTTTTCAAGAAACTACTTTGGCACTGTTGGAAAAAAGCTTCTGCATGGTATGGTCAGTAGAACCATATATTTGATATCTTTTTAAGTGAAAAAAATACTGTGTATTGATACCTTAGGACAATGTTTATTAAATCGGTTGGCATGAAAGCTATTAACAACACAAGTCATGATCTTTAGACAAATCCTTTGCGTATTACAACAACAGCCGAGAAGAATCAACAGACATATACCGATTGAAAAATCAATCCAGGAAAGAGCATGAAAATGTGATGCTTCATCAGACTGCAGCTTTAAACAGGCCAGGTATAGACTGCTGAGACAGGAACCGTACTCTGACAAATGCTCTCCAAGCACAGCCTTGTTTAGTTTTTATGTTTATAGAACCAAATATGTGTGGGGAGAGTAGTGGACCCACTTCACCACCAGAAGTGGGTCATGGTTGGGGTGGGTGTTGGGGGGTCTGAGGCTGGGACTAGCTGGCAGCTGTTGTTTTAAAAATGGCTGGGTGAGTGGAGAGAAGGGAGAGTAAAACTGGGGTATTTTCAATTTTCTTTAGAGTAGTTCAATCAGGAAATATATTTGCTTTAAAGTAAAATATATGTTAGTACAATTTCATTGCATCATTCAATGAGAAACACATATAGATGAAAAATGTTTTGTTGTTGAATGTAAAAAGGTTTTGGAGTGTATGGGGTTTGAACCCACACGACCAAACAACTTCAGATTACAAGTTCAACACCCTAACCACTAGGCCACAGAGGCCACATATAATTGGCTGTGTCGGTTCAGGCTATTTGTATATATGGCGTCATATATACGGGCTATATATATATGTATGTATGTATGTATGTATGTATGTATGTATGTGAGCCTGTCTCAAAAGGTGATAACCCTTCTCTTTTTTTTCCCATTGTAACGATTGACACAAAACAGCACAGAAATGGTTACACTGAAAAAACAAGGACATTTGCTTCAAATCTATATGTATTCTATTGGGATTATGAAACACCATGTAAAAAACAAATCAGTTTATCCTGAGCAAATGCATAAGCAGATAGTATGTTGATCGTTATAAGGGACAAAGTTCTGTCCCATATTGCTTAGCACCTTTTGAGACAGTTTTATGTATGTATGTATGTATGTAAGCACCTTTAGCACACTTGTCACATAAAGGATGGGATATAGATAACTTTAGCACGTACACGCGCACACATATATATATATACACAACACATACTCATGCACACACACACACACACACACACACACACACACACACACACACACACACACACACACACACACACACACACACACACACCTCTTGTATATATGACATCCTATACACAAATAGCATGAACTGAGACAAGTAATGATGTGTGGTCTCTGTGGCCTAGTGGTTAGGGGTTGAACTTGTAATCTGAAGTTGTTTAATCCTATGGGTTCAAACCCCATACAGTCCAAAACCTTTTTACATTCAACAACAAAAAACACGTTTTTCATCTATATGTGTTTCTCATTCAATTATGCAATGTAATTGTACTAACATATATTTTACATTAAAGCAAATATATTTTCTGTTTGAACTACATCAGTTTGACCCTCCCTTCTCTCCACTCACCCAGCCATTTTCCCAACAACAGCTGTCACATGACCAATCTAGGTCACTCTACACCACCAAGTGGAAAAGTTCAGTACTAAGCATGCACACCCTGTTGCACAAATTAGAACTATTCCGAGTTCTCCCGATGAGGTATAACTCGCCCCTTTAAGTCGGCATTTTTCTAGATTGATCAAGTCTATTTTCTTCTTTTTTTTGTGAAAAAATAAAGTGACAGGATTATATTTTTTCTTAGCCCTCCAAATCCTCATTTGACGCAAGTTGATGAGAAGTGTTTGCATGCGAGTGTGCACGTGTGTGGCGACTGGGCATTTGGACATTTGGGTGGTAGTGGCTGATTGTTGGCTTCTATCAGCTGAAATCTTAGCGGTGGGCTGATTGCATTTGTGTGTGTGTGCGTGCGTGCGTGCGTGCGTGCGTTCGTGTGGGTGTGTGGGTGTTACAATCTTATAATAGGTACCCCAAACCCAGGCTGATTACTTGTTGAATATGCCAAATTCTGTCAAAAAATGCTCCACTTCAACACCTTGGCAAAACAAACCACAAAGGATTTTTACAAATGTATTACAGCAGAAACAACCTTTGTTCTCTTACCTTTAACCTGGTCTTGGATTCATTTTATTATTCAAATAAATAAGCCTGATATAGCTAAATACAAACTACCACCAACTCCCATTTTTCACTCTCAAACCATGTAAATTCCCAGGTGGAGATGTGTCATGGTATCCCTAGTAGAATTAGCTAGTGTACATCCAATTTGTGCAACAACGCCATTTGTTGATCAAAGTACCCAGGAAAAAGGTACTAATACCCCCAGATAGGTGATATTCCGAGCTTTCCATTCATATAAAACTGTATATCTTTTAATTTTAGAGAAAATGCCAAAAAATTGATTGAAATTTGAAGTTACAAATATTTCCACTTTAAGTGCTATTTTCTACTGAAAATATAATTTTAAAACCATTAAAAGTTGGTATTGAATTAAAGAGAATTTAATTTCCTGTCCAATCATAATGATCAGCGCTCATGCGGACCTATGGCGCTCATGCGCACGGCGATTTAATGACTAAAAGTGGGGGGTATTTTTATTTTATTTTAACTTTTTTTTTTTTAATTTGTTTTAAAATTTGTTTTTGGGTACATTAGTAGTTTAAGCAGGAGAACTGGTCTTCCTCATTTCCACTGCTCATTTCCCTAGTTTTAATTTTGGGAGCTATATTTTTTTTTTTAGCTTTTTAGCTTTGAGCAGGACCGATAGAGTAATAACCTAAAAACGTCCATATCTTCCTTAATATTGGATCAATTTTGACAAATGAAATGTCATTTTCTTTCAAATTCAATATCCTAACAAGTGAAATCCATTAAATCAAGCTCAAACCTGTTTTTTTAAAATCACTTGGGATACCTATGTGGTAGTAGTACTTATTACTAGGTACCCCAACTGCATGCAGATAACCTGTTGAAAATGGCTGAATCTTGGGGAAAAAATGGTTCACTTCAACTCCCTGGTAAAAAAGATCTAGAAGAGGTTTTACAAATTCATGACAGCAGAAATAAAAGATGTTCTCAATGTTTTGTCTGGTGTAAGATTGAAGAAAGACATGAAAGCAATTCTCCATGCTGAATTGGGCTACTGCACTAAGGTACTTGGCCACAAGGATCCAAGATTAGTTGTTGGTTCCAAAACTATAGACAAATTGAAAGATGATTTCATGTGTTTTTTGTCTGAGAAGTCAGGTCTGCCTGTGCCCACTCATCTAGTAGAACTTACTCCTAACTCAAGCTCCACCTCTCGCCCAAATAAAAGAAAAAGGCTAAACAGTGACAGTGATTCTGGTGAATCAAATAGTGTCAGTGAAAAAAGTGAGGGAATAAATCTAGATGATGTCTGCTCGAACGACATGGAATGGGTGGGTGATTCTGATGCAGAGAGCAACACTGAAGTTGATATAAATTTCAAATTTTCAAACCAAGGTGTGTGGGTTGCTGTGGCTTATGATGAAGAATTCTTCATAGGTCAGGTGATTGAAGTCAAGAGTGAGATGTCAGAGGCATTGGTGCGGAACCCACAGGAGATATAAAATTATTTTGCAAAATTCGTAAAATACAAAAACCTAAATAGTGTTAGTAAAACACTTAAAAGGGGGCACTAATCAACTAAACTGATAAAGAAGAAGGATACATGAAAGTTTCATGCAATTCTGTTGAAGGGTTTTTTTCCTGCGATTTCTCAAACTCAACATTTTTCATGATTTTGGTAAAATGTGCATTATTTCTCCTCACTTATAAAATATTTAACTGTTTTGTAATGTATGTTGTTATGGATGTATTGAAGTATCTGATAAAGATGAATAGCACCTGAAAATTTCATCCAATTCCATTGTACAGTTTTTGTTCTGTGATTTTTCAAACTTTTCCAAAAAGCCAGATTTTTCACCAAATTTTATCACCTGCCAAAACTGGCTCTCGGGTGTTTTCAGTCGATTTATTTTAATTGTTCCCCATGGTTTGGGGCCTTGAAAAAAAATAGAGTTACTAGCACTACCCCATAGGCCCGGGATAATTAAAAAAGAATCAATTTGGGTGGCAATTTTTACCACCAGCGCACTCGAAAAAGTGCTCTGGGGCCTAATTTCACAAATGGTGAATTCAAGGAAAATGCTATTTTTACCAAGTTTGAAGGTCTATATTTTTTAAACTAGCCACCCCATGCCCCTGTAACTGTATATACACTGTGTACAGACCAGGGACTCTTAGCCTCTGCCTTGTGAAGCAAGCTGGGTGATCCCTTTAAATTTTGGAGACCATCAAAAATGCTATCTTTTAGACTTTGCAGCGTGACCGATTTCAAGTAGGGTTAGTAAAATTTTAAAAGGCTGTATTTGCCTTAATACTTGACCGATTTTGACAAATGAAGTATCATTGTGTTCCGAATTGCATACTAACAGATGGAATCATTTATATCAAACTCCAAACACATACAAAATTTCACTTGGGATACCTACTTATAATACGGTTTGTATACGCTTCTGATAAAATTGACAATTGTGAATTGCCCTAAATTAATGTCGGTTTCTTCTAATGTCAGTTTCTTTTTATCTTCCAGTTCTCTCGGCATCCAGTGATAAGAAAGTCTTCCTAGGAGAGATCGAATGAAGTTTAGATAAACTAATGTGAAAACGTCTGCATGAAAGTTTGTGTGTGAAGGTATTAGCGTGTGCACATGAAATCGAACAGACCTGCTACAGTATAGAATATATGTAGCTTTCTTCTTGTTACAATCACAAATGTGTGCGAAAGCAGAAAGAATACTTCGTACTGTCACAACCTTGCTCATGTGGAATGGCAACCTTGAACAAGTAGAATGGCAACCTTGAACAAGTAGAATGACATTTTTCTTTTTTGTCACACTGTCCAACAATGGTGACCGCAGTAGATCATATTTCTTCCTGTCAACTTCAGACAATGTGACCTGGGCCGCGTTCAAGATGCGCCTCGGAGACGGCTCCGCGACGTTTTTTAACCTATTTGCGCCTTGGAGTCGACTCGGAGACGTCTCGCTTTTCAGATAGAAGGCAAAAAGCGCCTCCAAAATCGCTGCCGAATCCAGTGATTTCAGCCAATCAAGGCTGTTCTTTTCAATTGCAAATGGCTGCATGCTATGGAGGCCACCATTTTCAAGGCACCCGACAGATAAAGTCGTTCACACTAATCTGACATCCGGAATATCTCCGAGGCGTACCTTGAACGCGGCCCTGGGTTGTGGGTGTGACAGCACAGTGGCATACCACTTCCTGTGATAACACCAAAATGTACCCCGGTGTGTCAACAGAAACACATTTCCTACAGTCATCACCTCATGTGTGACAAGTTTAGATGAAAGGTGGATTTTGCTTACTTTGACAACCTGGAGCATGTGACTGCAGAATCATGGGCTTCTTTCAGAGATGTAAAAATGTTCTTTATTAGAACAGGGATATTTCTCCGTTTTTAAACGGATTTCCGTTTTTTCCACAGCCTGGTGGCATTTTTGATAGGGGTGTAAACGGAAATTTGCCGTCGGGATAATAATTTCGGCTTGATTTCCGGTTTTTTTGTGCCTGAAACCACTATCATCCCTGTAGAAAGAGTTTGGTTAATTTTACAAAAAGCCCACTTTTCGCACTACTTAGGCCATTCTCATACTATGTCATGCTAATTTAAATTTTAAGTGTGGGCGGCCACTCTGTGGCTGAACTCCGGCAGCAGGAGAGCTTAAGCCGTGTTTACACGGGCAATTGTAAAGCGAATTAGACAAAGCGATTTATATGAAGCGAAGTAGTGGCGCGTTTACACACGGAGCGGTTTAAGGCGGAAATCGATATCTGCGCATGAGCAAGTCCAGACTAACCACCGCCAGTTTCGGCACGAGAGAGTGGGTTCAACCTAGATCTGTTTCGACTGAATCGTATTGTTTTGGAACGGTCAAAACTTCTGCTGGGCAGTGAAACCCTAAAAATAAATGATGAAAAAAATATCTGTGCACAGCTAGAAGTTTCATAGACCAAATTTACCGGAAAGTCAACAAACTCAGGTCTCGACTGTGACGTCATTAATCCGCCTCAAGTAAACCGCTACCGTTTACACTATCATTTATAAACCGACTTTCATAAAGCGCTTAATATAAAATACCTTGCGACATGGTTTACATAAAGTGAATAATATGAATCGAATCAGCCCTAATCCGCCTCAGAGTTGCGTTTACACGGCGAATGTAAGGCGAACTAGGCAAGGCGCTTTATTTGAGGCTTTTTAACTCACCCGTGTAAACACGGCTTTAGTCTCCTTCAAATTACTATTTCTCCCATGTTTGCTTACCTATTAGGGATGAAAGATATATATATAAATATATAATTAAAGTAAATCTGCGATTTGTGTTCTTATTAAAATATCTAATATGTAAAGATATAATCTAATTCTATGTATTTTTGTTCATCTACAACCTAAATACCAACACAAACTTCCAGAACCACTTGATGCATTTAACGCTGCCCCAAGCTGGTGATGGCTAGGCTGCGTTCAAGGTACACCTCGGAGGGGCCTCGGGAGATATAGTTTGAACGACTTTAGCTGGCGGATGCCTCGAAAATAGCAGCCTCCATAGGGTGCAGTCATTTGCTCTGATTGGCTGAAACCACTGAATTCGGAGGCCATTTCCCGAGGCGCTTTTTGTCTCCTATCTGAAAAGGGAGACGACTCGGAGGCGCACTCTGAACACAAATAGGCCAAAAAGTCGACTCGGAGGCGTACCCTGAGCACGGCCCTGGTGTTAGGGTCACATCCGGCACTTGGTCGGCCGGCTGTGTCTGTCGGGCCTCCCCTTTCTGAATGATGCAGGCGGAGGGGGAATTTTTTATTTAATGTGGGAATTCTCGCATAACCTTAATATTTTTAGAGAATTGCGAAAAATAAAGCAAGTTTCATACTATCCTAGTACTATCCTAGCTTCATTCGACTGACCAGTGAGTACAGTTCCACTATCCTTGTTGTGAATGTATTATCGCCCACCTAGCGGTCGATTTCTGTGGAGATAAACTAGATCACGGTTCCGACTGCGCATGCGCTGAAAACGGCGTTGGGAGCAAAGCAAAGGCATAGGCCATTGAGTTTGCCTATATGCGCAGTGAAAAACATCAGTTTTATTCAAAATTAATAGAAATCCAAAACCCTAACCATATCAATTTAATATAATCTTTTTGATAGACATGTTTTCTATGTGTTCCAAGCGGTTTGTCTCTAGGTGGTATGGTTTTATCAATATTTTACTTTTTCTGTATGGAGATTGCTCACTGCCATTGACAATGCATTGAGTACTCTGGCTATGGCTCCAACACTAGTCTGAATGCCTAGATCTTTCTAAATCTAAATGCACATGGCATAAGATCTGCTGATTATATTGATGTAAATGCAATGCTGGATAAAAGATTAATATCTTAATTTATTATATATATTTTTTTAGCTGGTATTCTATGTTCCAAACAAGAGCTGAGATGATCTGAAACTAGCACATTTCATAGCTGCATCCAGTCTATTAGCATGTGCCATGTGCTTTTGGGGGGTATGTTTTGCTCTGATGCATCCCACAATGCACCGCGCCGCTGGAACCGTGATGTAGTCTATTCTTTCTCTGCGATTACTTTCATCTCTGAGCTAAGGAATTATTGGAAGTGTTTCCCTAAAATGAGGATGTCTTCACTGCAGCACCTTAATTATAATATTGAAATATTTATCATTGCAGCACATACAATATTGAAATATTTTCGGATTGGTAAATGTTTCATCTAAAATATCGACTCGATATCAGTTAGCACGCCTATATCACTAGTCACCCTCCAGTGTATGTAATTCATAACAAGAGACCAGACTGGGATATAAATTTATAATTTATTTACATCATTTAGAGTATTGTATCACACTGGTTGCATATTACCATTAATTTGACATTAACCATAAGTATAGTAAGTCGGCATTGTTAATATTTAACTTTCCCAAAGAACTACACATGCACATATCATTTATTCACACTTTAAGGTTCCGGGTTCGAATCAACCGAATACCTAACACTCAGTCGACATGAAACAGAGGGTGAGAGGACGGGGAAAAAGCTGGTAGGTGTGCACTGTCCGACTATCAGAAGCAAAGTGAGTGATCTATGCAGAGAGTTT
Source organism: Branchipolynoe longqiensis (assembly GCA_030323885.1). Lineage (NCBI taxonomy): Eukaryota > Metazoa > Annelida > Polychaeta > Phyllodocida > Polynoidae > Branchipolynoe > Branchipolynoe longqiensis. The sequence goes on from CM059198.1 coordinate 42,427,228, forward strand.
AAAATGTTAGTTTAAAGATGTTCTATAGGTTTCCTTGGATATCACTTTGAAATTTGATATGAATGCTTAGAAACATGCATGTGCTTACACTACCAAGCCTAGCAACCCAATGCATCATTCCAGGATCACAGACTTTGAGATGAGTGATTATGGCAACGCATTTTGAATTTGTTTACTTTACTTAGCAACCCCATGTTGAATCAATTTCAAAGGTTCACACTCTGTTATGAATTACCCATGTTATGATATAACATGCACAATTTGATATATTATACCCATTGCTTCTGGGGTATTTATTCATTTATGAAAAACACCTTTTTTTTTTACTATAATGATTTACCTTTGATACTTTACCAGGCATCTTTCATACTACCTCAACCTAATGTGTGACAGTGTGAGCGTGCCTGCGTGATAATGCCATTGTTGCGTGTCTAAATCAGGGGGGAAATATCTCCGCGATTTCGCGGATTTCTGCGTTTAAAAAAATCGTTATCGATTAGTGATAAAGAAAGTGTCAAGGAACTAGGCCTATATGTCAACACCTGGTTGGTTCGAATTCCGTCCTTATATGTTGCGAGAACATAAAACCAAACAACGTGTTAGGCATGGCCATGGTCCCCATGATGGGGGGATAATATAGCCACAAGGTCAAGAATAGTTGAAACCTGACTTCTGGTATTTTTCCGCGATTCCTTGACTGCTAATATGAATAATATCGGGAAGGGGGGGGGGGGGGGGGGGGGAATCCGAGTTTTTGCGGAAATTCGCCGTTGGTGTGATAATCTCTGCTTTATTTCCACGTCGGAGACCACTTTCATCCCTGAATATCGTGAGGTTACTAGGCAGTCAGATTTGCTAGTAAACTTCGATGTACATACAGACATTCATGATTCAGACGTCACTCGCGAGAGAGTAAGTTGAGTTCCTTTAGGTTTAAATAACATGTTTCAAGTTGAACTTAGTCTTATAAATGGTTCCTGAGCCTTTATTGGACACAAGAATTGATCTGATAAAGGGCATTCATTCCAATGCAATTCAGGTAGTTTAAATAGGACTTTAGAGCTTTGACCAGTAAGAGCATTGATATATAAACACCTAGTGTGCCCTGGTACTGTGGTAGGCAGGGTCAACAATGATGGGTGGTTAGACATTCCATCGAGCTGGCCCAACATGCAAAAAGTGAATACATATAAACTCACTGGTTCCAAGGGGGCTGCCATCTAGTCAGTGCTGGATTAACATGATAGCAAAATTAGCATGTGCTATGCGTCATGCATTTTCAAGGGCCCCACACTAAATGCTTGCAAGCTTTCAACTGATTCCCACATGTAAGTAATACTATTAATAAAATGTCAAGAGATATTTGTTTATTGTCTCTGGATGAAAAGAATTGATTACTTTACTATGCAAGTAAACAATATAGGCCTTTAAATGTTTATATACATTTGTTTAATTTGGGGCCCCTTTAAAGCATAAACTATCGGCCCCGCACTGCCTTAATCCGGTGTCGCAGTTTGAGCGCCCTGCCAGTGGTTGTATACTTTTTTTGTCAAATAGATTTAAAAGCTTTCATTGGATCGATTAAAAATATCTTAATGCGCAATTGAAGAGGAAGATCTGAAGTATTTAATGTAACCTAAGAGCAATTTACTCTGAAAGTATTAAAAACAGATAATAGTGAAAGTTGGGATATTCTGAGTGTCAGTGTGAGTGTTAGCCTAAACAGATCATGGCCTCAAAAACTATTTTCGCAAAATAAATTCAAGAACTTCCAATTGGCTGATAAAAAGAAAAGCTGAATGTGAAATTGTAGAGAAAGATCTGAACTATTTAATAGACTCAAGAGAAATTTGCTTTCAAAGCACCAAAAATCACAAATTACTGTGATAGTTAGGGTGGTTTTAATGTTGTCTCTATCCGCGCATGCGCAGAAGCAACAGAAGGGCCCTCAAACTGGCAGGGCACTCAAACTGCGACACCGGCCCTGGATCTGGTATACACTGAGCACTAACATATATCAGTAGACAGATACCTTGATTATACATCAGCGCCATCAATGAACTAATGCATAATTAAATCATTTTGCTTATGTATATTTGGAAAGTTCCAGAACTGTTTTGTCAACTAGTAATTTGAAATAGTCAATTAACATAGGTAATTTGCATCAGCTTTTGTGTACCATTTATTTTCATTTGTATTCATTGTCATTTCCATCAGATACAGAAATAAAACTTCTTTTTTTTAAACGCCAACTTACAGCAGTCACACAATGCTTTTTTGGGGGTCATTTTTGTTCAAATGTTTTGTTATTATGTCCTGGAGGTGGTTTTAATCCTGGGTTTCTGGTGTACATCTTAGTATTTTGTTTGTAGTATCAGATGACTTACCAAGTGTAATATATATGGGTCACTCTCCTGAAAACTGGCCAGAAGTGTCACATGGAGAGTTAAAATTTAATATTTGAATTTTTTACATTTTTTGGTTGCAAATGAAAGCTGGAAATCCCCCCCTTTACATCTATGTAAAATATAAATTGATGAGATAAAAAATAAAGGTGTAGTCCATGAATAAGATATCTCTTATGGCAGTATAACATGTGCGTCACACGTGTAACACATGTTTAGGACACCACACAGTCTGCTTAATAAATATCTAATCAGAATTAAATAATATCATACTTAGAAGCATATTAATCATGGCATAATATACAGAAATATCTAGTGCTTATATTGATAAAAAAAAAAGTAATTCCCAGCCATGCTTTATTCACTGAATAATTAGTGTACAATATTTGTGTGGCATCCAGACACCACGGTTACACGTGTGACGGAAATTTGTAATGTTATTTCTGAAGACATTAAAAAAAATTTTTTTTTAAATTTAAGCATGCATACATGTTAATACATACTTCCTCTTTGATTTGGGAACTGTTTTGTTTGATATATCAATGCAATACAATATGTTAATAAGGATTCAACCACGTCCCATATGTCATGTTACAAATGGCTGGCTGTAAAATGGGGTTTTTTGGTACAAAAACAGTTCATAACTAAAAAGACCAAAGTTGCATACAGTTTTATTTTATTTCCCTTATTTCTTTCATCAAATCTTAGCATGAATATGAAAAGAATAAGGAAAAAAATAAGTAGGAAGGTTTTTATTGATGTTTTAAAATCCCATCTCATGCTGACCAGTTTTCAGGAGAGTGACCCATATACGTAAAAGACATCCAGGCACGTACTGAGAACAAAGGAATATGTAAATGAGATGACGTCACAGATAGGGTGCCGGCGGCTCGGGCACTGGATTGGGAATAAACCATTCAGTATCCAGAAGTCAACTTGTCCAGACGTTGGTTCTTTACACCAAGTACAAAATGTATTTGTAATAAATATCCGTAAATACACGTTTTAAAATAATGCATTTCAAATGTTGTCTGTCTGCAAATCTCATGCTAGTAAATTAATGGTTGTTGTCTCATCTCGTGTCTGTGTCTGTGTGTGTCCCTTTGGTCGCCGACAAAACACTTTTTGGTCGTCGCAAGAGGAGGCAGGCGCAGTGTGGTTGGGGTTTATTGTTTGTTTTGCAAGAATACAACCACTTGATACGAACCTTGACCGTGCTAAACCTGGCCACCAACCTGCCATTGCCATGTATACATGTACGTATGAACATAACTAAACGTGCTTATTGTTTAGACGCTATACCCATTTTGAGTTTATTGTCACATCATGGAATATATTTAGTTGACCCAGTATATGGCCATTTAGTTGCAATTTGTATTTAAAAGAAACAAAATTATGCACTAGCTTGCTGTCATCAAGTCCCATATATCTACATGTGTAGTTTCGCCACCTAGCGGCATACACCTGCAGCAGAAGAGTGAGTGCTGACATCTGGTTGATTACTGTGAATCTATTGCTTATTCACGAAAGAAAATACGCAGTAACAAAACAAGGCCCCTTGTCAGGTGGTTTTAGGGGGCGACTAATAACAAAATTTATTTCCTCTAATATCGCCCGACGCCGAAGCAGATAACACCCTGCTAAGACTACATAGCAATGCCAGCATGTTTGGTGAGTCACGGCTGGACCGCCCCGGGAGGGTGTGGCTTGTTTTTGGTCTCAGAATAGCTGTCAGTGTTTACGTAGCAAACAGTTTGCTTTGGACCAAAACGGTGGCAACTCAGAGCCCTGAAGTTGTTAACACTGACATCAACAGCGGAGCAGCGTTTGTATCATCGAGTCACTGTGACACCGACATGTAAGTATGTCTATTATTTACCCAAGTACATTTGAGTGTCTTACTCACCTAACTTCCTAAAGTAAAGGCCCTGTCACATTACGACGCATTCTCTATAGACTATAGCCGTGTTCACACGGGCGATTTAATCCGCTTCATATAAAGCGCCTTGCCTAGTTCGCCTCACATTTTGCCGTGTGAACGTGATGTGAGGCGGATTAGGGCTGAATCTATTCATATGATTCGCTTTATATAAACCACCTAGCGAGGTAGTTTATATGAAGCGAACTAGCTTAGGTTGGCCCATCTCGCCCGTGTGAACGCAACCGAATTATATGAGGCGGATTAAGGACGTCACACTATATAATATAATTTGGTCTATGAACCTGCTAGCTGTGCACAGATATTTTTTTCATCATTTATTTTTAGGGTTTCACTGCCCAGCAGAAGTTTTTACGGTTCCAAAACAATATGATTCACTCCTTACATATCTAGGTCGAACCCACACTCTCTCGTGCCGGCGTCAATGAACCCAAAATGGCGCTGGTTAGTCTGGACTTGCTCATGCGCAGATATCCACTTCCGCCTTAAACCGAGTCAAAGCACTGCCCATGTGAACGCGAAACACTTTCAAACTAAATCGATTCATATGATTCGCCTTGTCTTAAATCGCTTTATATTTTGCCCGTGTGAACACGGCTTAAGTCGGCTTGACCACGCAACCCTGGAAACTACCCCGCGAAGAGTAAAACACGGGAGTGATTTGTGCTGCAGCAATGCTATGTCTATGTGGAGCATTTCCTTTTTCAAAATAAATTTAAAGGCTTTCATTGCGCCGATTAAAAATATCTTAATGCGCGATTGAAGAGGAAGATATGAAGTATTTAATTTAACCTAAGAGTAATTTTCTCTGAAAGTATGAAAAACAAGAGATAATAGTGAAAGTTTGGATATTTTGAGTGTCAGTGCCAGTGGTAGGCTTACCGGATCATGGCCTCAAAAACTATTTTCGCAAAATAAATTCAAGAACTTCTAATTGGCTGATAAAAAAAAGCTGAATGTGAAATTGTAGAAAAAGAGCTGAACTATTTAATAGAAACAAGAGAAATTTGCTTTCAAAGCACCAAATAGCACAAATTACTGTGATAGTTAGGGTAGTTTTAATGTTGTCTCTAAAGCTGTGTTCACACGGGCAAAATATAAAGCGAGTTAGACAAGGCGAATCATATGAAGCGATTTTAGATGCGCGTTCACACGGGCAGTACTTGGGCCGGAAATTGATATCTGCGCATGAGCAAGTCCATAGGAACCAGTGCTTAAGCTAGTTCGCTTCATATAAACTACCTCGCTAGGTGGTTTATATAAAGCGAATCATATGAATCGATTCAGCCCTAATCCGCCTCACATCGCGTTCACACGGCAAAATGTGAGGCGAACTAGGCAAGGCGCTTTATATGAGGCGGATTAAATCGCCCGTGTGAACAAGGCTTATGACAGTGACATTTGTTTTACCCTTCGAGCGTTGTGAGCACAAAATGTGCCCAGATGTCTGACATCGAAAATCTTGCAAGCTTGCGGCCAACATGTAAAATCCCTTTTTATGTTGAGAAGCGTCAAACTTTTTGGGGTGGGGGGCAGGGGTGAGTTAGACGTATATGTACCATATACATAGCGTATGACCAACGTATCGCTAATGTGCCCCCGGCGAAAAACGCTTGAATTATGCTCACAGTATGTTTGCAGAATGCCGCTGAACGTTATATACGTTATTGGATCGCCAGAACTACGCCTCATACATTACATACATCAAGACACGCTGGAGAAATGCTAAACGTACGGTAGACTACCAGGGGCGTAGCTAGACCTTTAACGATGTATGCTCCTAATTTCGGCAGGGGGTTTAGGGGGCCGCTTAAGCTTAAGCTGGCGGATTTGACACATTTTAGACACTCTGGACTACTACAAGCCTTCTCTCTCTCACTCTCTCTCTCTCTCTCCCCCTCTCTCTCTCTCTCTCTCTTTATTTTTTAATTTAATTATTTTTTGACAAAAAGATGTGTACGTTTTGGCATACGCGCGTACGCCTAGCTATGCCCCTGACTACGTTAGACGTACGTTATCCATACGTTGTCAGTACGCGGACTGTACATTCCCATTGCAAGTCAATGTAGGGCAATGTGGTAAACAACGTTTGTCTAACGTACGTCTAATGTACATCAACGTATGCCTAACGTATACATAATGTACGGCTGACATAAAATCCACACGTTGTCGTATGTCGAAAGTTTTGCGCATGCATATACTTTGCCGATTCCCTGACGCGGGATGCCTATCTCGACCAACGATGAAGTACATTGACGTATACCAACGAGCGCCTAACGGCGTATCTCAATGTAGCAGCCAAAAATCACATACGTCGGTGTACATTGGCCCGATGTGGCGTATAGCCTACTATTGAATAGTATATGAATAGTCTATTCTGCTAACCATTAATGGTTGTCTTCCTACTGGCAGTGCCCCTTATATAAACAAAATAATCCATAAAACAAAATCATGAGCCCTGGAACTAATATAGTATATAATATACTAATATACCTATTACCTGATACTACATCGAATTTTTGGGTGTGCACCGCAGATAGTCATATCCAGTTACTCCCGCCTAGCCTTAATCATGAGACAGGTGGACTGAGTCAGAGGTACTCTTTTATGTAAGTTCATAATTACCACTACCTCTACCCGTCATACTCATAGTCTAGTTACCCCCGCAGTAGATAAAAGATTCACCCTGTACTTGAATACAGGTGTTGCGGTTTCCGAGGCACACCAGTTTGCCAGGGACACATCCATTCAAATGCATTGTCAACGGCCGTGAGCAAATCTTCATACAGAAAAAGTCAGATATCTCTCAAATCACACCACCTAGAAACAAATCGCTTGGTACACATATAGAAAACATCGTTACCATAAATATTATATTAAATTTATAAGGTTAGGGTTCTTGATTTCTATTAATTTTGAATAAAACTAATGTTTTGCACTGGGCGTACCATCAAACTCAAGGCATTGTCAATGGTCATGAGCAATCTTCATACAGAAAATACAGAAAAAGTGAAATATCTCTAAAACGACACCACCTAGAAACAAATCGCTTGGTACACATATAGAAAACATGTTTACCAAAAACATATTAAATTTATAAGGTTAGTGACGATGCTGTTCGATTTTGACGCATGCGCAGATACGATGTGTCCCTGGCAAACTGATGTGCCTCGGAAACCGCAACACCGGGTCTATATAAAAGCTGGCGAAAACTGCTTTAGTATAGACCTATTTCATATGACGTCAGAACAGATATTTAGGTCAATGTGCGCGCTGTTTGGCTGCAGGACAACGCACTGTCACACTGCAAATCCTGCAAATGGCTGTGAGCAATCTTCTTAGAGAAAAGGTGAAATATCTCTAAAACTACACCATCTAGAAACAAACTACTTGGAACACAAAAAAAAACATATTCAATTATGAGATTATATTAAATTTATATGGTTAGGGTTCTGCATTTCTATTAATTTTGTATTGACAATTTGAACTGTGCGTATCGACAAACTCAATGCATTGTCAATGACCGTGAGCAATCTTCATACAGAACAAATGAAATATCTCTAAAACCACACAATCTAGAAACAAACAGCTGGGAACACATATAGAAAACATATTGAACGAACAGATTTGATTAAATTCATAAGGTTAGGGTTCTGCATTTCTATTAATTTTGAATTAATTTGACGTTTTGAACTGCATGTATCGGGAAACTCAATGAGTCAATGCATTCTCAATGGCCTGAGCAGTCTTCATACAGAAAATGTGAAATATCTCTAAAACTACACCACCTAGAAACAAACCGCTTGGAACACATATAGAAAACATATTGAACGAACAGATTTGATTAAATTCATAAGGTTAGGGTTCTGCATTTCTACAGCTGGGAACACATATAGAAAACATATTGAACGAACAGATTTGATTAAATTCATAAGGTTAGGGTTCTGCATTTCTATTAATTTTGAATTAATTTGACGTTTTGAACTGCATGTATCGGGAAACTCAATGAGTCAATGCATTCTCAATGGCCATGAGCAGTCTTCATACAGAAAATGTGAAATATCTCTAAAACTACACCACCTAGAAACAAACCGCTTGGAACACATATAGAAAACATATTCAACGAACAGATTATATTAAATCTATAGGTCTAGGGTTCTGCATTTCTATTAATTTTAAATAAAATTGACATGTTGAACTGTGCGTATCAGCATACTCAATGCATTGTCAATGGCCATGAGCAATCTTCATACAGAAAAAGTGGAATATTTCTAAAACCACACCACCTAGAAACAAACCGTTTGGAAAACATATAGAAAACATGTTTAACAAACAGATTATATTCAATCTATACGGATAGGATTCTGCATTTCTATCAATTTGGAATAAAATAGACGTTTTGCACTGCACGTATCGGCAAACTCAAGGGCAGTGTGCATTCGTTCTGCAGCCAGGATAACGGTATCTCAATGATGAAAGGTTGGACAGTCTCTCATAGTCATAGCACTGTTAGAGAGACTGGGGGAAATACAGAAAGTCAGACTTCATGCAATCAATGTACCCTTCGAGCACACTCTCCAAGTACATCCTTTGATATATGCGTAATAGATGTCCAGACACGTGGGTAATATATGCTAATGAGATGCATGATGTTCTAGCCAGTGAGTGAGACAAAGGAGTATGTAAATGAGATGACGTCATGGAAAGTTTAGCCGGCGGTTCAGTGAGCCCTGGACGGGAATAAACCATTCAGTATCCAGAAGTCAAAGTGTTCAGACATTGTACTTTCACACATCCTAGGCCTATTTGTCATAGAGACCATTTGTATGCCTGAAATCCTCCTATGCTCGTGGCTGTACCGATTCACACAGCCCTTTCATTCTCTAACAAATTGTGCGACTCCTCACATTTCAGGTGTTCACTTAACAAGATCCCGCTGACTGTCGGGCACCGGATATTGACACTTACGGAAGCTGTCACCAGGGGGAAGCGTGTCATCGTAATCGGTGATGTGCACGGTTGCTATGACGAATTGACGTCATTGCTCTATAAATGCAATGCGCTCAAAACAGAGACCCTTGAAGGTGGACTTCGAGAAAACATCATTGTCATATTCGTTGGCGATCTTGTCAACAAGGGGCCAAAATCGATGGAAGTTTTAGAGTTTGTAATGCGGACAGAGCTGGTTTATTCGGTAATTGGTAACCATGAGATGCTGTGGGCAGCCAAGTACAAGAAGAGTAGCACCGAAGTCTCTGACTATCTGAACTCCTTGCCATACATCATTGCTGTCCCTGAACACAATGCGCTTGTTGTGCATGCTGGGTTCATTCCTGGTCTTCCGCTGTCCAAGCAGTCCCCTAACGACATCGTCCACATGCGCAATGTCATAGTGAAGGATGACCGCATGCAGGCATATACAGAGACGGATAAAGGAACGCATTGGGCTAAACTGTGGGATGGAACAGCGCATGTGTATTACGGACATGATGCCCGCAGGGGGCAGGACCAGTTTGGCCAACCAAAAGTACAGCGGTTCGCCAGTGTGACCGGGCTTGATACACGCTGTGTGAAGGGTGGATCACTCACTGGTATAGTTTTGCCTGTTGAGAAGGAAGAGTTTTATAGCGTCCCAAGTTTGAAGGTTTATAAGAAAAGTTAGCATCCCTTTGCTCTAACTTCCAAGTTTCTCCCCGCCCTGTCCAAACTACATATCCTTGGTATTTTATCCATTCAAAACGCCTTCACCGCTGCATTAGTGATACCCACTTATTCCCTAACACTTCTAGATAATGCCGTAATGACACCCTAAAGTGAGCATTTATTTGTATTGTTATCATTACAAAGTAATTATTAATGTATATTTCTAATATTTGACCTATCTTGTATGATATCTTAAGCTGTTTTTAATACTGAACTTGTGTTAATAATAAAGTGGTTTTTTGTAGTTGGTGTAGAATAGATATTCTGCCTGTATTGATGCAGGTGGCGTCCAGCTCCAGAGATCCATTGGAACCGCACTCGTAGACCACTTATTCTGGCAATCTTTGCAACCTGGTTTAAGTACACGAATGCAAGTTAATGGAATTTTAGCTTAAGTCCCTTCTAATCACAGACACATTGGCCAATGTGACATGATGTTGCCCAGTCAATATTACGATTAACTCGAAAGGTACCCTTAATATTGTGCAATGCATCAACCTTAAAGGGGCAGTAACATGAGCAATGCAAGTCTATTTATTCACAATTGATATTATCAAGTGTGAGTAGTTATAATTTGTATAGCATTAAGCAACCTATTCTCTGAGTAATTTAGGGACCAATCATGGTCTCATGGTGTATGTGATGAAACTTTGGCTATGACTGTTATTCAACCCGAATGACCCTTCTCAGGTCTTAGAGTGATTTAGGCCATGGCATATTTACAGACTTTGGAAGTAGTGCAAACCCTACTGTCACTTAAAATAAATTTGATGCCTTTTGAGTTAGCCTTATATAACCTATGTAAGTCCACCATTTCATTCCCTGTGGGACATTACACAGGAAAGGGAAGAACTACTAATCATACTAAGAGGTACTCGGCGTCAGTCTACTGATGCTGGACACATTAGTCCCTACCGACTGGGTTCAAGCTAAACAAGTTTATTCCAAGTGTTGTACACTGAGTGGTCTTTCTAGAATATGAATATTTATTTAAGATACATAGAGAATTCATGCAAAGAATGCATAATAAAATCAGGTGACCAGATTTTAGCTTACCCGAGGGCTTGCCTGTGAGCTCCTGGGTGAATAATTACATCTTATGTGCTTTGTTACTGATCTTTGCTGATTGTGATATTATTACTGATAATTTGGCTTGAATGCTTCTGTTTTTGCAGAAGTCATAAACACCGTTGCAGCAAGATTTCATTCACTACCATATATATTCTTCCTGATGCCAGTTGAAACTAATTAACACATTACTAAACACAAACCAAAGACTTTTCTTGTATATGTAGTAAACATAGTTGTCGTGTTTAATATGATATTAACAAATGAATGTTGTAGTACATGAACTGTGCTTACAATAATGCCGAGTGCGAAAGAACATCTACTTATGAACTAAGAAACTTTCTGTAGAAAAAGCGCACAAAACTAGATCGTTGAAATGTCAGTATGTATGTATCAGCATACCTTGCCATGATGCTTTAAGTTTGTAGCATGACATGTGTTTATATAGTATGTCACCTGATCAATAGTCCCTAATAAATACGACTATCCAATTCACCTAGAAGTTCGTCTTCGGTGATTTAATTCAGCTGGATGGGAATAACAAGTGTATAATTTTGTAATTGTATATTTTGCATTCGTTGATTAAACTGCAGACATTTTAATTGCGAACAATTAGTTTTCCTTATTCCACTACTTGTTTCATTGAAAGGGTCGAGCAATGAACAACTGCGAATTTCCTACACTGTCCTGGGATAATTAACTATTTTCGAAGGTTACTGAAGTACCTTTACAATTTTAACTTTGTTGAGTATTTGTTTTTAAAACATGTTCCTGTGCCTATCAGTTAGCGGGTTTCGATTTTTGAGAGAACGGAAATTGCACATCAATATATATCCATCAGGGAAACAATTAACATACTTCCCCCAATAGCCGATGTCTATTTTTTTGCGCAGGGCGGGGGTGGGGGGGGGGGGGGTCGTTAAACAAACAAATACAGCATCCACCTAACGAAGTTCTTATGTTAATTGTTAGTTTTTCTTTGTGTGTTACGAGGAAGAATCACATTGTACCAAAATGGAGTGTCTCATCTGTTAGTAAGGAAATAGCAACACCGACGCCCTCTCCCCACACACAATAAGAACAAAACCCAAAATAGTTTGCTGCAGGCACTGCTTCCCAATCCCACGAGGGAAGGCAACTTAGGCCAGTATTACATCGGAAACGCTGCTTCTCAGCCGATCACCAAAGTTAAAGTTGCATAGTCCGATGATTTTGAGTTTTGGCATTTTCTGAGATAAATATATTAATTGATTGTCATTATCTACCTTATTTCACCTTGTAGCAACTTTTATTTTAAATGGCTAACTTTGGAGATATTTACAGTGTAAACATTCCAAATTAATGTTGGCAAACATGCCAAAACTGCAACACCCTAGGCTTCAGCAGTAACATATTCTATTATATTAACTTAATTCAACATGCCATTATATGTGGCAAAACATGTTTAATAAGTCCACTATCTAAGTTAGATATGTACGATCAAACCTAGATAATTGTTTTGGTTTTGAAAATTTGATGCTTTTATCAGACCATCACTACTTGGATGGATGACGGTCTGGGAACACGTGGTGCTGCTGTAGACGTCCTGGTTCAGGCTTACAACCTACCAAATAAGTAGTGGATAAGTAATGTGAGCTGTTGTAGACGTCCTGATTCAGGATTACAACCCACCAAGTCAGTAGTGGATAAGTAATGTGAGCTGTTGTATACGTCCAGATTCAGGCTTACGACCTACCAAGTCAGTAGTGGATAAGTAATGTGAGCTGTTGTAAACGTCCTGATTCAGGCTTACGACCTACCAAATCAGTAGTGGATAAGTAATGTGAGCTTTTGTAGACGTCCTGATTCAGGCTTACGACCTACCAAATCAGTAGTGGATAAGTAATGTGAGCTGTTGTAGACATCCTGATTCAGGCTTACAACCTACCAAATCAGTAGTGGATAAGTAATGTGAGCTGTTGTAGACGTCCTGATTCAGGCTTACAACCCACCAAGTCAGTAGTGGATAAGTAATGTTGCTTTAAAAACCTGCACGTGGATGCAGACAAGTATTTGGAACAAAATTGCTCTAATCCAAACATTGAACTCCAATGGGCTGTCATAACTAGACCCTACACAAAAAGAATATTATTAGGTAACATCTACAGACCTCCAAATGGAAACATAAATGAAGCAATAGAGCAAATAAGCATGTCAATGAATCAGATCCCAGACATTAATAAGTATGAAGTGCTCCTAATTGGTGATTTTAACATTGACTACAGCGCTAAGAGGCACCCACCTGCAGGCTATATGAAACAATTTGCGGCAGAACATGAACTCCAGCAAGTAATTAAACAACCGACTAGAGTAACAAGGACCACACAAAAAAACAATAGACCTTGCTTTCACTAATATCAAGTACTGTACAAAATCGGGTGTATTGAACTACAATATAAGCGACCATAAACCAATATATATAATAAAGAAAAAGCCCAGAAATGACAAAAGAACCACCATCTACTGGGGCCGCACCTACAGGAATTGTAACTTCAATGATCTTGCAGCCACTTTGAGGGAAGACAATACAGCAGAACTACTATCAGAGGAAGATCCAAACAAATGCTGGGACATGATACAAGAAATGATTGTCAATGCTGCAAACAAACACTGTCCCCTGGTTAGACTTGACATAAGAAACAAAACAGCTGGTTATTTGAACAATGAACTCCTAGAATTACAACAGGACAGAGATTATTTCATTCGGAAATCAGATATAACAAGAGACCTTGGGGATCAATTTATAGCTGAATGTATGGTCAGGAAGGCCAGAAACGAGGTGCGAAAAGCCAAGTCTAGGCACTGTTTAGACCAGATAAATAAGTATAAGCAAAATCCTAAGAGACTCTGGCATGAACTGCAACAAATTAACCCGGAAGCAAAATCCATTATCAGCAATCTTAGTAATGAGGACAACGGGGAGAGAATACTAGATAGCCTCCTGGCAGAAGAGATTAACAACTACTTTATTGATGTAGGTGAGAATCTTGCCAGAAAGTTTGACCAGGCTGTAGATAGTCAGGACACCTACACGGTCACCACCAATGATCAGACGTATGATTTGACTGAGATAACACAGGAGCAAATCCTCAGAAAGGTCAATGCTGCATCAGCATATAAGTCATCTGGCATTAAAGACATCAGCTCAGCCCTAATGAAGGTTTCAATTACTGCACTTATAAATGAATTTACTCACCTGTATAACCTAGTGGTCAACACTGGTATTTTTCCGGAAAGCTGGAAACTAGCTACAGTTTCACCCATCCCAAAGACCAATAACCCAAGATACTGTAGTGAGCTGCGCCCAATATCTATTCTCCCTCTTCCTGGCAAAATCATAGAACAAATAATACATGATGAGATAAAAACATTTTTAGAGTCTTCAAAATACCTAACCACCCATCAAAATGGATTTAGAAAAAACAATTGCAGTATACCTCGACTTCAAAAAAGCTTTCGATACAATTGACCATAGAATACTATTGCAGAAAATCCAGAAAGCAGGATTGGGGAAGAAAACCTGTACATTGATGGCCAACTACTTAACTAATAGGAAACAATACACAAAACTTAATGACACTGAGTCAACCATCAGGACTATTAAAACTGGAGTTCCGCAGGGTTCAACCCTGGGCCCCCTTCTGTTTTTAATCTTTATAAATGATTTACCCCAAGTATCAGAGGATGCAACATTCACCTTATTTGCAGACGATGCAGCACTCACAGTACACAATAAAGATTTCCAAATAGCAACTGATCAGGTTCGGACAGTGCTGACCAGGGTTAACCTGTGGTGTAGTGAAAACAAACTATCTCTTAACACCAATAAAACCGAGTTTGTCATTTATGGCACCAAAGCAAGGAAGGCAAGGGCACAACCCATAACACTGCAAATTGGCGGAAATCAAATTAAGGAGGCAAGTGCATACAGGTACTTAGGAACAGTGATTGATTCTACCTTAAATGGAAATCAACAGTTGGCTAGACTAACTCAATCATTGGCACTAAAAATGACTACAATCAGGAAGATGCAGAGCTTCATAAGTGAAAACACTGCCCTACTGCTGTATAAATCAACAGTTCTACCAATAATAGACTATAATGATATAATTTATGGATTGCTCACAAAGCAGCAACTGACTAAGCTACAAAGGATCCAAAACCGGGCGTTAAGAACAATTTATTGGGGCAAAACATTAAGTGTACAGGAAATGCATGACAAAGCAAACCTAGATTACCTAATTGTTAGAAGAGATTCACATCTCCTAGCACTTATGTACAGAAGAGCCAGAGATACCCAATATATAGAAAACACAAAAAGGAATACTAGACGGGCTGATTCCACTCTACTCAAAGTCCCCAAGCCTTCCACAAACAAACTAATTAAAGCACCAATTTACAAAGGCAGCATGATGTGGAACAACCTACCAACCAGAACCAGGGCAGCGTCCTCTTACCTAGAATTTAAAAACTCACTAAGAGTACATCGGATTGGGCAGGCCCTTATGCAGTTGCAGTAAAGTATGTTCCATGGCGTCACCATACCGTAAGTGGCAGACCACCAAACCCTCAGCCTCGGTTTCTCCCCCCCCCCCCCCCCCCCCCAGCCCCCACTTTTTAAATTTGTTGCTGTTCCTCTGTTATCTCCAGTCAACCATATACGATGACAGAGACAGCCCAGGTAAAAATGTATAATTTAAGACCTAAATGCACTGGGATTGGTCCCACTGCTTCACTGGTCACAGAAGGTCCAGTGTATTATTAACAACCCCACCCCAACAACATAATTCATAAACTCACATAACTAGCTACATTAGAGTTATGTATTGTATAACTTGTTATGCTCATATTATTTGGGCTGTAGGGCCTTGCCTCCCCACCTGCCGCATGCCGGGTGGGCGCTGTACCGCCTCCGCTCCCCCGGCTAGGCTGGCCAAGCCACAGGCGATCAGCCAATCAGAGGGATTTGCGCCCGGGGGAGGCGACTTCGGGCGGTTCAGCCGATATGACTTGTTGCAGACGTGCTCCAGTTGCGCTCCACCTTCCGCACGTGGGACCGCAATTTGCTTCCACACGTGGGACCGCAATTTGCGGCGTGAACTAGAGATGGTACTTGATATATGCCAGGCATGTGGAGAGGAGCATGAGGCCCCGAGAGGTAGTAAATGTAAATTGACCAAGGCTAAGGCTAATCGACGAGCTGTGAAGTTGGAAGCTGTGGAGGAGGATCAACGGGTGTCGGGAAGTGGCGAGGAGATGTCGATGGACAGCATGCTAAGAATGGCGCTGTGTGAAAGTGGTGAGGCAAAATCAAAAGCCACGGACCGACTACCAGTAAATGTTGAAGCGGATGCCGAGGAGTTGGAATTGCGTAAGATGTTGGAGACCAAAGTGCCGGCGCGCCGGAAATCGGAACTCAAGGCGGCGCTGGAAAAGGAAATCGCCGCGGAGGAACGCGTTTCGCGGGCTGCAAAACAGACGCGCAGGAGGAAAAAGCCGAACGCGAGGAAGCAAAAGAAGCAGGCTAGCAAGAAAAAGGGATCCCCAAGCGGCGATTCGAGCGACAGCTCGGACGACTCGTCACCGTCATCATCATCGGACTCAGACCAGTCGGACGACAGTGAAGACAGCAGCCGTGAGAGGAGGAGGCGCAGAAGAAAGAAGAAAAGTAAGTTCTCTCTTAATGGCTATTCCAAGGGGAACAAAAGTGTTAGTAGGTTGAACTTCAATGAGTTGTTGTATGCTGGACTTGTGTGGGGAATTAAGAAGGCTAATAAGCTAGACATGGAAGTCGAGGAGCTAACGGGATACATGGGACATCTCGCATATATGACCATGCATGCTACAATGAATAATTATAATGACGAGGCGTACCGGGGATACGATCAGGCTGTCCGTGAGAAGGCACGGGAAAAGGGTCTGCGCGCATTCAAAATGGGGGACAATGGACTATCATTGTTACATTTCAATATGGACAATTCCCGCTCATACAAAACGGGGGGAAAAGCTAGGAATAGCACCGCGGCCACGGTGCGGGCTGTGGTGTCGGCGCTCCGGCGGTTGGGAGAGGGTCGCGTCAAGGTGCTGAAATCACACGTGATGCCAGAACAACAAACAAATTGTGTGATGACAGCGGTTACGGCGGCTTTTGCGGCGCCGAGGCGGCGACGACTTCTGAGGAAGGGATTAGCGTGGTGGGGGATGCCGGTCCCCACGCAAAACTGACGCCACCACAGGGTGGCGGGGGGGAACCGCCCCCTAACCCCCGCGCGGGGGGGGCCAATGTCAACTACTACGATATCGCGGATGTGCAGCGTAGCAGGGATCTCGTGTCTGAGACTGCTCATCAAGGGACGTACAATGACATCGGTGCGGCCGGAATTGGCGGCCGCACATCGGGAGGCTTCGGGGTATCGCACCCTGACCTTACTGAATGCAACTGTGACTGGCTTCGTGTGATCGGTCGCGATCAAACGAACAAGGAGGATGGGCCGATCTGCACACTAGTGGTGATTGACCGAGATGGTACGCACACACGGTGCGAACGGTTTATTGACATTTTCGATGATTGTGTAGCAGGTTGCTGTAATTGACGGTGTCCGTGCCCAAATAAAACCATGTCGTGTTTACATTGAATGTTTTGTCAGGGGTGATATAGACCCTGACTGGGACTATATACTACGCGGGGCATGTTTTGGCTACAGAGTCATTGATACAGATTGTGATAGCACTTACTACAAAAATAACTATGGTTCTATTACTACTGGTGATATCGGTGTGGCCATGTCTGGCCGTCTCCAGGTGGAGATTGACGCGGAATTTCTGACTGTTGTTGATCAACCATGTGCCTGTATACATGCCCTGGGTGGGGTTCCCAAAGGTCATGACGATTTCCGGGCGATAGTAGATTGCTCGAGCCCGTCGGGTGACTGTGTCAACGACCACACCCAGGGCTGCCGCTAAAATTTCAGTTATAATTCTGTCGAGTCGGTGACGGATATTCTGCAGGAGGGGGACTTTTGCGCCACAGTTGACATCAGTAATGCGTACCGTGCTATCAACATCCATCCCAATTGCAGGGAGCGCCAAGGTTTAGCCTGGGATTTTGGGGAAGGGACGGTTTTTCTAAGGGATAATCGCCTGTGCATGGGTCTAAGTAGTAGCCCCTATGTGTTCTCCAAAATTAGCGACTTTGTTGTCAGATGCATGGTGCGGGAGGGGCATCCAGAATGTATCAACTACCTCGACGACTTTTGCGTAGTGGGACGCACAGAGGAAGCGTGCAGGCAGGGACAGCTGACGCTGGTGGCGATTTTGCGCCGGCTAGGGTTTTACGTAAGCTTCAAAAAGCTGACTTTCCCCCAACAAGTGACACGGTTTCTCGGGATCGATGTAGATTCAGTAAAGATGGAGCTAAGACTCCCCCTAGACAAACTAAGTAAATTGCAAGACCAGCTTAACCTATTTCTGCGCCGTAGAAAAGCCACTAAACGAGAGCTAGAGAGCCTCGCCGGGGTACTAGCCCACTGTTGCAAGGTCGTACATGGGGGGCACACTTGCTCGCGCAGAGTCTACGACCTAGTTGCGTCGGTTAAAAGCAGGGATCATAAAGTAAGACTAAATGAAGAATTCCGCATGGATCTGAAATGGTGGCTGGAATTTGCGGCAACTTTCAACGGGAAGGCAAAAATCATCCATTCTAGCCAACCATGCATTTCGGTCTATAATGACGCCTCCTTGTTCGGTTTTGGGGCTACCCATGATTCGGACTGGCTCGCAGGAGCTTTCAAACTCAGTAACGCAAAACCCTTGGAGACCTGGTTGGGCCATCACTTTGAGGGGGCGCAAAACGCGGGTTGCAAAACGGACAACATCAATGTTCTGGAGCTCTGGCCCATACTAACTGGGGTCCGGCGCTGGGGGCACCTATGGGAGAATAGGACAGTGGTATTCGTCACGGACAACACTCAGGTTAGAGCGGCGCTAAATTCGGGTAGAAGCAAAAACAAAACAACAATGGCCTGGTTACGCTTGATTTTCTGGAAATCGATCCAAAGTAACTTTGATATCCAAGTGGTGTACATCAGCACTAAGGTTAATGTGGTTTGCGATAGCCTAAGTCGGCTAGACAAATTCAAAAGTATTGCACGAGTAAGAGACGCGGATGTGTCAATGGCCATGTGCTGTCATGATCTATTCCATTGCTAATTCAGACTGGTCGAGGCTGCGGGAGGAGTGTGGCGCGTTCGAGGATGCGCATTACGCGGACGCCACTAAGCAAACCCGCTCGGTCCAGATAAAAGCGTACTTGGAGTTTTGCAATGTGTTCGCAGATACGGTGTCACCTTATCCTTGCAAACCAGACCAGGTGTGTATGTACATGTCATACTTAGCAAGACGTATGTGCTATAGCTCAATAAGGCAGTACCTGAGTGCTTTGAACAACCACCTAAAAGATCTCGGTTGTCCCCCGTTAGACTACAAAAATCCCCGGGTGTGGAAATGCATGTCGGGTATCAGAAGATCCCTGGGGGATGCGCCGAAGCAGGCGCCCCCTTTACTGCCACACCAATTGCTACAACTGTTCAACATGATGCAGCTGACAACGGGTCACGTCACTTTGCGTGCGGCCATCCTGCTGTCATTTAGGGCGCTCCTAAGGAAGTGCCATGTAACGGACTCGGACTCCTCCTTACTCAGGTCGGACTTCACTTTCCATAAGTGGGGGATGATGGTCCGGGTAAGGAAATCTAAGACAATACAATTTCGCGAAAGAACGCATATGATCCCGGTTTCTTGTGTGTTGAACCCTGCCTTGTGTGCCGTATATTGGGTGCGTAGACACTTTGACGACATGCCGGCGCCACCAGAGAGTAAGGCGTTCAAAGTCCCATGTGCCACCGGCTCGGTTGCCCTGCCCTACGGTTTCTACTTGGCATCGCTAAAACTGCTTTGCGGCCGGGCGGGTCTCCAGCCCGGGAATTTCACAACGCACAGCCTGCGCAGAGGTGGGGCCACCTTTCTTAGACAAACTGGGGCGTCAATTCTAGAGATAAAGGAGAGGGGTGATTGGAAATCAGACGCTGTCTTCGACTACTTGCGCGCCCCCATCGAGCAGAGGCTCGCGTCTGACATGAGGGTAGCAGCCATGCTGTCGATCGGGTGAGGAAAATCCTTTTGGGTGTGTTTGGGCCTTTCGGGGTTACCAGCCAGGGAAGTTTCTCATCCAACTATATTCACTGCTCGTTGTTTTTGTCCGGAAGATAAATAATGTATTGTATAACTTGTTATGCTCATATTATTTGGGCTGTAGGGCCTTGCCTCCCCACCTGCCGCATGGCGGGTGGGCGCTGTACCGCCTCCGCTCCCCCGGCTAGGCTGGCCAAGCCGCAGGCGATCAGCCAATCAGAGGGATTTGCGCCCGGGGGAGGCGACGTCGGGCGGTTCAGCCGATATGCGGCCTCCAGTCGTTCGGAAATTTGACTTTACTGTACTTGACTATTCTAACTCTTATTATTCTATTGCTAATAAACGGCGGGGCCTTTCGGGGTTACCAGCCAGAGAAGTTTCTCATCCAACTATATTCACTGCTCGTTGTTTTTGTCCGGAAGATAAATAATACTAGAATTTTCCTAACAAACCAACATTTATATACCGCTTGCCTAACTGCAACTGAACATTCAAACTTATTACAAATTTACCAACTGAATACAGAAGATAACTTCTGCTTACATTCTAAATACTATGTGAATACTCACATTGATCTGACTAATATTGATCTGGTTATATGACACTACTGTACCATATTGTTATGGAACTTTTGGGTTTCAGAATTTCATTGTGTTACATGGTGCAAATTGTCTATTCAACAGGTATTGTACACCTTATTCTATATACCTTTTGTGTAAATGATCCTGAATTGAAAGATGGCTGGAAGACCAGTGCTTCGGCACTGACAAAAGACTTATTCAGCAGAATAAACATATTTACCCAAAAAAAATTAAATAATGTGAGCAG